>CAMTDV010000025.1:44102990-44599187 GCA_947069175.1 Scalesia atractyloides
TTTCCATTATTTGAAACAAAAACAACAATCAATTCAAATTTAGATCCTGACAATTGGTATCAGAGCTTGGTCAACGATTTTGATTTAAACGTCAAATTGATTTGAACAGATAAGCTCTTTGTTGCTAATTTCGTTTGATAAGTTTTGCTTGAATACAGAGTTTTATTACTACAAAAGTCTTTAAAACACAAATCTGTTGTAAACAAGAGAAATGGCACAAAACACACAGGATTCCAATATTGGATCCATGTTCAAACCACCTATGTTGAAATGAAATGAGTATTTTATTTGGCAACGTAGGATGGGTCATATTCTCGCTCAACAGAACACCGGATGTTGGAGATCCGTTGTGTTTGGACCTCATGTTCCCATGGTTCCAAGCACAGAGGATCCCCACACTCATGTCCCTAAAAAACTCGAAAATTACTCTGAACAGGATTTCCTCAAAATTGAATTGGAAGTTAAGGCTTTCAGCATAGTTGCTTCAGCTTTGCCCAATGAGATATATGCGGGATTACTTCATTGTAATAGTGCTAAAGAGTTATGGGATGCTCTTAAAGAGCAATTCGGTGGTACTGAAGAGGTGATCGAGAATAATAGAGAAGTCTTGAATCAACAGTATGAAACATTTTGCCATGTAAAAAGGTGAGTCACTAACCCCAGTTCGAGAGATTTAGCTGTCTTATAAGCGAATTGAAACTGGTAGATGTGAGCTTTCCTAATTCGACTATCAATAGTCGTTTCTTAAGATCACTACCAGAAAAATGGGAGACAATGGCTTATGTTACTCGAACATCTGTTGGTTACAAATAAATGACCCTCACACAGCTTCATGGTCGACTTCTCACTTATGAGAGAGAGTTGAACCAGAAAAAGAAGCTTCAAGAGTCTGGGAAAGTGACTGATGACTATAGAAAGGAAACATTGCTCTCTATAGTCATGAAGAGGGGTCTGGTAGTGGAAAGGATCAGAGTTTTGATCATTACATTGACATAACTTCTGGAATCAATTTCAACTCTGATCCCAGTACACCCAATTTTGCTTTTGCTGCAAATTGTGAAAGCCAAACCTCTGACAATCTGAGTTTTGAGATAAATGATTTACAACACTTTAAACCCACAGATTTGGAAGAAATGGACATCCTACACGAGTTGGCACTCTTGGGTGTCAGGGCTAGTAAGTTTTACAAAAGAACTGGTAGGAGGTTTCCAGGATTGCATGGGGGGTTAAAAGTTGGGTTAGATAAATTAAAGTAAAATGTTACAAGTGCAATAGGATGGGACATTTTGCCAGGGAATGCAGAACTCAAACTGCAGGACCAATTGTAACTCATCCTGGCACCAATCCTCAAAGCACTATCCAATATTCCCAGTTTACCCCTGCACATCAAATGCAAAACACTGCTCATTTTGCAAGTCCTGTAACAACTGTTCCTATTCATTATGTCCAAACCCCTGCTCCATAGGTTCAATATGTTCAAGCACCACCTCAAGTGCATGTTCAACAAACTCCACATGTCACTTAAACCACTCAAACCACTGTTGCACCAGCAGAGGTTACCCAACAAAGCTTCTTTACCAAAGGTTTTGTTGATTGGAGTAGTTTGCCTGAGGATTTAACTGATGAAAACTTTGATCTCATAGCCAAAAATGTTTTTGAAAAAGAAAACTTATGTTTTATGGCTTTCGAGACCATAGTTGAAGGTGATGAGTCTGTCGAACAGGAGTCACAATCTGATGTGGTTGAATGTTGTGAAGCAGTGGTTACACCAGAAGTCACACATGTGGTTGAAATGAATGCTGCTAAGGCTGAAAAAGATAATCTATCTGACCCATGGGACATAGAGGTGTGTGAAGAAGAATGTGATTGTGTTCTTATGTCTGCTTCGAAGGTATCACCTCAGATCCTAAAAGATCTATGTTCTGAAAAATGCATTATTGCTTTTGCAAACGTAAAAAGGTGAATGAAAACCTGAGAAACAAAATTTTGGAAGATGAACTTAAATTTGAAAAACTTGTGAAAGAGTTAAAAACAAAATTAAGTGAAAAAGATTCTGAAATGAGTAGCCTAAGGCATGAATCAAGCATAACCAAAGACCAGCTCCAAACCATGGTAGAAAAATACCAGGTTTGCAAATAGGAGCTTGAATCCACCCAGATCACTTGTGAAAAATGGGTAGAGGCTTGCAAAGGTTATGAGCTTATGCTTGATGCTCAAGTCAAGAGCAACATAAAGTTTGGTATAGGCTTTAGGGAATATGACCATACTTGTGAAAATGTTACAAAAATTGACTCTGAGCTTGTTGAAATAGTCCCAACAAATTTGGCTGGTGAAGAAATTAAAATCACTGATAAAGAAGGAAACAAAATTGTTCTTGAAAAACAAGAGGTCTCTTCAAAAGAAAAGGAAATTGAAAAATATAAGTTTAAACCAACCTGGTCAGATGAGTGTGATATTTTGGAAAACTTCAAGCCAATGGACTTTTCCACTCTTGATGGTATAAAAGCACCAAAAGCATTGGTGATCCCTATCAAAGACTTACCAGCAGGGGTTACATCATCTACTCTCAAAAAGCCTGATAGGAGAAGGAAGGAAAAGGTTAAACACTTGTTTTGTAAATTATGTGAAAAGAGAAATTATGATACTGCAGATTGTTTTCTTTTGAAAGCTAATGATATTAAAACCCGTGTCATTCCTAAATCTTCTAGATGCACCATTTGCAACAAAACAAATCATCAAACTCAAGAGTGTATCTATCTTAAAACCTATCATCAAAAGGTAAAAGAGATTAGAGAAAAAGCTCTAGAAAGAGAAAATTCAAATATTGCAAAACAAAATTTTAAATCATGTGAAACATCTGTCACCTAAGCTTTAAATCAAACCTCTATCCGCAGAGAAATTTATTGGTGCACTTTGTGTCCGTCACTTGTCGAATAGGCTAGATAGAGCGTGTGTTGAGTATTTTATAGGTTAGAATTGAACACACGACCGAAATATGGAGTTTTCAGTGTAAAATGTAACAAGTTTGCTCGAACTTGACCTGTGGAGGTCAAGTTCGCTTGAACTTGACCTGTGAAGGTCAAGTTCGCTCATAATGTTAATGTTGATGTCAAGTTCGGCCGAACTTGACTAGGTCAAGTTCGCCCGAACTTAGACGCTTACCAGCGAACTTCTTACCCTATAAATAGGTGGTGTGTGTTCATTTTTCATTTATGTTATTGGCATCCCAACGGGGAGGTGCTGCCGGATTCTCTCCAGGAACTCCGGCAGCTGGACTTATAACGATGTATACTCTTTCGGTATGAATGAAGACTTCCGCTGCATTCTACTTCTACTCCTTTCTGTAATAACATTCTACCGAATCGGTTTACATTTATCCACTAACTTCCGTCTAGAACCGCCTGATCACGGACCTTCATTTGGTATCAGAGCTACGGTTATCACCTACGCTCATGAATTTGGACATTTATGGACATTAGGAGGAGTTTTAGACATAAATCATCAAATAAACATACAATCCATGGATGAAAAGTAAAATTGAACGGATAGGATTGTTAGAAAACCATTTTCGACCAGATCTATGGTGGATTCATCTTGAAATTCGAAGAAATGAGGATTTTGGATCGAAAAATGTGAAAAATGGCTGATTTGGGAGACCAAGTTCGCCCGAACTTAACATGGTTTTTCAAGACTTTTCATCAAGTTCACCCGAACTTGACAAAGTTTTTCATGAATTTTCATCAAGTTTGCCCGAACCTTACTGATTTTCATTGAATTAAGCACAAGTTCGCCCGAACTTTTCTATTTCATGCAAGTTCCCCAAACTTGGTGGTGGCCAACCAAGTTGGCCGAACTTCTCACAATTTCACTAAGTTCGCCCGAACTTGTCTCACTAGCATATACAAGTTCGCCCAAACTTGTCAGGATGTACAAGTTGCATTGGCTTTAGGTCGACGGCAAAAAGGTGGTAATTGAGGTTCAATTGTAAATCACGAATGACAGAATGAAGTTTAAGGGGTTCGCACTAGCTATCTCGACTGTCAAGGGCTTTCCTAGTTTAGTTCTCGGCATCGAAAGCAAGGGTTCAAAGGCTAAGGACACAAAATTTCTATCGGCACCCGAATTGAAAAGAACTAAACAGGATAATTGTTAACAAGGACCGTACCGTTAACCACTTTGTTATCAGCACGGGCCTCGTTGGCGTTGGTATTGAATGCTCGTCCACGAGCTTGATTGGCATTGACTAGTTTCGGACAATTGTTCTTGTAATGACCCATCTCGCCGTAGTTAAAACATGACCCGGGTAGAAAGTGAGGCCGCACGGGATTTGCTTGGGGTTGAACATGGTTTTGTGCAGCTTGGTTTGGGTTGAAACGACAGATGTTGGCCGTGTTGGGATTGAACATTTGGAAAGGAACAGATGATACAAAGTCAAAACACACCATCCGAGCTTTGGTCCAGCTATCAGAGGTTTCTATCCACTGATAGGCTTTTACTGCTTTCAATAAAGAACATTGTTCCTATCCTCTGACAGAAGAAACTCCCAACCGCTGATAGAAGAATACAAGATCAGAGGTTGGTCAGCAGTGTTTAGTCTAGTCTTAGTTAAATCAATGTAACAGTGCTATGCACTGATAGCTTTAGTCTCGCGGTGCTTATAGTTAGTTATATTTGTTAGCTGTTGTGACATCCCGGGTTTTTTGGACAACTTAAACGTAATACTTGTCGAGTGAATTATATGCTAAGTATTAAACGTGTACGAGTTAATGAATACGTGATGTGTGATTGTGTGATTGTTTTAGTTATAAAATAATTATGGTAAATATGTACACGAACCGAACCGAACCGCGACACGAACCAAACCTTAAACTCAAATTATTCGGCCGCAAGATCAAACACAAACCGAACTCCTTGTGACTCTAGGAAACCTTAAACTCAAACTATGCGGCCACAAGATCAAACCCAAACCAAACCAACCCAAGTCCTTGGCCGCGAGATCAAGCCCAAACCGCAAACTCATTGTGTGCAACCCAAGTCCTCGGCCACGAGCTCAAACCAAAACCGTAATCCTTATCTCTTTACGCCTATATATACTAGCCATGCATGATTCATTCAAAAACACAAAACCCTAAAAACAAAACAGCCGTCGGCAGCCAAATCCTTCATCCCCTTCGACCGCAAACAACTTTACTCTTGTTCCATCGATTTTCCAGCAGCTTCTCCCTTCATCATATCAATTTGATCAGCCTGGTTCACCTTCTCGGTCGCGCAACAGCGTTCCCTTTTCTTTCCTCTCGGTCGCAGCAGCAGCAGCCCTCGCCATCTTCATCTCTCGGCCGCGAGTAGCTTGTTCTTTTCATCCTCTCGGTCGCAACTATCCTTGATCATCGGTTCCTCGTCTACTCACGGTTCATTAAGCTTGATAGTAAAGGTTAGGGTTTATCTTTTGATTACAAGATCATATTTGGATACATGTGTTTTGACTTTGTTGTTTTCGGATTGTATGATTGAATGAAGTGAGTGTGTTGTTTTCGGATTGTTAATGCTAGAATTGAAAGTTGGATGCTTGTTTGAAAATCTGAAATCATAGGCTGAAATTGTTTATAAAAACTAGAGATGTTGATTAGGGTTTGCATGGATATGTTATATGTATTGATCTATGATTAGGAAACCGGTTCTTGATCGCCTAGGTTAATCATATGAACGGTTTATGCGAGTTTATGGTAACAATATGCTGAAACAGTTTGCTGAGTAATAGTTACAGCCGACTTCATCTGGCTGTAACTCAGTCATTAGTTGTCGAAAAACAGATTTTCTGCTGTCTAGAACGTAGAGATTTGAATAACGAATCTAATGGCGCTGGATTCATATTTTTCTGAAGTCGTTTGATATTTTTAAAGGGCCAAATAAGTTCAATAACTAAAGCTGTGAAAATCCTGAAATTTTGTTAGTTGTTTTTCGAGTTGGATTTTATAATCAGTAGGGAGTCGAGTCATGAATTTTGTACAGCAACTAGGTATGGAAATTTCCGGGCAACTCCAACTGGAATTTTGTTAATTGGACGATCAGTGATTTTTAAATAAATTCTTCCTGGACTGCAGTCAGAAAGCGACAAATCTGACTGCAGCCTAGTATATTAATATTTATGGTTAAATGGTAAAGATTTAGGACTTGGAAAATTTATATAAATTTCTACAGTATAAATGGCACCTGCTGTAAAAATATTGGAATTTTTGGAACGTTGGAACTATTTTATAAAAATCCTAGAAAACAGCTGAATTATGAGTGTTAAGCTGAAATTTGATAACTTGTGTTTGTGTGCACCAAATGGTTGCATGGATTGGATTATGTTCATGATAAGTTGTTTTGATTACTATGATCACATGAGGATACTTGCATGCATGTTTGAGTGTTAGGTATTTTGTTGTGTGTATCACTTTGTGCGTAAATTACGTGTAGAATTTGTATTGGTGTGTTCACACACTGACTTGAAATCAATTGGTTTGTTAGGACGCGATTAGCGGTCCCATCCTTACAACTTCTTTGCTACACTAACCGAGCAAATAAAGGTGAGTTTACGGCCCCTAACTTTATCCGGTTTTTAAACAACAGGGGGGAAACATGTATACACTCTTCAAACTCAATCTCTTTACGTTATATGAATTTAACGTCACATAACTATTCGGTAACTAAGTTAATGTTAATGTAATGTTATGGTCACTAAGCAGCTATATCACTTAAGTCCTCGTCAATCTCTCGGATCGTTAGTATTGGGTTTTAATAGCGGGGGAGTTATAAGTAGTACTACTGGGCCCGACAAGCCCCATCCGAGCTAGTCGCGCTAGCCGACCGGGTATGGTCAACGGGTGAATAATTCGGCCTAACTTCGCCATGGTCAGTGAGAGGCCTGGCAACACGGAGGCACAACAGTCAGCTTCGATCGCGAACACTTATGTGACATAACTTTAGGCTAGCTACCTATATATGTTAACATTGAACTTAATTACGAAACAACTATATTATCCCGGGTTGGGGATAATGGAAACAACAACTTATTATTCCGGGTTTGGAATAATGGAAACAACAACTTATTATTCCGGGTTTGGAATAATGGAACCACCATCAATATTATTCCGGGATGGGAATAATGGAACTAAATCGTTATCCCGGGTTAGGGATAACGGGGAAAACAAACTATAACCGAACAAACGAATTTATGAAAACCTGTGAACTCACTCATCTTTAATGTTGACACTTGTTTCTTTACATGTTTCTCAGGACGCTAGGAGCTCTAGGTGCACTCACATGCATTGAACAAGACATCTTTTATCGAGTCTCAATTCTAGATATTGCTTTGGGGTTTTACATTTGTTTTGGCGTTTGTGTTGGCGCCCGCTTCACTACTTATTTATGCTTCCGCTCAACTTTAAAAACTAATGCTTTTGCTAAATATTGGTAACTAATCAAGACAATATAAAATCTACGACAAATGATTTTTGAAAACGTATTATCAAATCATATAGAGTCGTTCGACGTACTAGTGTTTCAGATTCTGGTTTGTTCACACGCCTCGCGGTAAAACTCCGCAAGTGGAAATTGAGGGTGTGACAGATTGGTATCAGAGCCACTAGCTATAGAGAACCAGGTTTGCATTAGAAGTAGACCTAAACTATAGCTGAATACACGACACTAGACGTAGTTTGGCACTGAACTGTTATATCTTGTTATGCGATGTACCACAACTATGTTATGTGAAATATGAATGCATAATTGAAACGAATGCAACTCGTAACTAACTACACAACCTAAAGGCAATGTCATCATCATCCTCGTCATCATCCGACAAACTTACGCCACCAAGAGCGCCAGGAAAGGCACCTATGGTGGATCCCTTACCATCTTATGGCGTGGAGACACGCTCAGCTGCGAGGAAAGGGCTCGCTCTGGGGGAGGAGTCGTCATCACACCCAATCAATCGCTGTGCCGGTTGAACCGGTTAACCCTGTAGAAGTAGGAATTGACCTACTTAGAATCATGATACAGAAACAACAAGAACTGTTAGAAAGAATGCAGGAAACCATCCTAGCACAAGGATGGATGATCCAACAACTGACAGGTAAAACCGACTCGCTCGAGGAAGAGCAACATACGAGTAAGATAGCTCGTAACACCTTAGCCAGAGATCTGCGTGCTGAGCAGATAAGAGCCGACTGGCTCGAGGACAGAGTCCTGGAAAATAGTTGGAATATACAGGAGCTACAGCAAAATCAAGCACCTGCACCAGCACCGGCCCCTCCAGTGCCGGTAGAGGAGGATCCGGAATAGGGTCCAGAGGAGGATCCGGAGGAGGACCCAGCTGTAGAAGCTGGAAATGCCGCGCAGGAGGACGGCAACGATAGTGAATTGGAGAATGGAGACGTAGAAGACTGACACGTCTCGCTTATCTTATTTACTTTCCTTCAGTCTATTTATTTTCTACTTAGATCTAAAATGGCAACTGGACGTCGCGGAAATCTCAACATGACGCAATGATCCAAGAACACGTGAATGCTGCTCTGGCAGGTGTTCAAAACCCACCAGCAGCAGGAGGGGTCTTAACCCCTACAAGATGTTCCTCGATACGAAACCGAGCAATTTCACGGGTGCAGAAGGACCCATAGGACTGGTCCGTTGGATCGAAAAGTCTGAATCAGTGTTCGAAATGTGCAACTGTCTAGAGGCCAACAAGGTCAAATATGCAGCCTCAACGTTGGAAGATGGGGCACTGACATGGTGGAATGCACAAGTCCAAACGCGTGGACTCATTGCTGCCAATGCAATGGCCTGGGCCGAGTTCAAGGCCCTAATCAAAGAGGAGTACTGTCCACGAGACAGAGTGCAACAGTTGGAGCAAGCCTTATGGAACCATAAGATGGTAGGATCTGAAATCGAAGCTTACACCGCAAAACATCATGACTTGGTATTTCTATGTCCCGATCTGGCCAACACTGTGGAGAAAAGACTCGAGTTCTATCTCGGGGGTCTGGTTCCGGAGATTCAGGGTATGGTAATGGCTAGTAACCCTGCAACTGAACATCAAGCAATCCGATTGGCTCACAAACTCACCGATAAGGTGGTGGAACAAAAGAAGTTGCCAGA
Organism: Scalesia atractyloides; assembly: GCA_947069175.1. Classification (NCBI taxonomy): domain Eukaryota; kingdom Viridiplantae; phylum Streptophyta; class Magnoliopsida; order Asterales; family Asteraceae; genus Scalesia; species Scalesia atractyloides. The sequence goes on from CAMTDV010000025.1 coordinate 44,112,129, forward strand.
ACGGGGTACAACTGAAGTTGCCCCTGATAACAAAAGAAAGTTTGAAGACTCGTCTGCTTGACAGTCTTCGTCATCTCAGCCGCAACAGGGGAACCAGAAACGGTTCAATCATTACAACAGCCACCGGGGTCACCAAAATCAACCCGCCAAAACAACAACAACCAGAACGCAAGCGGCTATGCAGGTCGAAAGCCGCAGTGCAACCGCTGTAGTCTTCATCATAACGGCCCTTGTACCGGAAATCGCTGCCAACGATGTGGCAAGATGGGACATGCGGCAAGGATTTTCGTGGGGAAATCATGTCCCGACAGAACCAAAATCAACCCCAAGGCCCACAACAGGGTGTTAACCGGGGATGCTATCAGCATGGTAGCACTGCCCATTTCAAAAGAGATTGCCCACAGCTGCGTAACAACAACAATGGTGGAAACAACCACAACCACAATAACCACAACAACAACAATAACAACAACAACAATGGAAATAGTGGCACAGGAGGTGCCAAGGGTCGCGCATTTACATTGGGCCGCGGAGAGGCCAGAAACGACTCGAACGTGGTCACCGGTAAGTTTCCCCTTAATGAACATTTTGCTACTGTGCTTTTTGATATGGGTGCGGATAGGAGCTTTATATCTGAGTCTTTTAGGAAGAACCTAAAACTCACGCCTAAACCATTAGAGACCCCTTATGTTATAGAATTAGCCGATGGTAATCCTGTAGATGTGACCCATATAGTATCCGGCTGTCAACTCAAACTCGCGGGCCACACTTTTACCATTGATCTGATGACAACTACCCTGGGTAGTTTTGACGTGGTAGTCGGAATGGACTGGCTATCCGACGTCCGGGCTGAAGTTCTCTGCTTCAAAAAAAAAAATAAAAAAATCTATCCGTATTCCGCCCTCGAACGACGAAATCTTGACGGTACAAGGCGATAAGGCAAGCGCCGTCACCAACATCATCTCTTACATGCAAGCGCAGAAGTATCTTCGGAGGAAGAACTCCTTCGCTTTACTCGCACTGAATACCGAACAGCCTAAGGACGAGAAACGTATAGAAGACATCCCTGTCGTCTGTGATTTTTCCGATGTATTCCCAGAGGAATTACCTGGTCTTCCACCCCATCGACAATTGGAGTTTGAAATCGAATTGGCGAGCCATGCAACTCCTATCGCCAAGGCTCCATACCGCCTAGCTCCAGCCGAGCTGCAGGAGCTGTCTACCCAACTTCAGGAGCTATTAGAAAAAGGTTTTATCCGACCAAGCGTTTCGCCATGGGGAGCTCCAGTCCTTTTTGTCAAAAAGAAGGACGGGACTTTCCGCATGTGCATCGACTACAGGGAACTCAACAAGGTTACTGTCAAGAACCGATACCCGTCACCTCGCATCGACGATCTCTTCGACCAACTTCAAGGGTCAAGTTACTACTCCAAGATTGATTTACGGTCTGGTTACCACCAGCTACGCGTCAGGGAGGAAGATATCGCCAAGACGACATTTCGTACTAGATATGGCCATTATGAGTTCTTGGTCATGCCCTTCGGTCTCACCAACGCACCTGCGGTGTTCATGGACCTCATGAACCGCGTGTGTAAACCATACCTCGACAAGTTTGTCATTGTGTTCATCGATGACATACTCATCTACTCCAAATGTGAAGAAGAACATGCTGAACATCTACGATCACTGCTAGGATTACTTCAACAGGAAAAGCTATATGCCAAGCTTTCGAAGTGTGATTTCTGGATTCGGGAAGTTCAGTTTCTCGGGCATATCGTGAATGAAAAGGGTATCCACGTAGACCCTGCCAAGATTGAAGCCATCAAGAACTGGGAAGCACCCAGGACACCGACGGAGATCCGCCAATTTTTGGGATTGGCTGGTTACTACAGACGTTTCATCGAGGGGTTTTCAAAGATCGCACAACCGCTTACTACCCTCACCCAGAAAGGCATCAAGTATGCTTGGGGTGACAAGCAAGAAGCAGCATTTCAATTCCTGAAACAGAAACTTTGCAGTGCACCCATTCTGTCCTTGCCGGAAGGGACAGATGACTTTGTAGTATATTGTGATGCTTCCATTCAGGGATTGGGATGCGTACTCATGCAACGTGATAAGGTCATCGCGTATGCGTCGCGACAACTGAAGGTTCACGAGAAAAACTACACGACGCATGACCTGGAATTGGGAGCAGTAGTGTTTGCACTTAAGATTTGGAGACACTACCTCTATGGAACGAAGTGCACAATCTTTACGGACCACAAGAGCCTCCAACACATCTTTGATCAGAAGGAGTTGAACATGCGACAGCGTCGCTGGGTCGAACTCTTGAACGATTATGAGTGTGCCATTCGGTATCACCCGGGTAAAGCTAACGTGGTAGCTGATGCCCTCAGTAGGAAGGAACACTTGAAACCTCGTCGTGTACGAGCATTACAACTCACTATTCATTCGGGGCTACCCGAACTAATACGCGACGCCCAGTTAGAAGCAGTTAAGGAGGAAAATATCAAGGCCGAATCGGTGGGAAAAATGGAACGCGATTGGGAAGTAAAACCCAATGGAACCCGGTATTTCATGAATCGCATATGGGTACCTCTCTACGGAAACCTCAGAGAGCTAGTCATGGATGAAGCTCACAAATCCCGATACTCTGTCCATCCGGGTTCGGATAAGATGTATAAAGACCTTAAAGCTGCGTATTGGTGGCCCAACATGAAAGCCGATATAGCCACCTACGTGAGCAAGTGTTTGACTTGTGCAAAAGTCAAGGTAGAGTATCAAAAGCCATCGGGGCTACTCCAACAACCTGAGATCCCAGTGTGGAAATGGGATCAGATATCGATGGATTTCATCACTAAACTCCCGCGAACTTTGGGTGGTTGCGATACCATCTGGGTAATTGTGGATCGTTTAACTAAGTCCGCACACTTCCTAGCTATTAAGGAAACAGATAAGATGGAGAAGTTGACTCGCATCTACATAAAGGAAGTAGTTTCTCGGCACGGAGTGCCAACGTCCATCATCTCAGACAGAGATGCTCGCTTCACGTCAAACTTCTGGCAGTCACTCCAGAAAGCGTTGGGAACACGCTTAGATATGAGCACAGCCTATCACCCTCAGACTGACGGTCAAAGTGAAAGGACCATACAAACCTTGGAAGACATGCTTAGGGCATGCGTCGTAGACTTCAGAAATAGTTGGGAAATCCACCTGCCTCTAGTAGAATTCTCATATAACAACAGTTATCATACGAGTATTTCGGCAGCACCGTTTGAGGAATTATACGGTCGTAAATGTAGATCACCGGTCTGCTGGGCAGAAGTCGGTGACAGTCAACTCACAGGCCCTGAGCTAATACTTGAGGCTACTGAAAAGATTGTACAAATCAGAAACCGCATGGCGGCGGCACGAGATCGACAGAAAAGCTACGCCGATCAACGACGCAAACAGCTCGAATTTCAAGTAGGCAATCGCGTCCTACTAAAGGTATCACCCTGGAAGGGTGTAATCCGCTTTGGAAAACGGGGCAAACTAAACCCACGGTACGTAGGCCCGTTTGTAATCTTGAAACGTATCAGACCCGTAGCTTATCAATTAGACCTTCCTGCCGAACTCAGTGGAGTTCACAACGTATTTCACGTGTCAAATCTGAAGAAGTGTCTATCAGATGAAACTCTAGTAATTCCATTGGATGAGATCCAAGTGGATGAACAACTACACTTTGTGGAACAGCCTATCGAGATCATGGATCGTGAGATCAAGACTCGAAGGCACAGCAAAATTCCGATCGTTAAGGTTCGTTGGGACTCTAAGCGTGGACCGGAGTTCACGTGGGAAAGAGAGGACCAAATGAAAAGCAAATACCCACACCTCTTCGCAACTGAGCAGCAAACTAACGATACCAGTAACTAAATTTTCGGGACGAAAATTCTTTCAACATGGGGATGATGTGACAACCTGGAAATTTCTCATACTTTTGCGTACTATTGTTAACTAAGTCCTTGTGCATGGCACTTGGGAATCTTTGTGCATGGCACTTGGGAACTTCTTGTAACTTCGCGTACCATCATAAACGAGCTAACTCTTTGTGCGTGGCACTCTAAACATGTACGCTACATTCTAAACCGCGTTTACTCATTTTCGGGACGAAAATTCTTTCAACATGGGGATAATGTGACATCCCGGGTTTTTCGGACAACTTAAACGTAATACTTGTCGAGTGAATTATATGCTAAGTATTAAACGTGTACGAGTTAATGAATACGTGATGTGTGATTGTGTGATTGTTTTAGTTATAAAATAATTATGGTAAATATGTACACGAACCTAACCGAACCGCGACACGAACCAAACCTTAAACTCAAATTATTCGGCCGCAAGATCAAACACAAACCGAACTCCTTGTGACTCTAGGAAACCTTAAACTCAAACTATGCGGCCACAAGATCAAACCCAAACCAAACCAACCCAAGTCCTTGGGCGCGAAATCAAGCCCAAACCGCAAACTCATTGTGTGCAACCCAAGTCCTCGGCCACGAGCTCAAACCAAAACCGTAATCCTTATCTCTTTGCGCCTATATATACTAGCCATGCATGATTCATTCAAAAACACAAAACCCTAAAAACAAAACAGCTTTCGGCAGCCAAATCCTTCATCCCCTTCGACCGCAAACAGCTTTACTCTTGTTCCATCGATTTTCCAGCAGCTTCTCCCTTCATCATATCAATCTGATCAGCCTGGTTCACCTTCTCGGTCGCGCAACAGCCTTCCCTTTTCTTTCCTCTCGGTCGCAGCAGCAGCAGCCCTCGCCATCTTCATCTCTCGGCCGCGAGTAGCTTGTTCTTTTCATCCTCTCGGTCGCAACTATCCTTGATCATCGGTTCCTCGTCTACTCACGGTTCATTAAGCTTGATAGTAAAGGTTAGGGTTTATCTTTTGATTACAAGATCATATTTGGATACATGTGTTTTGACTTTGTTGTTTTCGGATTGTATGATTGAATGAAGTGAGTGTGTTGTTTTCGGATTGTTAATGCTAGAATTGAAAGTTGGATGCTTGTTTGAAAATCTAAATCATAGGCTGAAATTGTTTATAAAAACTAGAGATGTTGATTAGGGTTTGCATGGATATGTTATATGTATTGATCTATGATTAGGAAACCAGTTCTTGATCGCCTAGGTTAATCATATGAACGGTTTATGCGAGTTTATGGTAACAATATGCTGAAACAGTTTGCTGAGTAATAGTTACAGCCGACTTCATCTGGCTGTAACTCGGTCATTAGTTGTCGAAAAACAGATTTTCTGATGTCTAGAACGTATAGATTTGAATAACGAATCTAATGGCGCTGGATTCATATTTTTCTGAAGTCGTTTGATATTTTTAAAGGGCCAAATAAGTTCAGTAACTAAAGCTGTGAAAATCCTGAAATTTTGTTAGTTGTTTTTCGAGTTGGATTTTATAATCAGTAGGGAGTCGAGTCATGAATTTTGTACAGAAACTAGGTATGGAAATTTCCGGGCAACTCCAACTGGAATTTTGTTAATTGGACAATCAGTGATTTTTAAATAAATTCTTCTGTGGACTGCAGTCAGAAAGCGACAAATCTGACTGCAGCCTAGTATATTAATATTTATGGTTAAATGGTAAAGATTTAGGACTTGGAAAATTTATATAAATTTCTACAGTATAAATGGCACCTGCTGTAAAAATATTAGAATTTTTGGAACGTTGGAACTATTTTATAAAAATCCTAGAAAACAGCTGAATTATGAGTGTTAAGCTGAAATTTTATAACTTGTGATTGTGTGCACCAAATGGTTGCATGGATTGGATTATGTTCATGATAAGTTGTTTTGATTACTATGATCACATGAGGATACTTGCATGCATGTTTGAGTGTTAGGTATTTTGTTGTGTGTATCACTTTGTGCGTAAATTACGTGTAGAATTTGTATTGGTGTGTTCACACACTGACTTGAAATCAATTGGTTTGTTAGGACGCAATTAGCGGTCCCATCCTTACAACTTCTTTGCTACACTAACCGAGCAAATAAAGGTGAGTTCACGGCCCCTAACTTTATCCGATTTTTAAACAACAGGGGAGAAACATGTATACACTCTTCAAACTCAATCTCTTTACGTTATACGAATTTAACGTCACATAACTATTCGGTAACTAAGTTAATGTTAATGTAATGTTATGGTCACTAAGCAGCTATATCACTTAAGTCCTCGTCAATCTCTCGGATCGTTAGTATTGGGTTTTAATAGCGGGGGAGTTATAAGTAGTACTACTGGGCCCGACAAGCCCCATCCGAGCTAGTCGCGCTAGCCGACCGGGTATGGTCAACGGGTGAATAATTCGGCCTAACTTCGCCATGGTCAGTGATAGGCCTGGCAACACGGAGGCACAACAGTCAGCTTCGATCGCGAACACTTACGTGACATAACTTTAGGCTAGCTACCTATATATGTTAACATTGAACTTAATTACGAAACAACTATATTATCCCGGGTTGGGGATAATGGAAACAACAACTTATTATTCCGGTTTGGAATAATGGAAACAACAACTTATTATTTCGGGTTTGGAATAATGGAAACAACAACTTATTATTCCGGGTTTGGAATAATGGAACCACCATCATTATTATTCCGGGATGGGAATAATGGAACTAAATCGTTATCCCGGGTTAGGGATAACGGGGAAAACAAACTATAACCGAACAAACGAATTTATGAAAACCTGTGAACTCACTCATCTTTAATGTTGACACTTGTTTCTTTACATGTTTCTCAGGACGCTAGGAGCTCTAGGTGCACTCACATGCATTGAACAAGACATCTTTTATCGAGTCTCAATTCTAGATATTGCTTTGGGGTTTTTCATTTGTTTTGGCGTTTGTGTTGGCGCCGCTTCACTACTTATTTATGCTTCCGCTCAACTTTAAAAACTAATGCTTCCGCTAAATATTGGTAACTAATCAAGACAATATAAAATCTACGACAAATGATTTTTGAAAACGTATTATCAAATCATATAGAGTCGTTCGACGTACTAGTGTTTCAGATTCTGGTTTGTTCACACGCCTCGCGGTAAAACTCCGCAAGTGGAAATTGAGGGTGTGACAGCTGTCACTATCAACCATGACGTCATTGTAAGACGATCAGTGGTTAGATAGTTAGTATAAATAGACGCTCATTGTAACAGTTTTACTTGTCTTCTTAAAAAGATCAATTTTGTATATCTTCTTCATTTCTTACTATCAAACGATCGTTATTGGGCTAAGGGGGAGTTTGTGAATCACTTGCAATAGTTAGATTACTTAAAAGCAAGATGGTGATGAAAACAAACGACCAATTGATTGTTGTAAAAGTTTTCCATTAATCCGCTGGACTTAGTCTCTTTTTTCAATCATTTTCCATTATTTGAAACAAAAACAACAATCAATTCAAATTTAGATCCTGACAATTGGTATCCGAGCTTGGTCAATCGATTTTGATTTAAACGTCAAATTGATTTGAACAGATCAGCTCTTTGTTGCTAATTTCGTTTGATAAGTTTTGCTTGAATACAGAGTTTTATTACTACAAAAGTCTTTAAAACACAAATCTGTTGTAAACAAGAGAAATGGCACAAAACACACAGGATTCCAATATGGATCCATGTTCAAACCACCTATGTTGAAATGAAATGAGTATTTTATTTGGCAACGTAGGATGGGTCATATTCTCGCTCAACAGAACACCGGATGTTGGAGATCCGTTGTGTTTGGACCTCATGTTCCCATGGTTCCAAGCACAGAGGATCCCCACACTCATGTCCCTAAAAAACTCGAAAATTACTCTGAACAGGATTTCCTCAAAATTGAATTGGATGCTAAGGCTTTCAGCATAGTTGCTTCAGCTTTGCCCAATGAGATATATGCGGGATTACTTCATTGTAATAGTGCTAAAGAGTTATGGGATGCTCTTAAAGAGCAATTCGGTGGTACTGAAGAGGTGATCGAGAATAATAGAGAAGTCTTGAATCAACAGTATGAAACATTTTGCCATGTAAAAAGGTGAGTCACTAACCCAACAGTTCGAGAGATTTAGCTGTCTTATAAGCGAATTGAAACTGGTAGATGTGAGCTTTCCTAATTCGACTATCAATAGTCGTTTCTTAAGATCACTACCAAAAAAATGGGAGACAATAGCTTATGTTACTCGAACATCTGTTGGTTAAAAATAAATGACCCTCACACAGCTTCATGGCCGACTTCTCACTTATGAGAGAGAGTTGAACCAGAAAAAGAAGCTTCAAGAGTCTGGGAAAGTTACTGATGACTATATAAAGGGAAACACTGCTCTCTATAGTCATGAAGAGGGGTCTGGTAGTGGAAAGGATCAGAGTTTTGATCATTACATTGACATAACTTCTGGAATCAATTTCAACTCTGATCCCAGTACACCCAATTTTGCTTTTGCTGCAAATTGTGAAAGCCAAACCTCTGACAATATGAGTTTTGAGATAAATGACTTACAACACTTTGAACCCACAGATTTGGAAGAAATGGACATCCTACACCAGTTGGCACTCTTGAGTGTCAGGGCTAGTAAGTTTTACAAAAGAACTGGTAGGAGGTTTCCAGGATTGCATGGGGGGTTAAAAGTTGGGTTAGATAAATCAAAGTAAAATGTTACAAGTGCAATAGGATGGGACATTTTACCAGGGAATGCAGAACTCAAACTGGAGGACCAATTGTAACTTATCTTGGCACCAATCCTCAAAGCACTGTCCAATATTCCCAGTTTACCCTGCACATCAAATGCAAAACACTACTCATTTTGCAAGTCCTGTAACAATTGTTCCTATTCATTATGTCCAAACCCCTGCTCCATAGATTCAATATGTTCAAGCACCACCTCAAGTGCATGTGCAACAAACTCCACATGTCAATCAAACCACTTAAACCACTGTTGCACCAGCAGAGGTTACCCAACAAAGCTTCTTTACCAAAGGTTTTGTTGATTGGAGTAGTTTGCCTGAGGATTTAACTAATGAAAACTTTGATCTCATAGCCAAAAATGATTTTGAAAAAGAAAACTTATGTTTTATGGCTTTTGAGACCATAGTTGAAGGTGATGAGTCTGTCGAACAGAAGTTACAATCTGATGTGGTTGAATGTTGTGAAGCAGTGGTTACACCAGAAGTCACACCTGTGGTTGAAATGAATGCTGCTAAAGCTGAAAAAGATAATCTATCTGACCCATGGGACATAGAGGTGTGTGAAAAAGAATGTGATTGTGCTCTTATGGCTGCTTCGAAGGTATCACCTCAGATCCTAAAAGATCTATGTTCTGAAAAATGCATTATTGTTTTTGCAAACATAAAACAGGTGAATGAAAACCTGGGAAACAAATTTTGGAAGATAAACTTAAATTTGAAAAACTTGTGAAAGAGTTAAAAACAAAATTAAGTGAAAAAGATTCTGAAATGAGTAGCCTAAGGCATGAATCAAGCATAACCAAAAACCAGCTCCAAACCATGGTAGAAAAATATCAGGTTTGCAAATAGGAGCTTGAATCCACCTAGATCACTTGTGAAAAATGGGTAGAGTCTTGAAAAGGTTATGAGCTTATGCTTGATGCTCAAGTCAAGAGCAACATAAAGTTTGGTATAGGCTTTAGGGAATATGACCATACTTGTGAAAATGTTGCAAAAATTGACTCTAAGCTTGTTGAAATAGTCCAAACAAATTTGGCTGGTGAAGAAATTAAAATCACTGATAAAGAAGGAAACAAAATTGTTCTTGAAAAACCAGAGGTCTCTTCAAAAGAAAAGGAAATTGAAAAATATCAGTTTAAACCAACCTGGTCAGATGAGTGTGATATTTTGGAAAACTTCAAGCCAATGGACTTTTCAACTCTTGATGGTATAAAAGCACCAAAAGCATTGGTGATCCCTATCAAAGACTTACCAGCAGGGGTTACATCATCTACTCTCAAAAAGCCTGATAGGAGAAGGAAGGAAAAGGTTAAACACTTGTTTTGTAAATTTTGTGAAAAGAGAAATTATGATACTGCAAATTGTTTTCTTTTGAAAGCTAATGATATTAATAAAACCCGTGTCATACCTAAATCTTCTAGATGCACCATTTGCAACAAAACAAATCATCCAACTCAAGAGTGTGTCTATCTCAAAACCTATCATCAAAAGGTAAAAGAGATTAGAGAAAAAGCTCTAGAAAGAGAAAATTCAAATATTGCAAAACAAAATTTTAAATCATGTGAAACATCTGTCACCAAAGCTTTAAATCAAACCTCTATCCGCAGAGAAATTTGTTGGTGCACTTTGTGTTCGTCACTTGTCGAATAGGCTAGATAGAGCGTGTGTTGAGTATTGTATAGGTTAGAATTGAACACATGACCGAAATACGGAGTTTTTAGTGTAAAATGTAACAAGTTTGCTCGAACTTGACCTGTGGAAGTCAAGTTCGCTTGAACTTGACCTGTGAAGGTCAAGTTCGCTCATAATGTTAATGTTGATGTCAAGTTCGGCCGAACTTGACTGGGTCAAGTTCGCCCGAACTTAGATGCTTACCAGCGAACTTCTTACCCTATAAATAGGTGGTGTGTGTTCATTTTTCATTTAAGTTTTTGGCATCACAACGGGGAGATGCTGCCGGATTCTCTGCAAGAACTCCGGCAGCTGGACTTATAACGATGTATACTCTTTCGGTATGAATGAAGACTTCCGCTGCATTCTACTTCTACTCCTTTCTGTAATAACATTCTACCGAATCGGTTTACATTTATCCACTAACTTCCATTTAGAACCGCCTGATCACGGACCTTCAATTGGTATCAGAGCTACGGTTATCACCTACGCTCATGAATTTGGACATTTATGGACATTAGGAGGAGTTTTAGACATAAATCATCAAATAAACATACAATCCACCGATGAAAAGTAAAATTGAATGGATAGGATTGTTAGAAAACCATTTTCGACCAGATCTATGGTGGATTCATCTCGAAATTCAAAGAAATGAGGATTTTGTATCGAAAAATGTGAAAAATGGCTGATTTGGGAGACCAAGTTCGCCCGAACTTAACATGGTTTTTCAAGACTTTTCATCAAGTTCGCCTGAACTTGACAAAGTTTTTCATGAATTTTCATCAAGTTCGCCCGAACCTTACTGATTTTCATTGAATTAAGCACAAGTTCGCCCGAACTTTTCTATTTCATCCAAGTTCCCCAAACTTGGTGGTGGCCAACCAAGTTGGCCGAACTTGTCACAATTTACTAAGTTCGCCCGAACTTGTCTCACTAGCATATACAAGTTCGCCCAAACTTGTCAAGATGTATAAAAAAGGCATTGAAAAAAATTTATTGCTCGGTTGGATGAGATGGGTGTCTAGAAAAAAGTTGGTGATAGAAGTTTTTTTGAAATTTTAATGTCCGATACTGACTATTCGGGGACACTGTCGGAGGCCTTAGAGAGAGGCTGAGATGATGAGGTTAGAGATGGTTGAAGATGAGAGGGTAGTCTAGCAAAGCAATTTGGTGATCATTAGGGTTGAAGACTACCGATGGGCCTTAAAGTAAATTCCGCATTTGTTAAATACTGAAAATTCCGGATTTGAGGGGGAATTTCAGTGAAAATTTCAGTATCGTCAGAATTTGCAAAAATGAGGGGGAATAAAAAATTTTCAATATTTGAAGATTTCGGCATTTTTGAAATTCATGACATTGCAACAGTATTCGGGTGGTTTCCGCCTACATATTAACCGGGAAATAAAGAGATTTGAGATTCATTTGTAAATTGATCAAGTTGATATCTAGTTTGAAAGCAGGTGGTTACATAACTGAGTCTTGGAGGAGTTGTTTATCAGATTCTGCGGTCATGGTTATGGATTGACACCTGAGTTGCGCGTATGGTTTGGAAGCACACACGACTGCCTATCTTTAACTCTGCTTTGCACATGAATTATTGACTGGACTAACCGCCCGGAGATAAGGATGCTTTGTAGTTTCTGTTGCCCCGGGTTGTACGCGGTACCATGATTAAGGAAGATGATTTATGGGATCGGATCTTCCAGACAAAGAAGTGTACCAGTTGCTGACAAAAGAGATTATCCATTTAGGATTCTGTGATCACAGGAAGTTCCGAGTTTTCAGTTCATGATACAGAGTGATGCTTAAGGGTTAGAGTCCTGATCTTCGGTGAAGGAACAGTTAGCTGGATTAGCAGTCATTGGTACCAGTGAGGAACTGAAAACGTTCAAAACGTTTGGTGATGATCTTAGGAATTAGTGACTAGCTCCGAAGACGGATGGTTTCAAAATTACCAAGGAAATCTGATGATAACCTTTGGTGACCATTATTTTTAAACTTCAAGTAGATGAATCATTCTTCTCTTTGGACTAACCGCTGTTGGATGATGATGTTTGGTGATTAAGTCGCGCTGGTCTACCGAAGATAGCTATATATCTGACATTGTGACTGAAGAAGAAGAATGTGATTTTGATCACGGACGAATGTTTCTCAGAGTCGAAGTGTTACCAGATTATTTGGTTCCGATGAAGATTTACTGATTGAAAAAGATTACCGATTTGCAGATCAGGAGTTATTACGGAAATTGGGATTTCAGATTTTTGCAGGTAAACATTGATTTGATGTTTACCGGTGTGGTATTTTGTAGTTTCTATCAATTGCCGGTTGAGTTTTAAAGATCGGAAGATCGAGCATGGGAGATATGCGCTAAACTGAACGCGTATGTGGTTAAAGTTGAAATGGAGAAGCTGCATTGATGAGCTTTAAATTGGTGTCTATTCAAGATAATCTGTCGATCAAGCAAATCAGAGGAGGTTGGAAACTGTGCAACAAATATCTGAACTGGAGATTTCAGGGGGAATTAGATGTTGATAATGTAAACTCGAATAATCAATTAAGGGGGAATTTGTTGACGCGTTTCGACGACATCGGCAGATACCTTGATTGAAGTTGCAGAATATTCAAACACGGCTGAAATTTGAAGACCAAGATTCGACAGTAACGAACAAGGGGGAATCTGTTGCTGCACTTTGTGTTCGTCACTTGTCGAATAGGCTAGATAGAGCGTGTGTGAGTATTGTATAGGTTAGAATTTAACACACGATTGAAATATGGAGTTTTTAGTGTAAAATGTAAGAAGTTTGCTCGAACTTGACCTGTGGAGGTCAAGTTCGCTCATAATGGTAATGTTGATGTCAAGTTCGCCCGAACTTAGATGCTTACCAGCGAACTTCTTACCCTATAACTAGGTGGTGTGTGTTCATTTTTCATTTAAGTTTTTGGCATCCCTACAGGGAGGTGTTGCCGAATTCTCTCTAGGAACTCCCGGTAGCTGGACTTATAAAGATGTATACTCTTTCAGTATGAATGAAGACTTTCGCTGCATTCTACTTCTACTCATTTCTGTAATAACATTCTACCGAATCGGTTTACGTTTATCCACTAACTTCCGTCTAGAACCGCCTGATCACGGACCTTCAAAATTCAAGTAACAGATGCACCTCCATCAAACCAGTTTCCAAGAGGTAAAAGCCAGCCTAATTACTAAAAGGTGCCTTTGAATTATGAAACTTACAAAAATTCTTCTAAGCCAAGGGTAAATAGGCATCCTCATGGTTACCAACAGTTAATAGGAGGTAGTTCACAGTAGTGGTTACAAAAGTCTGATCCAACCACTGCTCATCAGTCTGAACTTGATTCTGGACCACCTAATACCCCATCCAAATCCATTTTGGCTTTGGAGACTCACCTAAACTAATTATTTCAAAACATGTGTAGGGAGCTTCTACTTGCCTTGACAGTCTTTGGTATGTAGATAGTGGAGGCTCCAGGCACATGACAGGATGTAAAGCCCTACTCATAGATTTTAAAGCTCATGGAGGGGGTGATATATCCTTTAGGAATAATTCAAAAGGAAACGTGTTAGGAAAACTCAAGTTTGAAAATGTGAATCTCATTGACAATCTAAAATTCAATCTCTTAAGTGTTTCACAGATGAGTGATAAAGGTTATGGTTCCTTTTTCACAAAGAAAACTTGCCAAATTGTAGGGCCAGAGGTTGTCAAAAGGATTGATCAAATCATTGCAGAGAGCAAAGCACAGCTGACTGCTCATAGAGTAGGAAATGTGTATGTGGTTGATATGTTAAAAGATAATTCTATGTCAAATGCATGCCGGTTCTCAGTTACCTCAAGCAAAGAGACAGAGCTATATCATAAAAGACTAGGACACATAAATCTAAAACTATCTTCACTCTCTCAAAACAAAATCTGGTTAGAGGGTTACCCGAAAAACAATTTACTTGTGAAGAGCATTGTGTTCTCAGTGCTTACAGTTGCTTCATATGGACTTGTTTGGACCTGTAAAAATCATGAGCTTAAAAACAAAAGATATTGTCTGGTGGTAGTTGATGATTTTTCCAGGTTCACATGGACTTTCTTTTTACACTCTAAGGATGAAACATCAAACATTTTGCAAAACTTTGTTAAACAAGTTGAAAAGCAATTTGACCTTCCTGTAAAAATCTTTAGGAGTGATAATGGAACATAGTTTAGGAATAAGGAGTTGGATGCCTTTTATGAGTCAAAAGGAATTGTTAGACAATATAGCATTTCTAGAACTCTAGAACAAAATGGGGTTGTTGAAAGGAAAAACAGATCTTTAATTGAATCAACAAGGACTGTGCTTGCAGACTCAGGTTTACCCTTGTCTTTTTGGGCAAAGGCTGTAAACACTTCTTGTTATGTCCAGAACAGAGTTTTGATAAACCCTAGGCATCATAAGACTGCCTATGAACTGCTCTATAAAATCAAACCTCTGATCTCCTATTTCAAAGTCTTTGGCTGCCCATGCTTCATTTTAAACATCAAGGATTCAATATCCAAGTTTGCAACCAAAGTTGATTGTGGCTATTTTCTAGGATACTCAACCACTACCAAAGCCTACAGAGTTTTTAACTCTAGGACCAAGTGTGTTGAGGAAACTCTAAATGTGAAGTTCAATGAACTCTCATCTTTGAAAATCCCAGCAAATGGACCTGCTGAATTGTTTGATTTATCTAAATTTACGTTTGAAGATATGTATGTCAAGACTAACCCTGCAGGTACTCCACAATCATCTGTTAAAGAGCAAGGATATGATTGTATTCTTCCAAGTTTCAAAATTAATCCTACAGGCAGAGGAGCAGATGTTAGTAACAATGGTGTAAACTCTGTTAGTCAACAATGGTTAATACTCAAACCTTTGCCAGCTCTCAAATCCAAACATCTATTGATGAAAGTCCACTTCAAATAGGCGAAAATCAACACACTTTTACTCCCATACCACCAATTCCTCACCATTCCAATCGAAGGCTGAACCATAAAATTCACCGGTAGAGGATAGCTCAGATGATACACATTTGCATGCTTCACCTCAGAATGCCATTTTCCATATCAAGGTGATTTGATATTTCTCAAAAGCCATCCATTGGATCAAGTTATTGGCAACATTAATGAAGGTGTACTCACAAGAAGCCAAGCCCAAAACATTTGTCTTTTTGCTGGATTTCTATCACTCACACAGCCTGTCAAGTACCAAGAGGCACTGAAAGACAACAGCTAGGTAGAAGCCATGCAAGAAGAGCTCTTACAATTCAAGAGACAACAAGTTTGGGAACTTGTACCATTGCTAAAAGATGTGAGTCCCATCGGCACAAGGGAATCAGACTCTATAGCGCCACTTCTTTTTCTTTTCACTTCTTAGGCTGGAAGCCATTCGCCTATTCTTAGCTTTTGCTGCTAACCACAACTTCAAGGTGTATCAAATGGACATCAAAAGTGCATTCCTGTATGGAAAGATCAAGGAAGAAGTATATGCTTGTCAACCTCCTGGCTTTGAGGATCACTTCCATCCTAATCATGTGTACGGGTTAAACAAAGCACTGTATGGTCTAAAACAAGCACCAAGAGCCTGGTATGAAACTCTATCCACTTTTCTCTTGTCCATTGGTTTTACCAGAGGTAGGATTGACAAAACCTTATTTTTAAAATGGGAAGGAAAAGATTTGATGCTTGTCCAGATTTATGTGGATGACATCATTTTTGGATCCACATGCACTGCCATGTGTGAAGAGTTCAGAAAACTCATGGCAGCAGAGTTTGAGATGAGTGCAATGGGTGAGTTGCAATGTTTTCTTGGTTTACAAGTCAAACAAATGCAAAAGGGACTTTCATTTATCAAAATAAGTATGCGAAAGAATTACTTAAGAAATTTGATATGAATGATCGTAAACCTTGCAGCACACCCATGGCAACATCCAAGCTGGTCACTACAGATGGCAGAGATGACCTTGTTGATCAAACGTTGTATAGAAGCATGATTGGGTCTTTATTGTACCTAACTGCATCACGGCCAGATATTAGGTTTGCCACATGTGTCTGTGCCAGATCACAGTCAATGCCAAGAAAATCAGATCTTATTGCTGTAAGAAGGATATTCAGATACATAAAAGGTGCTCCCACACTTGGTATCTGGTATCCAGCTAATGGTAACATTGAACCTGTAGGATATTCTGATAATGATTTTGCTGGATGTAAAACAACAAGGAAGTCCACATTTGGAGGAGCCTAATTCCTAGGGGATTGCTTAGTGTCTTGGCAAAGTAAAAAGCAAGTTGCAGTATCCACATCCACTTCTGAAGTAGAGTATATAGCTGCTGCAAGTTGCATTGCTCAAATTTTGTGGCTTCAAAACCAACTCTTGGATTTTGGTGTGACTGCCTTGAGGACTGCTCTCAAAATTGATAGTCAAGCAGCAGAAAACATCATCAAAAAATCTAGTTTCACATTCAACCACCAAGCACATTGACATCTGACATAATTTTGTGAGGGATTGCTTCTTTACAACATGTCCAAACCAAGGATCAACTAGCGGATGTGTTGACAAAAGCACTTGATGCTTCCACATTGAAGTTTGATATCTAGGCTTGGAATGCTAAACATGGATTGAAATCATTTTTTTTCTTGTGATCCATGTGTAATTAGCAATAAAATGTTTTTAGAAAATCAGAAATTCATCCTTAAAAATAGATAAAATTGAATTTTTCAATAAAATCCTTAAAGTCTGTTCAAAGCTCTGATAGCACAAAAACACTGTTGTTTAAAAACATCTATCCACTAATGTAAACCTATGATAGTGTTCAAGATTGGTCACAACCACTGATAGGTTTCACTCTAACAGTGGTTAGCCAAAACAACTACTTTCCATTGTCAAACAAAGGTTACACGTGGACAGATGTTACTCGATAGATGTTGCATCAGACGCCACGTCAAGTGCACTTTTTGAAAAACTCTATAAAACCGGTTCTATCCCCAAACAGAGGTTTCATCTTTCCTGTGCGATTCCAAAATTTTCAAAGCCTATCTTTCACAAATCATCCAACAATCATGGCTCCTAAAACCAAATCGAAGAAGAAATCGATACAAGAAAAACCCCCATTTATCCTCATCATCAAAACACCACACAATTACACTGCTATTCTTGAAGAAACCGACGCAAACATTCGTTATCATCCAATGATCCGAATTCTCAAAGAATCAAAATTCAAATACATGTTGGAAGTCAAAGCCCCTGTTTACATCGATTCTTTAAAAGAATTTTGGGCAAATGCTAAAATCCACTCATCCGCTGATGATGTGCCCTATTCCGTTACTTCCAAAGTAGGGGGCACACAATTACAGATATGCCCACAATCTATCTCTCAAGTCTTCATGTTAAATGATATGCAACATCCGGTATCATTTCCTTTGAGGGAGATGCAACATGAATTCGTTGAAAGAGGTTACACCGGACAATTGAAAAGTATGACAATCTTCAAACCTAATTTTCCAGCAGAGATGAAATTCTTTTTCCACACCCTACTTACTTGTGTCTCTTCAAAAACAACTGCTTTCAACGAGATTCCATTGAACATGCAGTATCTGGGATTTGCAATTTTAACTAGTTCTGATTTTAACTTCTCCCAGGTGCTGTTCAATGATCTTGTAACTAATTTTAAAAATATTTCAAAACGAAAAGCTTTCTTGATACATCAAAGATTCATGAGTGTTTACTTGCAAGACGAGATCAAATCAAACGCATGTAAACAAAACACAGTTACAAACGCTGGCAGCCTAAACCATGAAACGTTCACACGAATTACAAATCAAGATAAAGTTACCAAAATAGAAGCAGAGGAGGCTGAGCCTATTTTACAAGAACAAAATGTTCAAGCTCAACCTCCGCCTGCTGAGTCCACTACTCTAGGTGATCAGGGCAACACAACCGCTGCTCTGAAACCCACATCTAAAATCTCCAAAAAGAAACCATCCAAGCATCCCGAAAACCCACCAAACCCAAAAAGGGTCCTCTGGAAGATGAGATCCAGACGTAAACCCAATGACACCACCAAAGTCACCAACCACTGCTGCTACTTCTTCACAGCAGATGGCAGATAGATCTCAAACCGGCTTTGAAACTCCTGCTGCATCCTCACAAAAGGATCAGGTTGTAGGCACAGGGACACCTAATTATGAAGCTCTAGGATCACTTGGTTCTATCTTCCACAACCCCTCTCCCAGGGCAATGTCGCTTTCTACACAGCCACTCTCACCAATTCTATCTTTACCACTAACCATGTTACCCTTGCTGAATGCAATAGAAATTGAGCAGACATTATCCAGCACTTCTCACCAACTTATCATTGAGAATATACTTCAACCAGAGGCTGGGTCTGACTTATTTCTAAATGCTAGCCCATCCCTTGGGTTACATGTAACCCTTGGTGATAGTTCAACAATTGCAGCCACTACAATTGCTGAACTCCCAAGTTCTCAATTGGACAGTGGTTACATAGCTAAGACCTTGTTGAAGGCAACCACTGCTAAGGCTACTAAGGTCACCTCTGCTCCAGTGGGAAGTCCCCAGAACCAAGACAAAGGGGCATCTAAGATTGAAGCAAGTGGTAACCCACTTGCTCATGATATCTTGGATAAAACTACCACATCTGGTAGGAGTTCAGATAATCCTATTAAGTTAGGTGATGAGCTAAAATATCAGGAATTGACGGAATGGGTTACCAAGGTTGAAAGCACTGTTAATGAAATAAAAGATCTTTTAAAACAGTTGATCACTATACAGAGCCAAACCCCTGTTCCAACCATTGATGAACTAAAATCTGTAATATCTCCAATCTTTCAACAAGAGAAACACTCCCTGGAACAAAAACATAAGCTTCAGATGATGGAACTGAGAAATATGGTTGATGCAAGATATAATGACACTGCTGCAGATATCAAGGCAATCAAAGCCCACCTGCTCACCACCACTGGTACATCTCCTCCTACTGTCATTTTTGTTAGTACAGATGAAGCCAAAAAGGGGGAGAAACCTTTGGCAAATAAAAAGTTGAAGATGGATGATGATAAGGCAAGGCTTACAGTGAATATTCCTAAGCCAGATGGTTCAAAGAAACCAGATTTAACTGAAGATATCTTGGCAAGGGCAAAGAAGTCCCATAAGAAGTCTGTGTTTGATGAAGGCAAGGTGCTGGTTGAGAAAAAGATTGATCAGCAGTTAGAAAAGGGAGAGACTGGTACCTCAACAAAGAGGAGATCTTCTTCAAAAGCAAGACAACCAGAATCCACACCTCTCAAAACTAAAGATGCTACCAATCCAACCACAAAACCCTCTGTCAATACAAAATCAACCAGATCTTCTCACACAAAACCCATATCCACCTCAACAGATGTTACGCCAACTGTTGCGCCAACATCTGTTGACACAACAGAGGTTGTAGTAAATGTTACCACAACCACTGCCATTCTCACTTTTCCTACTACCACACAACAACTACCAACACCACCAAGAATTCCAAGTCATCCATCATCACCTTCGATCAGTTTTAAGAGAAGAAAAGTTACAAAGGTCATAAATGAAGAAAAGATCCCTGCTCCTTTGCCTCTTGCCTCTGCACCAATGCTAAATCTAACCTCTGTTTCCCCAACTGAAACGTCTGCTCTCTCAAAGAGGTGATTCCTGCAGCTATAAAATTTCCTCCTGATTTGCTTGCAGTAAAAAAGAAATCATATCTTTCTATGATGAAGAAGATCTAGACAAAAGACACTCCCCTTCACTTCAAGGTTATCCAAAGCCTGCAAATATTGATCAGTATCTGGCACTCAAAGAAAAACAGACAGAGGATATTGCTAAGAAGTTGTCTAAAGGCAAAAGTGATAGAGAAGTGCAGAATCAACTCCAGTTTCAATTGAGCAAAGTCCAATCCCTTGAAAGATTTTCAAAGAATTTATCAAATAAAATTTCTGAAGCAGAAGATAAACTCTTGAAAGAAAATTACATCTCACACATCATGGAAACAAAGAAATATGCTGCTACAATCACAGTTCAAGGATTGGTATGTGAGTGAGCTTCAAGAAGAAAATGCAAGAATAGAAGCACAATCAAAGGATCCTCCACAACAAACCTACATGTCCAGACTGGAACTAATACAAGATGAATGTACCTGAAAAGACCCTAAAGCTCAGAAGAATGAAGGAAGAGCTAATTCAGAATCACTATGGGTCAAAGAATCAGGTGATGAGATGGGGGGAGATAAGAGTGTTGGATACATACAAAATGCTTGAAGCTAGAAGGAAAAAGGATCCATCAATGCCTCCTAAACCTGAGTATTCCAAAGAAGATGCTGCTCTCAATGCCCGGCTCTCTAAAAAGCCCAGCTCAATAACTGTCCAATCCACACTTGCTTTGGTAAAATTAAAAAGCAAGAGGAGTTGTCTGAGAAGGTTGACAAAGAGTTTGAGGAAGTGTTTATCAAAGAAGGAATAAAAAATATGATGGACTATCCAACAGATGATAGAAGTGCCAAGTTAGCCGAAGATTTGACAAGAGTAGCTCCCTTTCTATCCTCAGCAATAAAAGCTCCTTCAAGAAAGCCTTCAGACCCAAAAATTTTAAAGTGGTAGGTCAACAAAGACACCCACGAATTGACTCTGATCAAGTCTGATGGTAAGGTCACTAAACTATCCATGGAAGCTGCTTATAGGCTTACAGTAGAAGACTTCCACGAACTACTAAGTTTAGAACTTGAGAAGGATGCTGATGACTTAGAATCTCTTAACTTTGAGCTACAATTCAAAGGTCAAATAAGAGAATTCTTTCTGAGGAATAAAGATCAAGAATAAGGTGTTTTTGGCATCATCTGTTCCAAGGGGAGATTGTTGGGATTGAACCTTTGGAAAGGAACAGACGATACAAAGTCAAAACACACCATCCGAGCTTTGGTCCAGCTATCAGAGGTTTCTATCTACTGATAGGCTTTTACTGCTTTCAATAAAGAACATTGTTCCTATCCTCTGACAAAAGAAACTCCCAACCGCTGATAGAAGAATACAAGATCAAAGGTTGGCCAGCAGTGTTTAGTCTAGTCTTAGTTAAATCAATGTAACAGTGCTATGCACTGATAGCTTTAGTCTAGCAGTGCTTATAGTTAGTTACGTTTGTTAGCTGTCACTATCAACCATGACGTAATTGTAAGACGATCAGTGGTTAGATAGTTAGTATAACTTGACGCTCATTGTAACAGTTTTACTTGTCTTCTTAAAAAGATCAATTTGCATATCTTCTTCATTTCTTACTATCAAACGACCGTTATTGGACTAAGGGGGAGTTTGTGAATCACTTGAAATAGTTTGATTACATAAAAGAAGATGGTTATGAAAACAAACGACCAATTGGTTGTTGTAAAAGTTTTCCATTAATCCGCTGCACTTAGTCTCTGTATTCAATCATTTTCCATTATTTGAAACAAAAACAACAATCAATTCAAACTTATATCCTGACAGGCCGAATGACCGAGTTTACCACAAGTAGTGCATTGTCGACATTGCAGATGAGCTTGGTGGTGACCATTGCGCCGGTTACAAAGCGGTGCAGTTCCCTCATAAGGCTTCCTTGCAGGAGGCTGAGCTGGTGGGTTAGGAGCAGCCTGATTCGGTTGAGCAGTCACAACAAAGTTCTGCGAAGCCTTACGCTTCCTTGATCGCTTGGAGGATTCAAATTTGTTTTCCTTTGTTTTCTCTTGGGTTGTCTTGGTGGATGATTTCTTGTCGCCTTTGCGATGAAGGTTACCCTTTTTGACATGAGACTCGGTCAAAGTAGCAGCTAGTTCGATAGCCTGTCGAACTATAGTTGGGTTACTTCAAGTAACAATGTCCTGAACAGGGTCATGCAAACCATCGATATATTTCTCAATTGCCTTATCCAAAGGCGTCACCATCATCGGACACAACAAACTTAACTCTTCGTACCTGTCAGAGTAAGCATGATGCTCACCACTATCCAGCTTGAGACCGTGGAATTCGTTTTCGAGCGTCCTTTGCTCGTGGCGAGGGCATAATTCGTTCATCATAAGAGCCCAAAGCTCTTCCCAAGTTTGAGCTAAGGCCACTTCGGAACCTCTATCTCTCATTATACCATTCCACCACGTAAGAGCTCTTTTCTTGAATACACTCCACGCGAACTCGACTTTTCGCTCATTTGGGCATTGCACATGAGGGGATGTACTTTCGAGACTCTCAAACCATTGTAGGAGCCTAGTAGCTCCTTCAGACCCAGAAAACGAAAGTGGTTTAGCCGAACAAAATTGTTTATGGTTGCACGGAGCCGGTGCATTGTTGTTGTTATTGTTATCATTGTTCGCTTGATTTAGTTGGGTCACTAAATTCGGGAGTACGACGACAATTTGCTAAGCGATAATGGCTGCCATTTCGGCATCTTGAGTTGCATTACGTCGAGGAGGCATTCTAAAAGAAAACATGAAGGAAGATATATGAGATTAACTAGAAGAGAGCACTTACTTGGGTTGAAGAACACTTGAAGAGCTCAGAAAACTCAGAAGGAGGCCTCTAAAAGGATAGAAGCAAGCTCCAAGCGAGTGGAAGGAAGAAAGAATGAAAGGTGCAAGTTGGAATGGCCAAAACGCTTGCTATTTATAGTGTTTCAAGTCCCACAAGATCATCACAAGTGTCCCTTGATGTGTCATGATCATAGGAGGGTCCTAACACATGTCCAAAGCAGGAACAAGGCTGGGAAATTCGAATGCTTGGTGTCCAAGGGAGTAAACAAGAAGCTGCCACATTAACAGCTGATCTGGGCACTCCATACAGACCGTATGGTCCAATGGATGCGGTCCGTATCCACCCTTGCTGGCATCAAGTTTCAAAATTGGCAGAAATGGCCCCTGGACTTGTTTGTCGCGTTTTGGCACTTCTAACATATGTTAACCTGATTTTTAAGCTTCACGGATGTTGGTTTATTCGGTTGTACAGTTGCGTTGTTCGCTTAATTATAACGAACGTTTTAATTAATGCGTAAACGACCGTAAATGCACAACGAATTATATTTTTGCATTCCAATCATAAAAATACAAGATTTTATTAATTACAAATTTTTTGGGATGAATGTACGTGTTCCGTATTAAGAAATACACGAAACGGCGTGCTTTCACAAAATTTGCAAAATAGTCCCTGTAGTTGCATAAGCATGTTTTTGCCATACCAAACCCTTTAAAACTTATTTCTAAGTTATGTAAAGGGTATTTAGGGTATGTTTAGCTTATGTCCTTGTTCCGAAGTGTACGTCGCGTTACTTATTACGTTTGTGTAACAGTTTGCGATTTCACTTCCAGAAGTTGTTTGAGAGTTCGTTATTGTGTACGAATTGAATATGTGCAATTGCCATGATAAATAGATAAATCGGAAATAAAACACATATTTCATTGATTGAAAACTTGTTCAGAATCGTTACATGATTGAATCACCACAAATGTCACACTTAGATATCCAAGCAAGGATTTAAAGTGGTACTTCGAGTATCTGTTAAGAGTCATAACGTGTACCTTGTACTTTGTTTCATAGAAGAAATGAGTACATAGGATTTTTGTGGAGATCGCAAGCGATCATAAAATAGAAGAAACTGCGAGAGTAGTTTGATTAGCAAGGAACCATATCCTTGGTGTCGGTATTGTAGAGGTATGCCACATATACATGTAACCACATTGATTTTGAAATAACAAGATTATTTATAAACCAACTGGAATGTTTCGAGTTTCTCAGATACACAACAAGGAAATTATAAAAGCTTAAATGTTCACAGCTGCATTGTCATTTGCATGAGCCTCATTAGCATTTATGTTAAATGCTCGTCCACGGGCTGGATTTGCATTAACAAGCTTTGGGAAATTGATTCGATAGTGGGTAAGATCACCACAGTTGTAGCATGATCTAGGTGGATATGGTACTTGAGCAGCAGCGGGGTTTGCATTTGCTTGATTTTGGGTGTTGGTAGAAAAACGGCATGTGTTGACCAAATGTCCCAATCATCCATAGCGGGTACATTTGTGACATGGTGTTTGGTTTAGATGATGACGATTGCATTGTTGTACAAAGGTGCGGTGCCAACATATGTTTTCCTAGAACGATGTTGTGCTGGTTGGTCGGGAGCAACTTGATTGCTCTGAGCAACTACAACGAAGTTTTGTGATGCCTTTCGCTTCTTTGACTTCTTAGAGGTTTCAATCTTGTTTTCCTTTCATTTGTTTGGGTAGTCTTGTCCAATGGTTTATTGTCGCCTTTATTGAAAAGATTACCCTTCTTGATTTGAGAAACAGTCAGGGTGGCGGATAACTCAATGGCCTGTCTAACTGTAGCAGGATTGCTACAAGTGACTATGTCTAGAAATGGGTCAGGGAGGCCATCAATGTACTTTTCAATTGCCTTCTCCAAAGGCGTAACCTTGGTAGGACATAATAGACTCAGTTCCTCATAATGATCAGTGTAGGGTCGATGTTCACCACTATCTTGTTTTAGATCATGGAATTCATTCTCTAGTGCCCTTTGCTTGTGACGTGGGCAGAATTCTTTCATCATGAGAGCTCTAAGCTCTTCCCACGTTTGAACCAATGCTATATCAACACCTCTATCCATCATAACTCCGTTCTACCATGTGAGTGCTCTCTTTTGGAAGACACTCGAAGCAAACTCTACTTTACGCTCGTTTGGACTCTGAACATGGAGGAAAGTGCTCTCGATACTCTCAAACCATTATAGGAGCCCAGTAGCTCCCTCGGACCCACTAAAGTTGAGTGGTTTGGCCGAGTTGGATTTTTTAAAGTTGCACGGAGTAGGTGCATTATTGTTGTGATTGTTATTGTAAGCCAGATTAAGTTGGGTCACAAGGTTTGGGAGTACAACAGCCATCTGCTGAGCAACTAGAGTTGCCATTTCAGCGTCTTGGGTAGCATTGCGACGAGGAGGCATTCTAAAATAGAAAGGAAAATATCAGAGAGAACAAACTGGATTGATAAAGGGTGGTTAAAATGAATGTTAAAAAATGTCGACGAAGTATAAGGATTTTGTTCATTTGTTTGTTATACAGTGACTAATCAAAGTAAATGGGTCTTTATAACGTATCGCGAAGACATGCTTTAGCCTATAAGTGGACACTCACCCCAAGAGTTCCAAGGTAAGAGTGACTGGTCCGGCGATGCGAATTTCTACAAACACTCTAGCCTTAGACAAAAAATTCAGGGTACAGGCACCCACCCTTCCGGATTGCACATGTTCACATTATTAAAGCCCAAACTTTGACGAGATTTTGAAAACATCAAAGGCTGAAAGCCAAAAACAAATCATCTAAGGGTAGATGATTTCTTGTGAAGTTTTGGAAAAATTAACTTTCGAGAATGTATTATGCTTTGTTTTTGGTAATCACCTAAGGATAAGGGATGGTATTTTATTAAGAATCTAAACGCAAGAAAACTGGCGTTAGGGTCCTAGGAAGGTTATAGACTAGGTCAAAGCATTACTAATAACCTAATTTGTGACATTTGTGACTTTAAATCATCGTACATTTCCGAACAATTTCATGATCAATGAAACCTTGTGTTTAATTTCCAGATTTGTTTAAACTTTTGACATTTGTGCATTTCAATCCTTATTCACTTTTGATCTTTCAAACCTTTTCTGGAAGTGAATAGTAAACCGTTACGCAAACATAATCAGTTTAACATGACATACACTCCGGAACAAGGACATAAGCTAAACATACCATAAATACCCTTTACATAACTTAGAAATAAGTTTTGAATGGTTCGGTATGGCAAAAACACGCCTATGCAACTCTAGGGACTACTTGTGACAAACTGTGAAAGTTTGCCGATTCTCATACTTTTGAATACGAACCTTATTTAGACATCCAAAAAATTTTAAAAAAATCTTGTATTTTATTGATAAGAATGCAAAAATATCAATTGTTGCGAAATTTCAGTCGTTTTCGCGTACGTAAAGCGTTCCTCGTAATTAAGCGAAAAACGCAACCGTACAACCGAACGAACCGACATACACAATTTTTTTGGACATATTTCAAGTCCCCTATGCTTTAACATCCTTATAAAGCCTAAAAATTTGGTTAACGGGTGTTAAAAGTGACAAAAATCAATAATATAAGTCCAGGGACCAAATCCGCCAAAAAGCAAACTTTGGCCCTCAGAAGGTGGATGCGGACCGTATCCACATATGGATGAGGTCTGTATCTAGGTGCCAGTAACGTAGAATGCACTTGGCAGCTTCCTGCTCACTACCTTGCTCACCAAGTCGCAAATTTTGCCACCTATCACCTACTTTGGACACCTGGGAGGACACTAATCAATCCTCTAACACCTCATGGGCACTTCTCATGATTTGGGAGCTTCAAGATCTCTATAAATAGGTAATCAAGTTGCTCATTCAAACTTGCACCTTCCATCTTTCTTTCTCTCTTCTCTTGGAGCTTGTTTCCAGCAATTGGAGACCTCCTACTGAAGTTCTAAGCCTTCCTTGAACACAAGTAAGTGTTCTATCCTATTCTTGTTCATTACTTTAGATTATTTTGAGCTAAAAGTCAAACAGTTGACTTTCTTTTTGACTTTTGGTTCTGACCATATTTGGTCAAGTCACAGTTCAATTGAACTTTGCAACGTGATCGTAATCACGAAGGTTATGATCCCTAATGATTGCACCTTCTGATTACCACATTTACTAGTCGAAGTGACGAGTCAAAGTTTCGGTCAAAGATGCGCATTATGTGCATTTTATGACGGAACTATTTTCGGGTATCAAAACACCAAGTTTTGATACCAAATCATTTTTATAACTTAGTTAGATATGTTTTGACATGTCTAACTCGTCACTTCTAGTTTAGTGCTTACTTAGGGTCGTAAGTCGAGCAGTCTTGACCACCGCTTTGACTTTCGAATCCGACCCGTTTGGTCGATCTTAGGATCCAACCAAACACATATTTGTGACCATAGTTGTATAGGGAATAACCTACTGAGGTTATACATTATGGTCACGTTGTTTGGTTAGTGTTATGATAAGTTGCTTATTATACCCTTAAAAATGACCAAAATGCGCTTTTTACGCATAAATCCATTTTTAACATATGTAACCAAATTTTTCACATATACACTGATGTTACAACATTATTAGACATGTTTTGGCATATAAGACTTATCATAGGACATATCTAACCATTCGAACACATATTTACGTAAATGACCCGTTAAAGTAGCGTAAACTACCTTAACGAGTCATAACGGGTCAAAAGCACTTAGGATCCTTTCCAAATCAGAATGTTAAGTTCATTAAACCAAAAAATCATTTGGTTTATAAAACTTCATTCTATCCGAATCTTTCGATTAAAATCCCGATATTAACATAGTTATCCGGACACACTTGAATCGTAAGACTCTTGAGCTTTGTTTATCTTCTTGAACAAGGACATTCTTGCAATCCCAAGTGAGTACATAGTCTCGTTTTTTACGTTTCAAATATTTTGGGGTGATTCATATGTGCCTATCACTACTTTCGGTTTTCATCACATTATACATGATTTTCTTATCTAGTACATATAATACATGATGTAAAAACATTTTGCTTCGTATGTTGACTTAGTATACCTAGTACCTGATATTCAAAGACATTTTATATGGTATATTGACTTAGTACACCTACACATATTTTCAAAGACATTTTACATGGTATATGGACATATTATACCTACACATGGTTTCAAAGATGACATTTTACATGGTATATTGACATAGTATACCTACACATGGTTTCAAAGACATTTTACATGGTATATTGACTTAGTATACCTACACATGGTTTCAAAGACATTTTGCTTCGTATGTTGACTTAGCATACCTAGTACACGATTTCAAAGACATTTTGCTTGGTATATTGACTTAGTATGCCAAGTACATGGTTTTCAAACATTTTCATGACATGCTTACATTGTTCAAGACATATTGGTGCGTTGAATATACAATGATACATTCATTAACATTGATCACGCCGATCGGTAGTATGTAATGGTACCATAGGATTGACAATCACGTTCCTACTTCCTAGGTTTGTTTCGAAGCGACTTTAGGGAATGACAGAATCCGATCAACATTGATAGACCTTTGTCTTTGTAAGGGTCTATCCGACAGTCAACAAGGCTTGAATGTATTCGCCAACAATCCTAATATATGTTTTTACAATAAAAGCTATGGTTTATAAGACATAACTTTTGATTTAAACAAAACCTTTGTTTATTCAAAGACATTGTTTTATACAAGACATTTTGGTTACACAAAGACATTTGTTTACACAAAGACATTGGTTTACACAAGACATTGATTTATACATCACATTGGTTTTCACATGACATTGGTTTATACAAGACATCACATTGATTTAAACAAGGCATTTCATTGGTTAGTTCATGGTGAGTGATTTAAATAACGAGGCGTGTGTAATATGATAAAAGCATGGTTGATACGCCGATGGTACTTTCTATATATAAGCGATTTTATTATATTACATATCATAGCGTTATCTAAATCACCTCAAACAAAATACAAGACACAACATCTTTGTTAGGATCTAAGTTTGAATTAGTTGTGATTTTTGTTTCCAAGATGGAAAGTGAACGTAGAAATCAAAGTAATATGCAGCGGAAATGTATGGAAAACTTTTATCACAACTAATGGTCGTTTTTTTATCATCATGCTTTCAAACTTATAGTTTTTGCATGTGAATCACAAACTCCCCCTTAGCCCAATAAGAACGATTTATAGTACAGAAATGCAGAGAAGATGATAGGCGAATGATCTTTTAGATAGATAAAAAAACAGTACAAACGATGAACTATTTATACTACACATCTAACCTCTGAGCATCTTTGATGACGTCAGGGTTGATAGTGACATTTAACAAACAAAACTAACTCTAAGGACTGTTTACCTAAACTCTAATCAGTGCCAAACACTGTTATATTGAATATAAAACTAATAAAATCCAAACATTGATCTCTATCCTCTGCTTGAGTCTTCTGGCAGACCTTTGATCCTGTCGTTTAGTGTGGGCAGATGATAGAAGGCAGAGCTTAGGCATAGCAGAGTTTATTCAATAGAGCTTGTAAACTCTGTTATCAGGATCAAACATCTGATGTGTATTTGGCTTTATATCATCTGTTCCTTTTTGCAGGGTTCAATCCCAACAATCTCACCCTGGAACAGATGATGCCAAAACACATTTATTTTTTATCTTTATTTCTCAACAAGAGTTCTCTTATTTAACCCTTGAACCGAAGTTCAAAGTTAAGAGACTCTATATCATCAGCATCCTTTTCAAGCTCTAGATTCATCAGATCATTGAGGTCATCTGCATTTAACCCATATGCATCCTCCATGCTTATCTTGGAAGCTTTGCCATCTGATTTGGGCAATTTCAATTCATGGTTGTCTTTGTTGACCTTCCATTTTAGAATTTTTGGATCAGTTGGCTTTCTACGATGATCTTTATTTGTTGAGGCTGGTAATTTGAACTGATGTGCCATTTTAGATAAGGTTTCTCTAAGAACATTGCTTGCATCATCAGAGTGAAATTGGATTTGATCCACGATTCCTTGTTTGATGAGGTCATGTGTCACACCCCAACCGATGGCGGAAACATCGGGGTAGTGGCACTAGGCGAACCAGAATGTCTCATGAGAAATTCCATAACACTATTTAAATGTCAATATCCCATACTATTAACATATAATCCTCAAATAACATTACAAAATATCAAGATTTTATAACACAAACTCAAGTTCGATATTCCCTAGATTTATTACAATGCGTTTCTAAAGTAAACCTAAGACCATTTGCATCCAAACGTAATCCTCAACCTGCCACATATGTTAAAATAAAAAGTCAATACAATTAAGTAAGGGTGAGCATACATGTTTTCATATATAATAGATATAAAAGCGTTTAGCATACACCGCATGACATACGTAAGAGATGTGAACTATGTAACTACTTAGATTCAAGTAAACCAACAAACCGCGATTGATCGAGGCATGCGAACAAGTGTCCACATCTTAAAAGAGAAAATAAATGAGAAATGTAAAATGCGAGCCCTAACAACCCCGGGCCTCCGGTTGGCGGGTCAACCTCTAGTATACTATCATGTTAAGGGTGGCGTAGAAGAAATCAAGCAATACATACTCAGCAGATTTCATATATAATCATGTAATAGCGAGTTGCGAATAAGCATTTGAAAATTGTGTGAAGTGATTTGATATAGGAAACATATGTGACACCCAAAAGTGCGTGTAAGGGTAAAAGGGTTCAAGTATACTCACTATGGGTGCGTATTGAGAGAGAGACGGGATCTGAGATGAGTTGAGGAGAGCGTCGGATCAGCTTGTAAGCGAACAGAAGTGCACCAGTCTTCCGAATTGCTGAAACGGTTAACGGGTGAGAGAAAATTAGACAAGGTCGGGCGAACTTGTACCATTTGGTACAAGTTCGAGCGAACTTGACCTATTTTGCTTACTAGTGACACAAGTTCGGGCGAACTTGTCAAGTTTCCTGAGAAACTAGACAAGTTCAGGTGAACTTGTCCTGGTTGTTGAGGGATTGATACAAGTTCGGGCGAACTTGTCTAATTCTCTTGAGATTTGGACATGTTCGGGTGAACTTGTGTGCAATGTTGAAGTTTTGGTCAAGTTCGGACGAACTTGGTCACCATTCTGGTGACAAGTTCGAGCGAACTTGATGTAATTTGAGGAACTTGACTGTTTTGGCATCT
Organism: Scalesia atractyloides; assembly: GCA_947069175.1. Classification (NCBI taxonomy): domain Eukaryota; kingdom Viridiplantae; phylum Streptophyta; class Magnoliopsida; order Asterales; family Asteraceae; genus Scalesia; species Scalesia atractyloides. The sequence goes on from CAMTDV010000025.1 coordinate 44,143,378, forward strand.
AAATCGTGCTTTTTCACATCGTTTGCTGAGGAAATCGAGTGTCCATCCCTCCAACCTTAAGCCACTAGTAAAACTTGGGCTGGACAGGTCTTTTTGGAGCGAGTATAGCCACTTTACAGAAACTCAGACTAATCCGGGTGAACTTGAAGGTTCGTACGGGTTAGTCCAGCTTGTGTAAAGTGACGATTTCATCCTTGTGCTTCCAGATCTAAGATCTTGCTTGACAACGCCTCGTTCCACTTCAAAGTGAACGAAACATACGTCATTAGTCCGAATATTGTGTGAAAATCGATGTTTTAAAAGGTTTTACTCTAATCTAAGAGTAGTTCTAAGTGAAAAATAGAAGTTATATAGAAAAAGATGAAGATTTTCATAAACAGAAGAGATTTGGTTAAAACAAAGGCAAAGCCTTTTTCAAAATCGTTGTAAAAAGTTGTTGAACGTTGTTGTAGTTGAAAACGGGTTGAATCTTACTTAGAAAACAAAGGGTTTCGGTTTTTGGGGAGCTCCGGACGAACTTGCAGCAAGTGCAAATGAAGAATGGAGCTGAGTATTTATAGGTGAAGTGAGAATTGGATGGGCAGACATCAAGTTCTGGCGAACTTAGCTCAACAAAACAAACAAATTCGCTCGAACTTGTATCAAGTTCGAGCGAATTTGTTTGTTTTGTTGAGCTTTAAGGCAAGTCCGGGCGGACTTGTGGTTTGTGATTAGTTTAGGTGGCCTATGCAAGTTCGGGCGAACTTGTGATGTGCAAGTTCGGTCGAACTTGACCTAGTGGCCAAGTTTTGTTTGATGATTTCACGTTAAGAGTTCGTTTGCTGATTCAGTTCATGTTAGATAGTTATATTAAGCGTTGTAATTGATTTAATAGTGCGATTTAGTGATTCGTGTATGTGAGAGTGTTGCGATAGCGATAGTAATCGTTACATAAACAAAGATAACACACATAAAACATAATTCCACATAATTAACTGTGATTTGCGATGCGATGAGATTGGCGATGCGATGGCACAAGTTTTTATTAAATAATAACACACTTGGCTATTAAAGTAACATAGTTACTTATGATTACGTTTGAGTTAGCGATGCGTTTAATAAGCGATTAGATGCGATAATCATTGAAAGCAAACATAAGTAATTAACATAACTTTCTTATAATCAAAATCTCGGAGTACAATGATTGAGATAGGAAAAATAAATGGAAATAATTAACAACGAAAATTTTGGAGTTGTTACAGTCTCCCCTACTTTAGGAAATTTCGTCCTGAAATTTAAGTAGTGGTCGTAACAAAGAGATGCGGGTATTTAGCCTTCATGTCACTTTCCAATTCCCAAGTGAACTCTGCGCCGTGTTTGCCTTCCCATCGGACCTTCACGATAGGGATGCGAGAGCGCCGTAATTTCTTGGTTTCTCGGTCCGTGATTTCGACAGGCTTTTCCACGAAATGGAGAGTCTCGTTTATTTGGATGTCCTCGAGGGGGACGTGGAGATTTTCTCCAGCTAGGCATTTCTTAAGGTTTGACACGTGGAAAGTCGGATGGACGTTGTTGAGTTCCTCCGGTAATTCGAGTCGGTAGGCCACTTTGCCAATTCTTTCCAGAATCTTAAAGGGACCTACGTATCGTGGTGTTAGCTTTCATTTCTTCGCGAAGTGGATCACTCCTTTCCAAGGTGCAACCTTTAAGAGCATGTGATCTCCCACTTTGAACTGTAGGGGCTTGCGGCGCTTATCGGCATAACTCTTTTGACGATTCCGAGCTTTCAAGAGATTGTCTCTGATCTGGAGGATCTTGTCTGTCGTTTCTTGGATCAGCTCAGGAACGGTGATTTGTGCTTCTCCGATCTCGTGCCATGCAATAGGCGATCGACATTTTCTCCCATACAGTGCCTCAAAAGGAGCCATTTGAATGCTGGTATGATAACTATTATCGTACGAGAATTCAATTTATAGGTAAATGCGTATCCCAATTACCACGGAAATCTATGATGCATGCATGAAGCATGTCTTCGAGGGTGCGGATCGTGCGCTCGGTCTGACTGTCAGTTTGAGGATGAAAAGCGGTACTGAGATTAAACGTAGTACCGAGAGCGGATTGAAAAGTCTCCCAGAGACGTGAGGTAAAGCGACCGTCACGGTCAGAGATGATGTCACGAGGCGTCAAGTGTCGACAAATGACTTCGTCGGTATAGATTCGAGCTAATCGTTCTACCTTAAAGTCTTCTCGTATAGCAATAAAGTGCATGGATTTAGTAAGACGATCAACGATAACCCAAATGCTATCGTGACCAGAGGAGGTGCGATGGAGTTTTGTAATAAAGTCCATAGCTATACTCTCCCACTTCCACATCGGGATTTCGGGTTGTTCGAGTAAACCAGAGGGCCTTTGATGTTCGGCTTTAACTTTCGAGCAAGTTAAGCACTTTGAGACGTAAACGGCGATATCCTTTTTTTCGTGCCCGACCACCAATACTTAGGACGAAGGTCCTGGTACATTTTGTCGGCTCCAGGGTGAATGGAATATCGAGACTTATGAGCTTCGGTCATTAGCAATTCACGAAGGTTATCACGGGTAGGAATCCAAATACGATCGAGATAGTAGTAGATACCGTTAGGTTTAACAACGAGCTGAGTTTCGGCACCACATTTCATTTCATCTTGCAGGGTATTCTCGTTAAAACAAGCAAACTAGGCGGAACGAATCAAAATTTCAAGATTGTTTAAAGGTTGAGAGTCACGAACACTATATACATAGCTCTGTCGACTGACGGCATTGGCTATGACGTTTGCTTTGCAAGGATGGTAGCGTATCTCACAATCGTAATCGTTGAGAAGTTCAACCATCTGCGTTGGCGCATATTCAGTTCCTTTTGATTAAAGATATGTTGTAAGCTCTTATGGTCGGTGAAGACCGTACACTTAGTACCGTAAAGGTAGTGTCGCCGTATCTTCAATGCAAAAACAACTGCACCGAGTTCGAGATCATGGGTTGTGTAGCTTTTCTCGTGGATCTTGAGTTGTCGAGATACATACGCGATAACCTTGTCTCGTTGCTTGAGAACACAACCAAGACCAAGATTAGAGGCATCGCAATAAACAACAAAATCTTCGTTTCCGTCAGGAAGAGCGAGTACGGGAGCGTTGCATAACATACGCTTGAGAGTTTTAAAGGCTTACTCTTGTTTAGAATCCCAAATGAAAGGTTGGTCTTTATGGGTTAAAGCGGTAAGCGGAACGATGATTTTTGAAAAGTCGGCGATGAATCGACGGTAGTAACCCGCCAATCCAAGAAAAGAACAGATTTCAGATGCATTCTTCGGCGTAATCCCACTCTTGACAGCTTCTATCTTTGCAGAGTCGACGTAAATTCCTTGACTATTAACGATATGGCCGAGAAATTGGACTTCTTCGAGCCAGAATTCACATTTAGAGAACTTAGCGTAAAGGCGATTACCTTGGAGAAGTTCGAGGACTAAACGGAGATGGCGCGCGTGTTCGTCCCTGACTTCGAATAGATAAGGATTTCATCGATAAACACAATGACGAAACGATCTAGGAAAGCTTTACACACACGGTTCATCAAATCCATGAAGACAGCGGGTGCATTGGTAAGACCAAAAGGCATGACCACGAATTCGAAACGGCCATAACGAGTACGAAAGGCGGTTTTTGGAATATCTTCTTCCAACACGCGTAACTGATGATAACCAGAACGTAGATCGATCTTAGAGAAACAAGTAGCACCTTGAAGCTGATCAAACAAGTCGTCGATTCGAGGAAGAGGGTAGCGGTTCTTTATCGTAAGCTTGTTGTGTTCACAATAATCGATGCACATTCGGAATGTCCCATCTTTCTTTTTCACAAAAAGAACGGGTACGCCCCATGGTGCTCGGGCGTATGAAACCTTATCAAGAAGCTCTTGAAATTGGCTAGATAGCTCGCGCATTTCTGATGGTGCGAGACGATAAGGGGCTTTAGCAATGGGAGTAGCACCGGGAATCAAATAGATACGAAATCCAACATCACGAGTAGGGGTAAACCGGGTAAATAGTCGGGAAAAACTTTAGGAAGTTCACAGACAACAGGTACATCTCTCCAGGTTTTCTTGTCTTTCTCCAGATTCATGATATAGGCTAGGAAAGCAACACATTGCTTACGCAAACATTTGTGTGCTCGAGTACATGCCATAAGCATCAACTTATTTGAGAAAGTTTCACCGTAAACATGGAGTTGATCACCGTTCGAGAGAGGAAAACGAATCATTTTATCGAAGCATACAACTTCATCATGATTTTCACGAAGAAAATCCATGCCTACTATGATATCAAAGCAACCTAATTGCATAGGTATGAGTTTGATCGAGAAGGCGTGGTTGTTGAGATCGAGAGTACAACTACGTAGGACGCAGTTAACGGTAAAGGTTTTTCCGGTGGCGACTTCCACATTGAAAGTCTTTGGGAGTTTGGCGCGTTTACATTTTAAAGCCTTTTCGAATCCTAACGATACAAAACAATTATCGGCACCAGTATCAAATAAACATGAAGCATAAATACCATTGATAAGGAACATACCATTGACAACATTGTTGTCGTTCTGAGCTTGGCGATGGTTGAGGTCAAAGGCTCGTCCACGCTCAGCCTGTTGTTGCTGCTGAGGCTGTGGTGGTGGCTGCTGCTGAGGCTGCTGTTGTTGTGGCTCTTGTTTGACGGCTCTGTTGGGGCAGACATTACTGAAATGGTTTGGGTCCCCACATATGTAGCAAGCACGGGCCTTTGGAGTTGGCGCTTGCTGCTAGAACTGCTGCTGTTTAGCCAGAGGAGTGCGATGTGGAGCTGGTAAAGCTGGTGCTGCGGGAGCTTGAAGAGCTGATTGACGCGGGCCTAAAAGACAATTGACAGTAAAGTGGCCGTATGTTGAAGTTGGTGCAGAAGCGATAGTTGCCTCCAACTGCATGATGATAAGTGCATTTTGAGCACAAAGGACGAGGGCCAGTATACGCACGCTTTGCCGGAGGTGCGTTTGGCACGGCAGACTAAAGCGGCTGAGGGTTTGGCGAAGCGTTAAGAGCACAGTTCTTGCTTGGGTTTTCTCGCTTGCGACCTCGGCGACTGTTCTTTGACTCTCGAGATTGATCAGTAGTAGGCTTGGTGATTGTTTGGTTGGCGACTTTGCTGTTCCTAAGGAAACCAGCCTGAACCCTTTTGTCGTTGATCTCAGCGGCTAGCTGATAAGTTTCCTCAATTGTGACAGGGCGTGCTGCTTGAACAAAGTCAGCGACACAATAGGGTAAAGCGCGCAAGTATTTCTTGATGGCTTTCTCTTCCGTGTTCACTTGACCGGGACAGGTAATGCTCAACTATTTGAAACGAGCTGTTAGGCCAGCGTTGTCTGGTCCATCTTGTTTGATATTCAAGAACTCATTCTCCAGCTTTTGAATCTCATGTGGAGGACAGAACTCTTTCACCATTTCCTTGAGTTCTTCCCAAGTGAGTCTGTAGGTTTCGTCGTTCCCGCGTTTGTTGCGCTCGACTGTCCACCAATCGAGAGCCCTTGATTGGATTACGCCGGTGGCGTTGATAGTGCGCAGAGCCTCGGGACATCCACTCTGGCGGTAAGTAACCTTGATGGAATCGAACCAGTGGAACATAGCACTTGGTCCTTCAGTGCCAGAGAAAGTGAGTGGTCCACATGCTTTAAATTGCTTAAAGCTGAATGAAGTCTTGGGTGTGTCGGTCTTAGAATCCACGGATGAGTTGCTGCTGGCTGCGTGAATCTCACTGATGATCTGAGGGATAACTTTAGCCATTTGCTTGGCTACCAATGAAACGATGCACTTATCAGTGTTGTTGCGCTGGATGTTCCTCCGCGTGTGAGATCCCATAGAAGACATCTACACGAAGGGTTATTAGATGAGATTCGATTATAATAGGTTTATGTTTAAAATACTTATTATTATTCATACAAGGCACAAAAACCATGTAAGCACGTATCCATGTATGCATATAACACGTAAGCACATAAGCACGTAAGCACATAATCACATAAGCACGTAAGCACATATTTTGCATGTATTCACCTCTAATTTAAAATCATGCGTAGCGCATATGAGATGTGAGATATATGCGTAATAATCGATATATACAAGCGAGATAAGCGAGTAACGCTGTGCATAAGGACATGCGTGTAAGAGGGATGAGCGTTTTATTTTGGTTGGTGCATTATTTAGCATTTTAGATTACGAGAGTTGTGCGAGTAGTGCATACTTCATAAAGCGAAGAGCGATAAAGCGAGAAATCGATAATACGAGAAATCAATAAAGCGAGAAATCGAATAAGCAAAAATTCTCAAAATTTAAACACATAAATAATAATAAGCTCGAAGCTGCGTAAAATCGATGATAATAGGATTAAATCAATTGGGAGCGTCTTGGGTTTTGAGACAGCGACTACCCAAAGTGATTCGAAAATTCTCTGAGTTCGGGCGCACGATTTGGCCTAATAGACAATTGCTCTCGCCGTACAACGGTTAACGGCATTTATCCTTCCAGTTACGTTGTGTTCCGAGTCATCAAAATACTCGAGACTTTGGTGAGATTGAAAATCGAAGAGCGGAACTAGTTATTAAGGTGCGGGTATCACCCCTAACTTAACAACTTCATTCCTAGTTGTGGTCACACTCGTCGATCGAGTTAGGAGTTCCACTAGATAGAAATGGAGATTTTCATCGAGGTTTGGATATCACTCTAAACTCAACGAAAGTATCTCGTGTGATAGAGAATGCGCAGAGTGAATGATCTTATCGAGAGTTCTCGGTTTTCACACCTAATCTCGACTTGACCATTCGTTTTGTGTGATACGAGCGTTTCCAAGCGTGTATATTGTGTTAGCCTTAGGAAAGACATATTCAAGCATTTATGGCAAGTAGTTTAAGCATTTAAGTCAAAGATTGGTCAAATCGGGTACTTAAACATACGACTAGGTCGAACATGGCAATTCTACCCAATTATCCTATAGTTATGGCTCTGATACCAATCTGTCACACCCCAGCCGATGGCGGAAACATCAGGGTAGTGGCACTAGGCGAACCAGATTGTCTAATGAGAAATTCCATAACACTATTTAAGCGACAATATTTAAACGTCAATATCTCATACTATTAACATATAATCCTCAAATAACATTTCAAAATATCAAGATTCTCATAACACAAATTCAAGTTCGATCTTCCCAAGATTTATTACAATGCATTTTTAAAGTAAATCTAAGTCCATTTGCATCCAAACGTAATCCTCAACCTGCCACATATGTTAAAATAAAACGTCAATACAATTAAGTAAGGGTGAGCATACAGGTTTGCATACATAATAGATATAAAAACGTTTAGCATACACCGCATGACATACGTAAGAGATTTGAACTATGTAAGTACTTAGATTCAAGTAAACCAACAAACCGCGATTGATCAAGGCATGCGAACAAGTGTCCACATCCAAAAAGAGAAAATAAATGAGAAATGTAAAATGCGAGCCTTAACAACCCCGGGCCTCCGGGTGGCGGGTCAACCTCTAGTATACAATCATGTTAAGGGTTGTATACAAACAATTAAGCAATACATACAATTCAACAGATTTCACGTATAATCATGTAACAACGGGTTGCGAATAAGCATTTGAGAATTGTGTGAAGTGATTTGATATAGGAAATATGTGACACCCAAAAGTGTGTTTAAGCGTAAAAGGGTTCAAGTATACTCATTGTGGGTGCGTATTGAGAGAGAGACGAGATTTGAGATGAGTTGAGGAAAGCGCCAGATTAGCCTGTAAGCGAACAGAAGTGCATCAGTCTTCCGAATTGCTGAAACGGTTAACGGGTGAGAGAACAGTAGACAAGTTCGCGTGAACTTGACCTATTTTGCTTACTGGTGACACAAGTTCGGGCGAACTTGACAAGTTCCCTGAGAAACTAGACATGTTCGGGCGAAGTTGTCCTGGTTATTGAGGGATTTATACAAGTTGTTCGGGCGAACTTGTCTAATTCTCTTGAGATTTGGACAAGTTCGGGCGAACTTGTGTGCAATGTTGAAGTTTTGGTCATGTTCGGGCAAACTTGGTCACCATTCTGGTGGCAAGTTTGAGCAAACTTGATGTAATCTGAGAGAACTTGACTGTTTTGACATCCAAATCGTGTGTTTTCGCGTCGTTTGCTGAGGAAATCGAGTGTCCATCCCTCCAACCTTAAGCCACTAAGTAAAACTTGGGCTAAAGAGGTTTTTTTGGAGCGAGTTTAGCCATTTTACATAAACTCAGACTAATCCGAGCGAACCTGAAGGTTCGTACGGGTTAGTCCAGCTTGTGTAGAGTGACGATTTCGTCCTTGTGCTTCCGGATATGAGATCTTGCTTGACAACGCCTCGTTCCACTTCAAAGTGAACGAAACATACGTCATTAGTCCGAATATTGTGTGAAAATTAATGTTTTAAAAGGTTTTACTCAGATCTAAGAGTAGATCTAAGTGAAAACAGAAGTTTTATACAAAAAGATGAAGATTATCGTAAACAAAAGAGATTTGGTGAAAACGAAGGCAAAGCCTTGTGCAAAATCGTTGTAAAAAGTTGTTGGTTGAATCTTACTTAGAAAACAAAGGGTTTCGGTTCTGGGGGCTCTGGGCGAACTTGCAGCAAGTGCAAATGAAGAATGGAGCTGAGTATTTATAGGTGAAGTGAGAATGGAATGGGCAGACAACAAGTTCGGGTGAACTTGTATCAAGTTCGAGCAAACTTGCTACAAGTTCGAGCGAACTTGTTTGTTTTGCTGAGCTTTAAGGCAAGTTTGGGAAGACTTGTGGTTTGTGATTAGGTTAGGTTGCCTATGCAAGTTCGGGCGAACTTTTGATGTGCAAGTTCGACGGAACTTGACCTAGTGGCCAAGTTTTGTTTGATTATTTCACTTTTAAGAGTTCGTTTGGCGATTCGGTTCATGTTAGATAGTTATATTAAGCGTTGTAATTGATTTAATAGTGTGATTTAGCGATTCGTGCATGTGAGAGTGTTGCGATAGTGATTGTAATCTAACATAAACAAATATAACACACATAAAACATAATTCCACATAATTAACTGCGATTTGCGATGCGATGAGATAAGCGATGCGACGGAACAAGTGTTTATTAAACAATAACATACTTGGCTATTAAAGTAACATAGTTACTTGTGATTACGTTTGAGTTAGCGATGCGTTTAATAAGCAATTAGATGCGAAAATCATTGTAAGCAAACATAATTAATTAACATAACTTTCTGATATTCCAAATCTCGGAGTACAACGATTGAGATAGGCAAAATAAACGGAAATAATTAACAACGAAAATTTTGGAGTTGTTACATCATGCTCATACCTTCTCTCATCTTCCTTTGACATCTCTCTTTGCCTTTTCTTTGGTTTATGGCTAGGATGGATTGAGCAGATGTTTCAGAAGATTTTTGTGAAGGTTGGGTCTGATGAGCTGTAACCTCAGATGGATATTCAGGCTTCTTTGGCAAAGTTGTATCTGTCTTTCTTCTTTCTTCAAGCCTCTTATAAGTGTCAATCACCTTTACCTTTGACCATCTGGTGATTTGATTCTTTGACCCATATTGAGCTGCTATATGTTCTTCTTTCATTCTTTTGAGCTTCAACACTTTATCTGGCACATTCTTTTTGTACTTGTTCCTGTCTGGAGGAGTAGGCTTTTTGAGTGGATCCTTCAACATTTCTTGCATTCTAACCACTTCTTGCTTTAACTCACTCACAGTCTGTCACACCCTCAATTTCCACTTGCGGAGTTTTACCGCGAGGCGTGTGAACAAACCAGAATCTGAAACACTAGTACGTCGAACGACTCTATATGATTTGATAATACGTTTTCCAAAAATTCTTTTGATTAACCAATCATCGTAGATTTTAGATTGTCTTAGTTAGTTACCAAAGTTTAGCGGAAGCATTAGTTTAAGTGGTTGAGCGGAAGCATAAAAATAAGTAGAGAAACGGGCGCCAACACAAACGCCAAAACAAATGAAAAACCCAAAACAATGTTTGTAAATGAGACTCGATAAAAGATGTCTTGTTCAATGCATGTGAGTGCACCTAGAGCTCCTAGCGTCCTGAGAAACATGTAAAGAAACAAGTGTCAACATTAAAGATGAGTGAGTTCACAGGTTTTCATAAATTCGTTTGTTCGGTTATGAGTTTGTTTCCCCCCCCCCCCCGTTATCCCTAACCCGGGATAACGATTTAGTTCCATTATTCCCAACCCGGAATAATAATAATGTTGGTTCCATTATTCCAAACCCGGAATAATAAAGTTGTTGTTTCCATTATCCCTAACCCGGGATAATATAGTTGATTCGTTCCATTATTCCTAACCCGGAATAATAATGTTGATTCGTAAATAAGTTCAATGTTAACATATATAGGTAGCTAGCCTAAAGTTATGTCACATAAGTGTTCGCGATGGAAGCTGACTGTTGTGCCTCCGTGTTGCCAGGCCTATCACTGACCATGGCGAAGTTAGGCCAAATTATTCACCCGTTGACCATACCCGGTCGGCTAGCGCGACTAGCTCGGATGGGGCTTGTCGGGCCTAGTAGTACTACTTATAATTCCCCCGCTATTAAAACCCAATACTAACGATCCGAGAGATTGACGAGGACTTAAGTGATATAGCTGCTTAGTGACCATAACGTTACATTAACATTAACTTAGTTACCGAATAGTTATGTGACGTTAAATTCGTATAACGTAAAGAGATTGAGTTTGAAGAGTGTATACATGTTTCTCCCGCTGTTGTTTAAAACCGGATAAAATTAGTGGCCGTGAACTCACCTTTAGTTGCTCGGTTAGTGTAGCAAAGAAGTTGTAAGGGATGGGACCGCTAATTGCGTCCTAACAAACCAATTGATTTCAAGTCAGTGTGTGAACACACCAATACAAATTCTACACGTAATTTACGCACAAAGTGATACACACAACAAAATACCTAACACTCAAACATGCATGCAAGTATCCTCATGTGAACATAATCCAATCCATGCAACACTTTGGTGCACACAATCACAAGTTATCAAATTTCAGCTTACATACTCATAATTCAGCTGTTTTCTAGGATTTTTATAAAATAGTTCCAACGTTCCAAAAATTCCAATTATTTTACAGCAGGTGCCAACTATATTGTAGAAATTTATGTAAATTTTTCAAGTCCTAATACTTTACCAATTATCCATAAATATTAATATACTAGGCTGCAGTCAGATTCGTCACTTTCTGACTGCAGTCCACGGAAGAATTTATTTAAAAATCACTGATTGTTCAATTAACGAAATTCTAGTGGGAGTTGCCCGGAAATTTCCATACCTAGTTTCTGTACAAATTTCATGAATCGACACCCTACTGATTATAAAATCCAACTCGATAAACAACTAACAAAATTTCAGGATTTTCACAGCTTTAGTTACTGAACTTATTTGGCGACTTAAAAATATCAAACGACTTCAGAAAAATATGAATCCAGCGCCATTAGATTCGTTATTCAAATCTCTACGTTTTAGACTTCAGAAAATCCGTTTTTCGACAACTAATGACCGAGTTACAGCCTGTTGAAATCGGCTGTAACCATCACTCAGCAATCTGTTTCAGCATTTTATCACCACTAATTCGCATAAACCGTCAATACAATGAACCTAGGCGATCAAGAACTGATTTTTCTAATCATAGATCAATACATATATCATATCCATGCAAACCCTAATCAATATTTCTAGCTTTTATAAACAAAACACACTTGAAAACTATGAGTTCCGAAAACAATCATACATGCAACACTTTGATAATTCAGCCGATTAACAACATACTCACTACATTCAAACACATATAATCCGAATATGATCTTGCAAACAATTATAAATCCTAACCTTTAATAATGGTGAATAACGAGTCAAGACTTGGATGAGAATGGATTCGGCTGTTCAAGCAAGATCACGACCGAAAGAATGAGATGAACAATCTGCTGTCGCGACCGAGAGATGATGATGGAGTTGAAACAAGCTGCTTGCGGTCGAGGGACTGAAAGGGGAGGCTGCTCGCGATCAAAGGGACAAGAGTAAGGCTGCCGACGGCTGTTTTGCTATTAGGGTTTTGTGTTGTGAAGGAACATGCATGTGTTAGTATATATAGGCGCAAGATGATCAAGAAAGGGGAATAGGTTGCGGTTTGGGTTTGATCTCGCGGCCGAGGGCTTGGGTGGGTTGGTTTGGGTTGTTTGCTTGCGACCGGATGGGTTAAGTTTAAGGTTTGGGTTATAACTTGATCCCCATGTTTAGTTCCTTGAGTCGCAAGAAAAAGAGGCCGGCTAGTGTCGCGGTTCGGCTCGATTCATTTATTTATTTACTACGTCTATACATTATAACTAACATAAAACACGAACTCGTATATCACATAATAACGCACCAACTTATAAACGTTTAATACGTAGCACATAATTTATTCGACAAGTATTGCGTTTAAGTTATCCGAAAAACCGGGATGTCACACAGTCCAGTCTTTGAATTGTGCTCTTGTGGCTTTGTATTGCTTGTGTTGCATGATGTGCTCAACATAATCTGCTCTTAAGCTTTCATCAACCTTTTCTGATAGTAAAAAATCTTCAAGTTTCCTGATTTTGCTCAATTGATATTGCATGTGACTCTGCACCTCTCTATCACCTTTTCCCCGTGTGTCTCTCTTTGTGAGATCCTCTGCTTGTTGGGCTTTTAATTGCAGATATTTATCTAAATTCCTTGGTTTGGGATATCCTTCAAGAGATTTCTGAAAAGAAGGACTTTATCTCTTCTTTTACAGCAGGTAAATCTAGAGGGAACTGAGCGGATAAAGAAGTTGGTTGATCAGTGTATTGAGGTCTTGCAGAGATGGGTTTTGAAACAGATGTTGTGGTCAGTGGTTGTGATGACAATGGGAGTGGTGAAGGTATAATGTTCTCATCTTCTACAACATTTGTCATTCTTCTTCTTTTAAAGATGAGTTTGGGTGATGGTGGTTGTGGAATTCTTGTTGGTGTGGAAATTTGATGAGTGGTGGTTGGAAATGTGATCATAGCAGTGCTTGGGTTAACATCTGCTATAACCACTGATGTATCAACAAATGTTGACACAACAGTAGTTGTAACATCTATTGTAGTTGTGGGTGGTGTTTTAGGTGGTGGTGTTTGAGATTTTGTAGGAGCAGAGGTTGTGGTTGGATTTTCAACATTTTTGGTTTTAGAAGGTGTGGATGTTGGTTGTCTTGTTTTTCTAACAGCCCTCTTCTTTTGATGAGAAGTACCAACCTCTTTTTTTTCCTTTTGTTGTGTAATCTTTTGCTCAACCAAAGATATGCTCTCATCTCTAACCCTCTGCTTATTTCTCTCCTTTTCCCTATCCATAGCATTTTGAGTTTCATCCAGTTTCTTGCTACCATCTGGTCTTAGGATAACCACTGTTGGTCTTGCGGATGGATCAGTTTTGAGCTTTAGCACTTCTTTTTCATTCTCCCCCTTTTTGGCATCATTTGTATTGACCAGAATGACAGTGGGAACAGAAGTGCCAGTGGTTTGCAAAATGATCAAGAAAGGGGAATAGGTTGCGGTTTGGGTTTGATCTCGCGGCCGAGGGCTTGGGTGGGTCGGTTTGGGTTGTTTGCTTGCGACCGGATGGGTTAAGTTTAAGGTTTGGGTTATAACTTGATCCCCAAGTTTAGTTCCTTGAGTCGCAAGAAAAAGAGGCCGGCTCGTGTCGCGGTTCGGCTCGATTCATTTATTTATTTACTACGTCTATACATTATAACTAACATAAAACACGAACTCGTATATCACATAATAACGCACCAACTTATAAACGTTTAATACGTAGCACATAATTTATTCGACAAGTATTGCGTTTAAGTTATCCGAAAAACCGGGATGTCACATTATCCCTATGTTGAAAGAATTTTCGTCCCGAAAATTGAGTAAACACGGTTTAGAATGCAGCGTACATGTTTAGAGTGCCACGCACAAAGAGTTAGTTCGGTAATGATGGTACGCGAAGTTACAAGAAGTTCCCAAGTGCCATGCACAAAGATTCCCAAGTGCCATGCACAAGAATTTAGTTAACAATGGTACGCGAAAGTATGAGAAATTTCCAGGTTGTCACATCATCCCCATGTTGAAAGAATTTTCGTCCCGAAAATTTAGTTGTTGGTATCGTTAGTTTGCTGCTCAGTTGCGAAGAGGTGTGGGTATTTGCTTTTCATTTGGTCCTCTCTTTCCCACGTGAACTCCGGTCCACGCTTAGAGTCCCAACGAACCTTAACGATCGGAATTTTGCTGTGCCTTCGAGTCTTGATCTCACGATCCATGATCTCGATAGGCTGTTCCACAAAGTGCAGTTGTTCATCCACTTGAATCTCATCCAATGGAATAACTAGAGTTTCATCCGATAGATACTTCTTCAGATTTGACACGTGAAACACGTTGTGAACTCCACTGAGTTCGGCGGGAAGGTCTAATTGATAAGTTACGGGTCCAATACATTTCAAGATTACAAACGGGCCTACGTACCGTGGGTTTAGTTTGCCCCGTTTTCCAAAGCGGATTACACCCTTCCAGGGTGACACCTTTAGTAGGACGCGGTCGCCTACTTGAATTTCGAGTGGTTTGCGCCGTTGATCAGCGTAGCTTTTCTGTCGATCTCGTGCCGCCGCCATGCGGTTTCTGATTTGTACAATCTTTTCAGTAGCCTCAAGTATCAACTCAGGGCCTGTAAGTTGGCTGTCACCGACTTCTGCCCAACAGACCGGTGATCTATATTTACGACCGTATAATGCCTCAAACGGTGCTGCCGAAATACTCGTATGGTAACTGTTGTTATACGAGAATTCCACTAAAGGCAGGTGGATTTCCCAACTATTTCCAAAGTCTACTACGCATGCCCTAAGCATGTCTTCCAAGGTCTGTATGGTCCTTTCGCTTTGACCATCAGTCTGAGGGTGATAAGCTGTGCTCATATCTAAGCGTGTTCCCAACGCTTTCTGAAGTGCAAACACTACTGCTCCCAATTCCAGGTCATGCGTTGTGTAGTTTTTCTCGTGAACCTTCAGTTGTCGCGACGCATACGCGATGACCTTATCGCGTTGCATGAGTACGCATCCCAACCCCTGAATGGAAGCATCACAATATACTACAAAGTCATCTGTCCCTTCCGACAAGGACAGAATGGGTGCACTGCAAAGTTTCTGCTTTAGCAATTGAAATGCTGCTTCCTGCTTGTCACCCCAAGCATACTTGATGCCTTTCTGGGTGAGGGTAGTAAGCGGTTGTGCGATCTTTGAAAATCCCTCGATGAAACTTCTGTAGTAACCAGCCAAACCTAAAAATTGGCGGATCTCCGTCGGTGTCCTGGGTGCTTCCCAGTTTTTGATGGCTTCTATCTTGGCAGGGTCTACGTGGATACCCTTTTCATTTACGATATGCCTAAGAAACTGAACTTCTCGAATCCAGAACTCACACTTTGAAAGCTTGGCATATAGCTTCTCCTGTTGAAGTAATCCTAACAGTAATCGTAGATGTTCAGCATGTTCTTCTTCACTTTTAGAGTAGATGAGTATGTCATCGATGAACACAATGACAAATTTGTCGAGGTATGGTTTACACACACGGTTCATGAGGTCCATGAACACCGCAGGTGCGTTGGTGAGATCGAAGGGCATGATCAAGAACTCATAATGGCCATACCGAGTACGAAATGCCGTCTTAGCGATATCCTCCTCCCTGACGCGTAGCTGGTGGTAACCGGACCGTAGATCAATCTTGGAGTAGTAGCTCGACCCTTGAAGTTGGTCGAAGAGATCGTCGATGCGAGGTAACGGGTATCGGTTCTTGACAGTAACCTTGTTGAGTTCCCTGTAGTCGATGCACATGCGGAAGGTCCGTCCTTCTTCTTGACAAAAAGGACTGGAGCTCCCCATGGCGAAGCGCTTGGTCAGATAAATCCCTTTTCTAACAGCTCCTGAAGTTGGGTAGACAGCTCCTGCAGCTCGGCTGGAGCTAGGCGGTATGGAGCCTTGGCGATAGGAGTTGCATGGTTCGCCAATTCAATTTCAAACTCCAATTGTCGATGGGGTGGAAGACCAGGTAATTCCTCTTGGAATACATCGGAAAAATCATGAACGACAGGGATGTCTTCTATACGTTTCTCATCCTTAGGCTGTTCGGTAACCAGTGGAGTAAAGCGAAGGAGTTCTTTCTCCGAAGATACTTCTGCGCTTGCATGTAAGAGATGATGTTGGTGACGGCGCTTGCCTTCTCGCCTTGCACCATCAAGATTTCGTCGTTAGAGAGCGGAATACGGATAGATTTTTTTCGAAGCAGAGAACTTCAGCCCGGACGTCTGATAGCCAGTCCATTCCGACTACCACGTCAAAACTACCCAGGGTAGTTGTCATCAGATCAATGGTAAAGGTGTGACCCGTGAGTTTGAGTTGACAGCCGGATACTATATGGGTCACGTCTACGGATTTACCATCTGCTAGTTCTATGACATAAGGGGTCTCTAAGGGTTTAGGCGTAAGATTTAGGTTCTTCCTAAAAGACTCAGATATAAAGCCCCTATCCGCACCCGTATCAAAAAGCACAGTAGCAAAATGTTCATTAAGGGGAAACTTACCGGTGACCACGTTCGAGTCGTTTCTGGCCTCTCCGCGGCTCAACGTAAATGCGCGACCTTTGGCACCTCCTGTGCCACCATTTCCATTATTGTTGTTTGTTGTGGTTATTGTGGTTGTGGTTGTTCCCACCATTGTTGTTGTTGTTACGGAGCTGTGGGCAGTCTCTTTTGAAGTGGGCAGTGCTACCACACTGATAGCATCCCCGGTTAACACCCTGTTGTGGGCATTGGGGTTGATTTTGGTTCTGTCGGGACATGATTTCCCCACGACAATCCTTTGCCGCATGTCCTATCTTGCCACATCGTTGGCAGCGATTCCCGGCACAAGGGCCGTGATGATGAAGATTACAGCGGGTGCACTGCGGCTTTCGACCTACATAGCCGCTTGCGTTCTGGTTGTTGTTGTTGTTGTTGTTGGCGGGCTGATTTTGGTGACCCCGGTGGCTGTTGTAATGATTGAACCGTTTCTGGTTCCCCTGTTGCGGCTAGGATGACGAAGACTGTCGAGCAGACGAGTCTTCAAACTTTCTTTTATTATCAGGGCAACTTCAGTTGTATCCCGAGTTGGCAACTTCTTCTGTTCCACCGCCTTGTCGGTGAGTTTGTGCGCCAACCTGATTGCTTGATGTTCAGTTGCAGGGTTGCTAGCCATCACCATACCCTGAATCTCCGGGACCAGACCCCCAAGATAGAACTCGAGTCTTTTCTCCACAGTGTTGGCCAGATCGGGACACAGAAATACCAGGTCGTGATGTTTCGCTGTGTATGCTTCGATTTCAGATCCCACCATCTTGTGGTTCCATAATGTTTGCTCCAACTGTTGGACTCTGTCTCGCGGACAATACTCTTCTTTGATTAGGGCCTTAAACTCGGCCCAGGCCATTGCATTTGCAGCAATAAGTCCACGCGTTTGGACTTGTGCATTCCACCAAGTTAGTGCCCCATCTTCCAGTGTTGAGGCTGCATACTTGACCTTGTTGGCCTCCAAACAGTTGCACATTTCAAATACTGATTCTGATTTTTCGATCCAGCGGACCAGTCCTATGGGTCCTTCTGCCCCCGAGAATTTGCTTGGTTTCGCGTCGAGGAACATCTTGTAGGGGTTAAAGACCCCTCCTGCTGACAGAGGATAGGTAGTCAGCGAGGAATTCTACTAGCCCAAGTATTAGATTTTCTCCTGAAAATTTAATAATGGTTACCTGCCGGTTGGTTCTGAACACCCGCTAGAGCTGCGTTCACGTGCTCTTGAATCATGACAGCTAGTTCTTTGGGCGTCATGTTAAGGTTTCCACGTCGTCCAGTTGCCATTTAGATCTTCGAAAAACAATATAAACACACCCCGATAAGTCTATATATCCAATATAGTTATCCTACTTCGTACTTAATTAATTATCAAGTTATGTCAACTCAAATATATTAAATAGTCAAAAGAAATACTTGATTAAATGAAGTTTCAACGTCTTACAAAGTGCCATCCAAACATATGAATTCACTATAAAGTCTCAAGTTTAAACACAAGTGGGAAAATAAATAGACTGAAGGAAAGTAAATAAAATAAGCGAGACGTGTCAGTCGTCTACGTCTCCATCCCCCAGATCACTATCGTTGCCATCATCCTGCGCGGCATTCCCGGCTTCTACAGCTGGGTCCTCCTCCGGACCCTCCTCTGGATCCTCCTCTGGGTCCTCTTCCGGATCCTCTTCCGGATCCTCTTCCGGATCCTCTTCTGGATCCTCTTCTGGATCCTCTTCTGGATCCTCCTCTACCGGCACTGGAGGGGCCGGTGCTGGTGCAGGTGCTTGATTTTGCTCTAGCTCCTGAATTCTCCTACTATTTTCCAGGACTCTGTCTTCGAGCCAGTCGGCTCTTATCTGCTCAGCACGCAGATCTCTGGCTAAGGTGTTACGAGCTCTCTTACTCGTATGTTCTCTTCCTCGAGCGAGTCGGTTTTACCTGTCAGTTGTCGGATCATCCATCCTTGTGCTAGGATGGTTTCCTGCATTCTTTCCAATTGTTCTTGTTGTTTCTGTATCATATTTCTAAGTAGGTCATTTCCTACTTCTACAGAGTTAACCGGTTTGACCGGCACAGCGATGATTGGGCGTGATGACGACTCCTCCCCCAGAGCGAGCCTTTTCCTCGCAGCTGAGCGTGTCTCCATGCCATAAGATGGTAAGGGTTCCACCATAGGTGCCTTTCCTGGCGCTCTTGGTGGCGTAAGTTTGTCGGATGATGATGATGATGACATTGCCTGTTCGGTTGTGTAGTTAGTTACGAGTTGTTTTCATTTCTTATTATGAAGTCATAATCTACATAACACAGTTGTGGTACATCGCATAACAAGATATAACAGTTCGGTGCCAAACTACGTCTAGTGTCGTGTATTCAGCTATAGTTTAGGTCCACTTCTAATGCAAACCTGGTTCTCTATAGCTAGTGGCTCTGATACCAATCTGTCACACACCTCAATTTCCACTTGCGGAGTTTTACCGCGAGGCGTGTGAACAAACCAGAATCTGAAACACTAGTACGTCGAACGACTCTATATGATTTGATAATACGTTTTCCAAAAATTCTTTTGATTAACCAATCATCGTAGATTTTAGATTGTCTTAGTTAGTTACCAAAGTTTAGCGGAAGCATTAGTTTAAGTGGTTGAGCGGAAGCATAAAAATAAGTAGAGAAACGGGCGCCAACACAAACGCCAAAACAAATGAAAAACCCAAAACAATGTTTGTAAATGAGACTCGATAAAAGATGTCTTGTTCAATGCATGTGAGTGCACCTAGAGCTCCTAGCGTCCTGAGAAACATGTAAAGAAACAAGTGTCAACATTAAAGATGAGTGAGTTCACAGGTTTTCATAAATTCGTTTGTTCGGTTATGAGTTTGTTTCCCCCCCCCCCCTGTTATCCCTAACCCGGGATAACGATTTAGTTCCATTATTCCCAACCCGGAATAATAATAATGTTGGTTCCATTATTCCAAACCCGGAATAATAAAGTTGTTGTTTCCATTATCCCTAACCGGGATAATATAGTTGATTCATTCCATTATTCCTAACCCGGAATAATAATGTTGATTCGTAAATAAGTTCAATGTTAACATATATAGGTAGCTAGCCTAAAGTTATGTCACGTAAGTGTTCGCGATGGAAGCTGACTGTTGTGCCTCGTGTTGCCAGGCCTATCACTGACCATGGCGAAGTTAGGCCAAATTATTCACCCGTTGACCATACCCGGTCGGCTAGCGCGACTAGCTCGGATGGGGCTTGTCGGGCCCAGTAGTACTACTTATAATTCCCCCGCTATTAAAACCCAATACTAAGGATCCGAGAGATTGACGAGGACTTAAGTGATATAGCTGCTTAGTGACCATAACGTTACATTAACATTAACTTAGTTACCGAATAGTTATGTGACGTTAAATTCGTATAACGTAAAGAGATTGAGTTTGAAGAGTGTATACATGTTTCTCCCCCTGTTGTTTAAAACCGGATAAAATTAGGGGCCGTGAACTCACCTTTAGTTGCTCGGTTAGTGTAGCAAAGAAGTTGTAAGGGATGGGACCGCTAATTGCGTCCTAACAAACCAATTGATTTCAAGTCAGTGTGAACACACCAATACAAATTCTACACGTAATTTACGCACAAAGTGATATACACAACAAAATACCTAACACTCAAACATGCATGCAAGTATCCTCATGTGAACATAATCCAATCCATGCAACACTTTGGTGCACACAATCACAAGTTATCAAATTTCAGCTTACATACTCATAATTCAGCTGTTTTCTAGGATTTTTATAAAATAGTTCCAACGTTCCAAAAATTCCAATTATTTTACAGCAGGTGCCAACTATATTGTAGAAATTTATGTAAATTTTTCAAGTCCTAATACTTTATCAATTATCCATAAATATTAATATACTAGGCTGCAGTCAGATTCGTCATTTTCTGACTGCAGTCCACGGAAAATTTATTTAAAAATCACTGATCGTTCAATTAATGAAATTCCAGTGGGAGTTGCCCGGAAATTTCCATACCTAGTTTCTGTACAAATTTCATGATTCGACTCCCTACTGATTATAAAATCCAACTCGATAAACAACTAACAAAATTTCAGGATTTTCACAGCTTTAGTTACTGAACTTATTTGGCGACTTAAAAATATCAAACGACTTCAGAAAAATATGAATCCAGCGCCATTAGATTCGTTATTCAAATCTCTACGTTTTAGACTTCAGAAAATCCGTTTTTCGACAACTAATGACCGAGTTACAGCCTGTTGAAGTCGGCTGTAACCATCACTCAGCAATCTGTTTCAGCATTTTATCACCACTAATTCGCATAAACCGTCAATACAATGAACCTAGGCGATCAAGAACGGATTTTTCTAATCCTAGATCAATACATATATCATATCCATGCAAACCCTAATCAATATTTCTAGTTTTTATAAACAAAACACACTTGCAAACTATGAGTTCCGAAAACAATCATACATGCAACACTTTGATAATTCAGCCGATTAACAACATACTCACTACATTCAAACACATATAATCCGAATATGATCTTGCAAACAATTATAAATCCTAACCTTTAATAATGGTGAATAACGAGTCAAGACTTGGATGAGAATGGATTCGGCTGTTCAAGCAAGATCACGACCGAAAGAATGAGATGAACAATCTGCTGTCACGACCGAGAGATGATGATGGAGTTGAAACAAGCTGCTTGCGGTCGAGGGACTGAAAGGGGAGGCTGCTCGCGATCAAAGGGACAAGAGTAAGGCTGCCGACGGCTGTTTTGCTATTAGGGTTTTGTGTTGTGAAGGAACATGCATGTGTTAGTATATATAGGCGCAAGATGATCAAGAAAGGGGAATAGGTTGCGGTTTGGGTTTGATCTCGCGGCCGAGGGCTTGGGTGGGTCGGTTTGGGTTGTTTGCTTGCGACCGGATGGGTTAAGTTTAAGGTTTGGGTTATAACTTGATCCCCATGTTTAGTTCCTTGAGTCGCAAGAAAAAGAGGCCGGCTAGTGTCGCGGTTCGGCTCGATTCATTTATTTATTTACTACGTCTATACATTATAACTAACATAAAACACGAACTCGTATATCACATAATAACGCACCAACTTATAAACGTTTAATACGTAGCACATAATTTATTCGACAAGTATTGCGTTTAAGTTATCCGAAAAACCGGGATGTCACACAGTCCAGTCTTTGAATTGTGCTCTTGTGGCTTTGTATTGCTTGTGTTGCATGATGTGCTCAACATAATCTGCTCTTAAGCTTTCATCAACCTTTTCTGATAGTAAAAAATCTTCAAGTTTCCTGATTTTGCTCAATTGATATTGCATGTGACTCTGCACCTCTCTATCACCTTTTCCCCGTGTGTCTCTCTTTGTGAGATCCTCTGCTTGTTGGGCTTTTAATTGCAGATATTTATCTAAATTCCTTGGTTTGGGATATCCTTCAAGAGATTTCTGAAAAGAAGGACTTTATCTCTTCTTTTACAGCAGGTAAATCTAGAGGGAACTGAGCGGATAAAGAAGTTGGTTGATCAGTGTATTGAGGTCTTGCAGAGATGGGTTTTGAAACAGATGTTGTGGTCAGTGGTTGTGATGACAATGGGAGTGGTGAAGGTATAATGTTCTCATCTTCTACAACATTTGTCATTCTTCTTCTTTTAAAGATGAGTTTGGGTGATGGTGGTTGTGGAATTCTTGTTGGTGTGGAAATTTGATGAGTGGTGGTTGGAAATGTGATCATAGCAGTGCTTGGGTTAACATCTGCTATAACCACTGATGTATCAACAAATGTTGACACAACAGTAGTTGTAACATCTATTGTAGTTGTGGGTGGTGTTTTAGGTGGTGGTGTTTGAGATTTTGTAGGAGCAGAGGTTGTGGTTGGATTTTCAACATTTTTGGTTTTAGAAGGTGTGGATGTTGGTTGTCTTGTTTTTCTAACAGCCCTCTTCTTTTGATGAGAAGTACCAACCTCTTTTTTTTCCTTTTGTTGTGTAATCTTTTGCTCAACCAAAGATATGCTCTCATCTCTAACCCTCTGCTTATTTCTCTCCTTTTCCCTATCCATAGCATTTTGAGTTTCATCCAGTTTCTTGCTACCATCTGGTCTTAGGATAACCACTGTTGGTCTTGAGGATGGATCAGTTTTGAGCTTTAGCACTTCTTTTTCATTCTCCCCCTTTTTGGCATCATTTGTATTGACCAGAATGACAGTGGGAACAGAAGTGCCAGTGGTTTGGAGAAGAAGAGCTTTGATAGCCTTAATGTCTGCACTTGTGTCATTATACCTTGCACCAACCATATTTCTGAAATTCTCCTTGTGATGTGCATGTTGAATGTCAGCATGTTCTCGTTGTTGTTGAAGTAGAGGATACATTAATTTCCATAGCTCAGCAGTGGTTGTGGTGGCCGGAATAGAGGAATGACTTTTAAATTATTCTAACATGTGACATTTGTGGTGATCCGATCGTGTATCAATTCCGGACGAATTATCAATCAATGAAAATTTTGTGTTTTATTTTCGAGATTTGTATTTCTATCATGACAATTGCAAGTATTCGATTCTTGCACCATTCTGAACTCTTAAACGACTTCTGGAAGTGAAATCGCAAACTATTACGCAAACGTAATCAGTTTAACGCAACGTACACTCCGGAACACTGACATAAGCTAAACATACCCTAAATACCCTTTATATAACTTAGAAATAAGTTTTGAAGGCTTCGGTATGGCAAAAACATGCTTATTCAACTTCAGGGGCTATGTTGCAAATTCTGCGAAACTATGCCAAATCGCGTATTTCCTACTCCGGAACATATACGAACATCCAAAAATTTTTGTAATCATTAAAATCTAGTATTTTAATGGTTGGAATGCAAAAAATATCAATCGTTACGCGTTTACGGTCATTTGCGCCTTCGTTACGATTTTCGTCGTAATTAACCGAAAAATGCAACCGTACGACCAAACGAACCGACATTCGAAAAGTTTCCGAGCATTTTTCAAGTTCCCTATGCTTTATCTTCCTTATAAATCTTAAAAATGGGGTTAACGAGTGTTAAAAGTACCAAAACGCGTCGAAAAACAAGTTTTAGGCTGCAGGGGCATGTTCTGCCAATTCTGAAAGGAATCCCAGGCGCCACACGAGAGACCCCTCAAGATCTCCCGCGTCGCGTGGGGGATGCCCAGTGGCAGCAGCTACCTGGCAGCTTCTTGTTCATTTGACTTGACACCTATAAGTCGTTTTTGCCACACTTCTCCTGGTTTGCAACACCTCACTAAACACTTGTAATGATCCTACAACATCTCCTAACACTTGGCATGATCCTAAAGCTCTCCAACAACTATAAATACCCTTGATCTTCAAACAAATTCCTTGCTCATTTCCATCTATCTTCTCTCTAAACTCCGAGTGGAGTTGCTACCTTATTAGGAGGCCTCCCATCTGAGTTTTTCTATGTAATCTTGGCTTCCTTGAGTGCAAGTAAGTGCTCTAACCAAGCCTTGTTCATTCTTTTAGCTTATTATGAGCTAAAGTCAAACAGTTTGACTTTCAGCTTTGACCATTAATTCGTCAAAGCAAAGTCCAATTGGACTTTGCAACGTGATCGTAATCACGATGGTTATGATCCTTAGCGATCGTGCCTACTGATTACCACTATTACTAGTCAAAGTGACGAGTCAAAGTTTCGGTCAATAATGCGCAAGTGTGCATTATGTGACGGAACTATTTTCGGGTTTCAAAACTCTTTGTTTTGATATCAAATCAGTTTTATAAATCTTGTTAGACATGTTTAACTCGTCACTTTTAGTTTAGTGCTTATTTAGGGTCGTAAGTCGAGCGGTCTTGACCACCGCTTTGACTTTCGAATCCGACCCGTTTGGTCGATCTTAGGATCCGACCAAACACATATATGTGACCTTGGTTGTATAGGGAATAACCTTTTGAGGTTATACCTTATGGTCACGTCGTTTGGTTAGTGTTATGTTAAGTCGTCTGTTATGCCCTATAAATGACCAAAATGCCCTTTTTGCGCATAAATCAACTTTAAGCATATGTGACCAATGTATTGACATACAAACTGATGTTGCAACTATAATAAACTTATTTTGGCATATTAGACTTATCATAACACATATCTAACCATCCGAACACGTTTTTACTTAAATGATCCGTTAAAGTAGCGTAAACTACCTTAACGAGTCATGACGGGTCAAAAGCACTTAGGAATCTTTCCAAATCAGAATGTTAACTTTGTTAAACCATTTCATATGAGTTCCAACACTCATTTGGTTTACAAGACCTCATTCTATTCGATCCGCCGATTAAAGTCCCGACATTTACATAGTTACCGAATTTTACGACACGTTTGATTTATCGGACTTTAGAGCTTGTTTGATCTTTTATTCAAGGTTACTTTGCAATCCCAAGTGAGTACATAGACCCCTTTTTTTACATATTTTGTGGTGACTATGTGAGTACATAGATCCCCTCTTTTATGATTTTCAAATATTTTGGGGTGATTCATATGTGCTAAATTGTTTTCAAGTTTTCAAATTACAAATACTATGGTTTATATAAACACGACGATTTCAATAATGTGAATGAACTTGTTGGTGCGTTATATACATGATGAATAACATTCATTAGCTTTGGCCAAGCCGACTAGTAGTAAGTTATGGTACCATAGGACTGACAATCCGATTACCAAGTTTGCCAGTGCTTGTGGGGAAGTTTGGGGAACGACCGAAACTGTTTACTTTAACAAACCCTTTGGTGGTTTTTTATTGCAATTTAAAGAATACCCTTTGGTGGTATAGACGAGTCAACACAGGTTTGAATGTATTCACCAAAACGACCAAAAGTTTTCACAATTAAAACAAGGACGATTTGTTTACATGGACGATGAACAATTGGTTTATGACACGAACAATGGACGATTGGTTTATGACACGGACAATGAACGATTGGTTTATGGTAAGTGATTTAGATAACGAAACGTGTGTAATGTGATAAAAGCATGGTGGATACACCGCTGGTACTTCCTATATATAAGTGCCTTTATCATATTACATTCGTGCCGTTATTTGCATCACTTGGACAAAGGTTTTGAAACAATGACACGCAACGATTTTCACTTAAAGATATAAACCATACAAAGTTTCTTCAAGGCGATTTACTACTCGAATTTACAAAACAAATGTTTTGGTCAAGATTCATGGCTACAAGTCTTTTATAAACTATAACTAACTTGTTTTAGTTGGTTAGTTATCATTGCAATTCCAAATACTTTTGATAACAAGGTTTTTTTAAATTAACGACTCTAGTAGTCTGACGAGGTATTGCAATACATATTCAAAGCCATGAATTTGACACACTCACAAAACCTATGTACTCGCCGGCATATTTTTGCTGACTCGTTTTCACATATGTTTCAGGAAACCAAGTTTGATGTCGATGCATGCTCACGTAGGATTGGAAGCGGACTTAGTGCCTTAAAATATGAAAGACAATAGTTTAATTAGTTTATTTTAAACTTCAAGACAATGTAACTATGTAGTTTCAATGTCCAATAAAACATAACTTTAATTACCATGTGTTGTTGTAACAATCTGTTAACGTGACTCCCCGACGTTTCCGCCACGGTTTGTTGTTTTTACGCGGTCGGAGTGTTACAGATTGGTATCAGAGCACTGGTTATAAGGAATTAGGTTATTAGTAATACTTTGACCTAGACTATAACCTTCTTAGGACCCTAACGCGAGTTTACTTGCGTTTAGATTCATAAAATACAATACTGTCACCTATCCTTCGGTGATTAGCAAAAACAAGACAAAATTGAAGGCATAAAGTCAAAAAGAATTATTGGTCTCTTTTAGCCTTAAAGGTTTTCAAATCTCATCAAAGTTTGGGTTTTATTAATGTGAACACATGCAATCTTGAAGGGTGGGTGCCTGTACCCCGAGTTTTCTGTCCAAGGTTATAGTGTTCGTACAAATCCTCTTAATCGGACCAGTCACTCTTATCTGGGAACTCTTGGGGTGAGTGTCCACTTATAGGCTAAAGCATGTCTTCGTGATACATTATAAAGACCCATTTACTTTTATTAGTCACCGTGTGTCGTTTGTTTGTTTTGTGAAACGAACGAATGACCACCATCCTTATTTCATCGATATTTCAACACCTCTCTTGATTTATATCAATATCACGTATCTTCCTGCATGTTTTCTTTTAGAATTCCTCCTAGACGTGACACAACTCAAAATGCCGAAATGGCAGCTACTATCACTCAGCAAATTGTTGCTGTACTACCAAATCTTGTGACCCAACTCAATCAAGCGAACAACAATAACAATAACAATGCACAAGTTTCGTGCAACTATAAACAATTTTGTTCGGCTAAACCACTCTCGTTTTCTGGGTCTGAGGGAGCTACTGGGCTTTTGCAATGGTTCGAGAGCCTCGAAAGTACTTTTCATCATGTGCAATGCCCAAACGAGCAAAAAGTTGAGTTTGCGTCGAGCGTATTCAAAAAGAGAGCTCTTACATGGTGGAATGGTATTATGAGAGACAGAGGTGCTAATGTAGCCTTAGCACAAACTTGGGAAGAGCTTAGGGCTCTAACAATGAAGGAATTTTGTCCTCGTCATGAGCAGAGGGCGCTTGGAAATGAATTCCATGATCTCAAACAGGATAGTGGTGAGCATCGTGCTTAAACTGACCGGTACGAGGAGTTGAGTTTACTCTGTCCTTCAATGGTGACGCCTTTGGATAAGGCAATCAAGAAGTATATCGATGGTTTGCCTGATCCTGTTCAGGACATTGTTACCGGAAGTAACCCAACCACTGTCCGACAGGCCATTGAGCTAGCTGCGACTTTGACCAAGTCTCAGGTAAAAATGGGTAACCTTCATCGCAAAGGCGATAAGAAATCATCAACCAAAACCACTCAAGAGAATCAAAAGGGAAACAAAGCTGAGCCTTCCAAACGTTAAAAGAAGCGTAAGGCTTCTCAGAACTTTGCTGTCACTACACAACCCGCTCCAGCCGCTTAACCCAATCAATCTCCCCAAAACCAACCAGCTCAACCTCCTGCGAGGAAGCCATATGCTGGTACTGCACCGTTGTGCAATTGGTGCAACGGTCACCACCAAGTTCACCAACCATGTCATCAATGTATTACTTGTGAAGATTTGGCCACTTGGCCAACGTTTGTCGATCTGTTCCGAACCAAGCTGCTCAGAACCCTGTCCAACCCCAAGCAAATCCCATTCGACCTCACTTTCCACCTGGGTCGTGTTTTAACTGTGGCGAGATGGGCCATTACAAGAACAATTTCCCGAAATTAGCCAATGCCAACCAAGCTCGTGGACGAGCGTTCAACATTAACGCTAACGAGGCCCGTGCTGATAACGAAGTCATTAACGGTACGTTCCTTGTCAACAATCATCCTGCTTATGTTCTTTTCGATTCGGGTGCCGATAGGAGTTTCGTGTCCTTAGCCTTTGAACCATTACTTTAAATGCCAAGAACTAAACTAGGATAGCCTTGACTGTTGAGACAGCTAGTGGCGAACCTCTTAAACTAGATTCTATCATTCGTGATTGCCAATTGAACCTCAATAACCACCTTTTCGCCATTAACCTCACACCAATGCAACTCGGGAGTTTCGACATCATCATAGGAATGGATTGGTTAACCAAGCATCATGCCGAAGTTATTTTTTTTGACAAGATAGTTTGAATACCTCTTCCCTCTAGTGAAGTCTTAGAAGTTCGTGGAGAGAAACCCGCTAGTAACCTTAAACTCATGACTTGTAACCAAGCCCAAAAATACCTATGAAAAAACTATGTTTCCTTCCTGGCACATATCATAGAGGAGAAAGGCAAAGGCAAAACTATTCAGGAATCCCCGTTGTTCGAGATTATCGTGCGGTGTTTCCTGAGGAATTACCCGGTTTACCTCCTGTACATCAAGTTGAGTTCCGCATTGATCTAGTACCTGGTTCCAACCCAATTACTAAATCTCCTTACCGTCTTACACCGTCTAAGATGCAAGAGTTATCAAAACAACTTCAAGAGCTATCTGATAATGGATTCATTCATCCGAGCTATTCACCCTGGGGCGCTCCTGTCTGTTGTGAAAAAGAAGGATGGATCTTTCCGTATTTGTATCGATTATCGTGAGCTCAACAAACTCACGATCAAAAATCGATATCCCTTACCTCGCATTGATGATCTCTTTGATCAGCTACATGGTACTAGTTACTTTTCAAAGATTGATCTGCGTTCTGGGTATCATCAACTTCGTGTGCTCGAAGAAGATATTCCCAAGACTGCTTTCGGTTTGACAAATGCTCCAGCTGTTTTCATGGACTTGATGAATCGGGTTTGTAAACCTTATTTGGACAAGTTCATCATTGTTTTCATCAACGACATTCTTATTTATTCCAAGTCTCGAGCCGAACACGAACAACACCTTCGATTAACTATGGAACTACTAAAGAAAGAACAACTTTATGCCAAATTCTCCAAGTGCGAGTGTTGGCTAAAAGAAGTTCAATTCTTGGGACACATAGTCAACGAGCAAGGTATACATGTGGATCCTTCCAAAATCGCTGCGATTAAGGATTGGAACACACCCACTACTCCCTCAGAAGTTCGCTCATTTCTTGGTATTGCTGGATATTACCGTCGATTCATTATGAACTTCTCAACCCCTCACCGCTTTGACTCAAAAGAATAAGCCTTTTGAGTGGGGACCCAAACAAGAGGAAGCTTTCCAAACTCTGAAACAAAAACTCTGCGATGCTCCTATTCTATCTTTACCCGATGGCAACGATGATTTTGTTGTCTATTGTGACGCATTGAACCTAGGCCTTGGTTGTGTTCTTATGCAACGAGATAAAGTCATAGCCTATGTGTCAAGACAATTGAAAGTCCACCAGAAGAACTACATGACCCATGATCTTGAATTAGGTGTTGTAGTTTTTGCTCACAGATTTGGAGACACTACCTTTATGGTACGAAATGCGTGGTTTTTACCGACCACAAAAGTCTCCAACATATATTCAATCAAAAGGAGCTGAACATGAGACAACGACGTTGGGTCGAACTTTTAAACTACTACGACTGCGAAATTCGCTACCATCCTAGTAAGGCGAATGTCACACCCCGACCCGCAGCGGAAATAAGAGTCGGAGCATAATTGGGTTATCACCAAAGCACATGACATTTACTATTATGTTTCATAATTAATAAAGTCAAAGTTACATTTTCAAACATCCAAACATGTTCATTCAATACAAAGGAAATAACCAAACATAACAATCCCAATACTAAATCGTTTTATTCTTCAAATCCAGGTCCTATGTGTTCCTAGCTGCTGCTGGTTCACCTGTATCATGTGTAAAATGGGAGTTTTTGGGTCAACATAAGTTGGCGAGTGAACCTTATTAGATAAACATTTGATAATGATTTTATGGTTAGTTTATCAATGAAATATTGTGCATAATCATAAAAGAGCAAATGTAAGTAATCAATCATTGGCAAATAGCAGTTACAATTATAACATACAATAACACTTGATAGCATACATGAACATACCAATATCATACGATAACTAACATAAATGAACTGTGCGATCAAGGCTCAATCAAACGGAGCCGATCGTATTGCATGAACTGGAAATGTAAAATGAACTGTGCGATCAAGGCTCAATCAAACGGAGCCGATCGTATTGCATGTACTGAAAATGTAAAATGAATTGTTCGATCAAGGCTCAATCAAACGGAGCCGATCGTATGCGGGCACGCCAGGTTCAACCGCATAATAAAATGGGGAACAAGCTCTAACCTCATAAATGGGGAGCGGCGGCCTCGGCAATTGCATGTACTGAAATAATAATTTGCATCCAATAATAACTACTTAACAGCAACAAACTAAATACACATGTCATGATATGATGTATGCACAATAGTTTAGTTATAATATGTATATAAACAAAAACACATGTTACACCCCAAAAACGTGATTAAAACGGGGAATTTGAAAGGTTCACTCACATTGGGTGCGTTGAATTGGAGATGGTGAGATGCGCACGATTTAGATGAGCGGATCGACGAGGAATACTAACCTAAATAATAATGGAAAAATATATTAGATGGATGGATTTTATTAAGGATTTTAATGAAATTTTTTAGATATATTTTTGTGAGTTTATAGCTATTTTCTATCTTTAAAAATGTTATTTTTAAGTATTTTTAATTGATTTTTAAATTAAATTAAATAAATAAAAATATAAAAAAAAGAATATTTTTTTTTTAAGTGTTGACCGTTGACCGGTTCGGTCAGCGGATAATTCTTCGCCGGGTAGGATTTGAACCGGCGACCTTCCGTTCGCGTGCACGCAGCTCTACCAACTGAGCTACGTGTCTAACCCGTTATAAACTCGTTTTTAATTATATTTATACACTTATTTGAATTAACCGAAAATTCCTTTATTTGCAAAAACGTTTTAATTCAATTGGACCGGTGCTCGTGACGAGATTCGAACGCGCGACGTGTAGTTCATGATGCACACAGTCCACCGCTGGACTGTGTGTCTAACCCGATTATATTCTTGGTTTTTATTATACTTAACAACTATATGTTTTAACCCGGTTTAGTTCTTGATCAAAAAGGCAGGTTATTACACAAGGCGTGCGTGTAGCAAGGATCGAACTCGGGACGTGTATATTTGTTGTTTGCACACAGTCCACCGCTGGACTGTGTGTCTAACCTGTTTAAACTTCCGATTTTAATTAATCTTAACTCGTTACTGAACTCGTCTTCTTCATTACGAAGCGCAGATATCAATCAACAATCCGATTCGTGATTAATTTAGTTAATAAACATGATGACTAGTTTGAATGCAATAAACCGAACAGTTTGGGGAATGAAGATACCGAACAGGTTGTCTTCTTCAGAGAGTCCGGCGAAACTTGTCGGCTCTGTTTTTGAACTTTCGGCTGAGAGGATCTATCAACAGATTTAAGGGATTAGATATGAAATTGAACTAGTGAGTATTGATTATCAGTACGTTGGAATGTGCATACCGATAACTAACGAGTTTCCGGCAATTCCAGAAATTTTCCGGCGAACACAGAAAGTCCAGCAATGTCGTCTGTGGTTGATTTTGAGTGATGGGTTAATGTTAGTAAAGTTCTAACAATAGATTGAAATCGTAAAGGAGAAGTATTTTACCGGTTTGTGTTGAATACGGTTTTCCGGCGACTTTTGCAGAGAATTCCGGCGAACTGTTTTAGGTGCTCAGATGGTCTGAAAATGCGACGAAAAGGAATTGGAGTATTGTTGTGATAGTTCTGAATCGTGAGAATGGTCTGAAGCTTGAATTAAATCAGAACCTTGATGAACTTTCGGTTTCAAAAGCCGAAAATGAAGAGACTTAAAGTTCAATCAATTTTACTTGATTAGTAACCGTATACATCGGTTATAAGCTGAACAAGTGAATTAACAACGATTTGACGATTGGTTTGCCGATTACCGTTATTCAGATGGCACCATCGGTTCAACTGAGTTTGTGTATAAGTTTCTTTTATGTTCCTATAGTTAACAGAAAACACATTGTGGCGGAGTGGTTTAGGGAATGATTGTTAAGTTGTTGTAGCGACTCAGCTGACCCGGGTTCGAGTTCCGGCAGCTTCATATATTTTTTATTTATTTTATTTTAACTTTTTATCTAATATAATTTTTATAGTTTTAGTTTATTTATTAATTATGTATCGTTTTAACTCAAAATAACCATAAATAATTAATGCACTTTTATAACTTGGTACTTGATTACAAAACGGAGCGGGTTTTGGAGACCCGATTTTTACAAATGTTACAGTATCCCCTACTTTTAGGAATTTCGTCCCGAAATTTAAATAGTTAAAGTAGTAGGAAAAAGATGCGGGTATTTTTCACACATTGAGTCTTCATGTTCCCAAGTAAACTCAGGACCCCGTTTCGACTCCCAGCGTACCCTAACAATTGGAATGCGACTTCGTCGAAGACGCTTTTCTCCGTAGTCCATGATCTCCACTGGTCTTTCAATAAAATGCATGGATTCATCAATCTGAATATCTTCCAGCGGAATATGGAGATTCTCATCAGCGAGGCACTTCTTCAAGTTCGACACGTGGAATGTGGGATGAATCCTGTCGAGTTCTTCCGGTAGGTCAAGCTTGTATGCTACAGGACCTACTCTTTCGAGGATCTTGAAAGGTCCTAAATAACGTGGTGCTAGCTTTCCCTTTTGACCAAAACGAACTACTCCCTTCCACGGTGATACTTTTAAAAGCACATGATCACCAATGTTAAACTCCAAGGGCTTCCGTCGTTTATCTACATAACTCTTTTGACAACTTTGAGCTGCTAGAAGATTGTTTCGGATTTGATGAATCTTGTCTGTGGTTTCTTGGATCAATTCTGGACCAGTAATTTATGCTTCCGCAATTTCGTGCCAACAAACAGGAGATCGGCACTTTCGACCATATAAGGCTTCAAAAGGTGCCATGCCGATGCTCGAATGATAGCTGTTGTTGTACAAAAATTCAACTAACGGTAGGTGGGCGTCCCAATTTCCCTTGAAGTCTATGACACATGCTCTAAGCATATCCTCAAGAGTTTGAATGGTGCGCTCAGACTGTCCATCAGTTTGAGGATGATAGGCGGTACAGAGATCTAATCGAGTGCCCATAGCGGATTGTACTGCTTGCCATGTTCGTGAGGTGAAACGACCATCACGATCAGAAATAATACTTAATGGTACCCCATGTCGGCTTACGATTTCGTTGATATAAATACGAGCAAGCTTTTCGTTCTTGAAATCTTCTCGAATAGAAATAAAGTGAGCTGATTTTGTAAGTCGGTCTATAATCACCCATATAGTGTCATACCCACCAGAAGTGCGAGGTAACCCGGTAATGAAATCCATGGATATATTTTCCCACTTCCATACAGGTATTTCCGGTTGGAGTAGAAGTCCTGAGGGTCTTTGGTGTTCAGCCTTCACCTTAGAACATGTGAGACACTTGGAAACAAAAACGGCAATATCTTTCTTCATTCCAGGCCACCAATAGGTGTATCGTAGGTCTTGATACATCTTATCGGCTCCTGGGTGTATAGAATATCGCGTTTTGTGAGCTTCATTCATGAGAGTCTCACGAAGATTGTTGTGGTTAGGAATCCAGATACGATTTAGGTAATACAGAATACCGTCTGATTTAGTTTCAATTTTTAGCTCGGCTCCACAGGACATCTCTTTTCGTACATCTTCTTCTGTTATCGAAACGTGTTGAGCTTCTCGAATTTGATCTTTAATATCGGTTATAATTTGCGAACATAGAAGATGAATGGAGTTCGCATAACCCTTTCGACTAAGTGCATCAGCCACCACATTTGCTTTACCAGGGTGGTATCTAATTTCACAGTCGTAATC
Organism: Scalesia atractyloides; assembly: GCA_947069175.1. Taxonomy (NCBI): domain Eukaryota; kingdom Viridiplantae; phylum Streptophyta; class Magnoliopsida; order Asterales; family Asteraceae; genus Scalesia; species Scalesia atractyloides. The sequence goes on from CAMTDV010000025.1 coordinate 44,177,610, forward strand.
ATTTAGGAGTTCGACCCATCTTCGTTGCCTCATATTTAACTCTTTTTGATTGAAGATATGTTGAAGACTCTTGTGGTCAGTGTATATTTCACACTTAGTACCATAGAGATAATGTCTCCATATCTTAAGAGCGAATACAACGGCTCCAAGTTCTAGGTCATGAGTGGTGTAGTTCTTTTCATGTGTCTTGAGTTGCCTCGAGGCATAAGCTATGACTTTTCCTCTTTGCATGAGAACGCAGCCTAATCCTTGCCCTGACGCGTCGCAATAGACTACAAAATCATCACAACCTTCAGGAATAGTGAGGATTGGTGCATCACAAAGTTTTTGTTTAAGAGTTTGAAAAGCTTCTTCTTGCTTGGGTCCCCATACGAATGGTTTTCCCTTATGGGTTAAAGCCGTGAGTGGCACAGCAATGCAAGAGAAGTTTGAGATGAACCGACGATAATAGCCAGCTAGTCCAAGAAAAGACCTTACTTCAGTTGGTGTACGTGGAGCTTGCCATTCTTGAACTGCTTTGATCTTTGAAGGGTCAACATGTATTCCTTCATCATTGACTACATGCCCGAGAAATTGCACCTCTTTTAACCAGAATTCACATTTAGAGAACTTGGCATAAAGCTTTTCCTTTTCTAGAAGTGCAAGAACGAGTAGAAGATGACGCTCATGATCAGCTTTAGATTTTGAATAAATAAGAATATCGTCGATGAAAACTATAACAAATCGATCAAGGTAAGGTTTGCAGACTCTGTTCATTAGGTCCATGAAGACAGCTGGTGCGTTGGTTAATCCAAACGGCATGACCATGAATTCATAGTGGCCATAACGAGTTCGAAAAGCAGTCTTAGGGACGTCTTCTTCATGCACTCTAAGCTGATGATAGCCAGATCGAAGATCGATTTTCGAAAAGCAACTGGCACCTTGTAGTTGGTCAAGAAGATCATCTATGCGAGGTAAAGGATAGCGATTTTTGATGGTTAACTTGTTGAGCTCTCTGTAGTCGATGCACATACGAAAAGATCCATCTTTCTTCTTTACAAAAAGGACAGGTGCACCCCAAGGCGATGAGCTGGGACGTATGAATCCCTTGTCAGTCAACTCTTGCAATTGACTGGCTAGCTCTTGCATTTAGAGGGGGCTAACCTATATGGAGATTTTGCAACTGGTGTAGCACCAGGTATAAGATCAATACGGAATTCGACATCTCTGATTGGAGGAAGTCCTGAAATGTCGTCAGGAAAAACTTGTGGAAAATCTTTTACTACAGGAATATCTTCAAGTTTCTTCTCTGTGGTCCCCTTCTTGATGATATGGGCTAAAAACGCGACATAATTCTTGCGAAGGTATTTTTGAGCTTAAAGACAAGACATTAAGTTGAGCCCTTTCGACGAGGTTTCTCCAATGATTCGAAGAGTCTGACCGTTTGAAAGAGGAATACGAATAAATTTTTCACGACATACAACTTCCGCATGATGTTGACTGAGCCAATCCATACCGATTATGATGTCGAAACTTCCCAGCTTCATAGGAATAAGGTCGACTGAGAAATTGTGGTCATTTAAGGTGAGTGTACAGTTGCGTAAAATAGAGTCTAATGAAACTAGTTTTCCGTCCGCAACTTCCACCGTTATGGTTTCTGCGAGCATATCCCGATTTTTGCTTAAGATAGGTTCAAATTCTTATGACACGAAACTTCTATCCGCACCAGTATCAAATAACATAGAGGCATATCTACCATTTATAAGAAACGTACCGTTAACCACATTGCCGTCAGCTCTGGCCTGGTTCGCGTTAATATTGAAAGCTCTTCCTCTAGCAGGTGGAGGAGCTTGGTTCACTTGATTCACAGGGTTGGCTTGGGCCTGAGCATGAATAATATTAACCAGCCTTGGACATGTGTTTCTGAAATGACTTGGGTCGCCGCAATTGAAACAAGCCCGCATAGGTTGGCCCATAGGGTAATTGGGTTGATAGTATGTTTGGGCTAAATGTTGGGTGGGTGGAAATGGTAGTTGTTGTTGTGCTTGACCCATTAACTGTTGGTGGGTTTGGGTTAAAGGTTGGTGGCGGTTTGTTCATTGAAGCATGCGGCAGTTTTGAACAGTATGTCCTGCGCGACCGCAGCCGGTGCAGTATTGGCAAGGATGATCAGGGGAGTGGTGATATTGACAACGGTTACATTTTGGTAATGGGCCTGTGTAGGGTCTTCTGTATGGCGCGGGTGAAGGAGTTACTTGAGTGATGGGTGCAACAGGAATAGGGGTGTTGGTTTGGGTGACTGCAAAATTCCTGGTGTTACGCTTCCTCTTGTTAGCAAACTTAGAGGAAGAAATGGGGTGGTTTGAGGTTTGTCCCTCAACAGGGGCTTTCTTCTTCTCTTCTTTGAACTTCCCATTGCGAATTCGGTTTTCGGTCAGTTCAGTTGCCAACTCCATGGCAGCTTCGAGTTTTACCGGTGAAACGCTGAGAACCGAATCTTGAATTTTCGAGGGAAGTCCTCGAATATAATGTTCGATCAGACGATAGGTTGGAGTGAATAAGTTTGGAACCATTTGGTTCAACTCCAAGAACCTCTTGTTGTAAGTAGAGTGGTCACCCTCCTTTTGCTTTAAGGCATGAAATTCATCCTCCAACTTCTTAATTTCACTTCTAGGACAGAAACGCCTAGTCATGATTTCCCTTAACTCCTCCCAAGTTAAGGCCATCGCATCTTCAGTTCCCCTCTTCCCTTTCTCAGTATTCCACCAAGTGAGAGCTACACCAAGTAGTCTCCCGGTGGCGTAATGAACCTTGCGATCCTCAGGACAACGCAGTTTAAGAAAACGTTTTCCATCTCCTCGAACCAATGTAGGAGAGCAGTGACTCCCTCAGTCCCTTCGAATTTTGGAGGATCACAGGACTTAAAATGTTTGTAAGAGCACTTGATGGTAGGAGGGTTGTCGATGTTCTGGTCCTGTTGTTGAGGAGGGTTAGTAGGATTTGTAGCAAGGGCTTGTTGTACTTGTACCACGATGTCAGGCAATATCGTGGCCATTTGTTTCGCGATATGTGTGGCCAAACGTTCCTGAGTCTTTCCCGATCTTTTACCCCTTCGATGCTGTCTAGATGACATCTACAGGATCATAAAATGAGAAGATTGTGAGTTTATGGTGTCTTTTTAGGTGTCATGTGTCTTTAAGAAAATGAAAATAAAATAAATATCAATAATGCAACTACATCCATAGGATGTCTTGGGTTCGCTCATGTTGGGCCTCAAATGTCCCCCATACCTTCACCTACATAGTCATGTGGGCCCCCATGGCTATTGGCTTGGTAGGATTCACATTAGTATTGGCAATTTAACACTCGCATCCCCCGAATGCAAACCACAAAATATGTTCATGAGATGTTTGGTCGGGACGTGTCCAGGTGTAGACACAATGACAACTCAAAGTGGGATTAGCTCACACGACGTTTGGTATAGCATGCTTTGGCCTAATAGGTACTTCGTACTCTCATCGTTAGTCCCCAGGTAGGCAAACTGGTCCTTTATTTTGGATTTATAGGAATGCCAGCCTAGACAGGACGTTCCGACTACCGGTACTAGTACCCTTCCAGTTACTACATGCCCGTCATGAGAACCCACTTTGATGAGATTTGAAAACACGAAAATCATTGTAAAATCAATCATGATGTGGTGTGTGCTTTCATGGATGTGATATGTTATGATCATACGATTTCATAATAGGCATTATTTGATAATACATACTTATGAACATGCTTGTACAATATCAAACGTAACATTTAACATAAAACATATAAACATCATGAAATTTGGCATATAACACACAAAATTCTTATAAGTTTCTAATCGACTATAGTATAGGCTCTAAAGGTCTAATAACCTATCCTATATCCCTGTAGTCATGGCTCTGATACCAATCTGTCACACCCCGACCCGCAGCGGAAATAAGAGTCGGAGCATAATTGGGTTATCACCAAAGCACATGACATTTACTATTATGTTTCATAATTAATAAAGTCAAAGTTACATTTTCAAACATCCAAACATGTTCATTCAATACAAAGGAAATAACCAAACATAACAATCCCAATACTAAATCGTTTTATTCTTCTAATCCAGGTCCTATGTGTTCCTAGCTGCTGCTGGTTCACCTGTATCATGTGTAAAATGGGAGTTTTTGGGTCAACATAAGTTGGCGAGTGAACCTTATTAGATAAACATTTGATAATGATTTTATGGTTAGTTTATCAATGAAATATTGTGCATAATCATAAAAGAGCAAATGTAAGTAATCAAGCATTGGCAAATAGCAGTTACAATTATAACATACAATAACACTTGATAGCATACATGAACATACCAATATCATACGATAACTAACATAAATGAACTGTGCGATCAAGGCTCAATCAAACGGAGCCGATCGTATTGCATGAACTGGAAATGTAAAATGAACTGTGCGATCAAGGCTCAATCAAACGGAGCCGATCGTATTGCATGTACTGAAAATGTAAAATGAACTGTGCGATCAAGGCTCAATCAAACGGAGCCGATCGTATGCGGGCACGCCAGGTTCAACCGCATAATAAAATGGGGAACAAGCTCAAACCTCATAAATGGGGAGCGGTGGCCTCGGCAATTGCATGTACTGAAATAATAATTTGCATCCAATAATAACTACTTAACAGCAACAAACTAAATACACATGTCCTGATATGATATATGCACAATAGTTTAGTTATAATATGTATATAAACAAAGACACATGATACACCCCAAAAACGTGATTAAAACGGGGAATTTGAAAGGTTCACTCACATTGGGTGCGTTGAATTGGAGATGGTGAGATGCGCACGATTTAGATGAGCGGATCGACGAGGAATACTAACCTAAATAATAATGGAAAAATATATTAGATGGATGGATTTTATTAAGGATTTTAATGAAATTTTTTAGATATATTTTTGTGAGTTTATGGCTATTTTCTATCTTTAAAAATGTTATTTTTAAGTATTTTTAATTGATTTTTAAATTAAATTAAATAAATAAAAATATAAAAAAAAGAATATTATTTTTTTTTTAAGTGTTGACCGTTGACCGGTTCGGTCAGCGGATAATTTTGCGCCGGGTGGGATTCGAACCGGCGACCTTCCGTTCGCGTGCACGCAGCTCTACCAACTGAGCTACGTGTCTAACCCGTTATAAACTCGTTTTTAATTATATTTATACACTTATTTGAATTAACCGAAAATTCCTTTATTTGCAAAAACGTTTTAATTCAATTGGACCGGTGCTCGTGACGAGATTCGAACGCGCGACGTGTAGTTCATGATGCACACAGTCCACCGCTGGACTGTGTGTCTAACTCGATTATATTCTTGGTTTTTATTATACTTAACAACTATCTGTTTTAACCCGGTTTAGTTCTTGATCAAAAAGGGAGGTTATTACACAAGGCGTGCGTGTAGCAAGGATCGAACTCGGGACGTGTATAGTTGTTGTTTGCACACAGTCCACCGCTGGACTGTGTGTCTAACCTGTTTAAACTTCCGATTTTAATTAATCTTAACTCGTTACTGAACTCGTCTTCTTCATTACGAAACGCAGATATCAATCAACAATCCGATTCGTGATTAATTTAGTTAATAAACATGATGACTAGTTTGAATGCATTAAACCGAACAGTTTGGGAATGAAGATACCGAACAAGTTGTCTTCTTCAGAGAGTCCGGCGAAACTTGTCGGCTCTGTTTTTGAACTTGCGGCTGAGAGTATCTATCGACAGATTTAAGGGATTAGATATGAAATTGAACTAGTGAGTATTGATTATTAGTACGTTGGAATGTGCATACCGATAACTAACGAGTTTCCGGCAATTCCAGAAATTTTCCGGCGAACACAGAAAGTCCAGCAATGTCGTCTGTGGTTGATTTTGAGTGATGGGTTAATGTTAGTAAAGTTCTAACAATAGATTGAAATCGTAAAGGAGAAGTATTTTACCGGTTTGTGTTGAATACGGTTTTCCGGAGACTTTTGCAGAGAATTTCGGCGAACTGTTTTAGGTGCTCAGATGGTCTGAAAATGCGACGAAAAGGAATTGGAGTATTGTTGTGATAGTTCTGAATCATGAGAATGCTCTGAAGCTTGAATTAAATCAGAACCTTGATGAACTTTCGGTTTCAAAAGCCGAAAATGATGAGACTTAAAGTTCAATCAATTTTAACTTGATTAGTAACCGTAATACATCGGTTATAAGCTGAACAAGTGAATTAACAACGATTTGACGATTGGTTTGCCGATTACCGTTATTCAGATGGCGCCATCGGTTCAATTGAGTTTGTGTATAAGTTTCTTTTATGTTCCTATAGTTAACAGAAAACACATTGTGGCGGAGTGGTTTAGGGAATGATTGTTAAGTTGTTGTAGCGACTCAGCTGACCCGGGTTCGAGTCCCGGCAGCTTCATATATTTTTTATTTATTTTATTTTAACTTTTTATCAAATATAATTTTTATAGTATAGTTTATTTATTAATTATTTATCGTTTTAACTCAAAATAACCATAAATAATTAATGCACTTTTATAACTTGGTACTTGATTACAAAACGGAGCGGGTTTTGGAGACCCGATTTTTACAAATGTTACAGCGAATGTTGTGGCCGATGCACTCAGTCGTAAGGAACATGTCAATCTTCATTGTGTTCGAATTCAATCTGATTTCCAGACACGTATTTTCCAAGCTCAACGTACTTGTGTTACACAAGGTATGATGGTAGTGAATTACCGCATCAACTTGAGCTCGAAACAAGAGACAATGGATTACTCTATTATTTGAACCGTTTGTGGGTTCCAAGTCAAGACAACCTCCACACCTTATTGATGGACGAAGCTCATAAGTCTCGTTAGTCAATCCATCCTAGTGTAGACAAAATGTACAAGGATCTTCGTACCCAGTATTGGTGGCCGGTCATGAAGAAAGACATGGCCTTGTATGTATCAAAATGCCTAACTTATCTTAAAGTCAAGGCTGAACATCAACGCCCATCTGGTTTTCTTGAACAACCAGAAATTCCGGTATGGAAGTGGGAGAACATTGCGATGGATCTCATCACGAAACTACCGCGCACATCTAGAGGTCATGATGCCATTTGGGTAATCATTGATCGTCAAACAAAGTCAGCACACCTTTTGGCAATTCGTGAGGATTAGTCTGCTGACAAACTCGCCAAGATCTATGTCGATGAGATTGTATCTCATCATGGTGTTCCTTTGGACATCATATCGGACAGAGATGCTAGGTTCTCATCTCACTTCTGGAAGACCATGCAATCTGCTATGGGAACCAAACTTAATTTGAGCACCGCTTATCATCCTCAAACAGATGGACAAACTGAAAGGACAATTCAAACATTGGAGGATATGCTTAGAGCGTGTGTGATCGACTTTGGTGGTAGTTGGGATTCGCATCTACCATTGATCGAATTCTCCTATAACAATAGTTATCACGCTAGCATCAACATGGCGCCTTTCGAAGCTTTATACGGTCGAAAATGTCGTTCACCTGTCTGTTGGAATGAAGTTGGAGAGTCTCAGTTTACTGGACCAGAACTTATTCATGACACAACAGACAAAGTCAAGAAAATACACGATAACCTTCTGACAGCTAGAAGCCGTCAAAAGAGTTACACGGACAAACGATGCAAGCCCTTGGAATTCCAAGTTGGTGATCACGTCCTACTCAAGGTAACCCCTTGGAAAGGAGTGGTCAAATTTGGAAAGAAAGGAAAACTTGCACCACGATACCTTGGACCATTCAAGATCGTTGAAAGAATCGGAAAGGTGTCCTACCAACTTGAGCTACCTCCTAAACTTGGAAACGTTCACCCAACATTCCACGTGTCCAATCTAAAGAAGTGTTTAGCTGACACAAATCTTCACGTCCCTCTCGGCGAAATTCATGTTGATGACACTATGCACTTTGTCGAGAAACCTGTGGAGATTTTGGACCGTAAAGTCAAGAAACTTAAGCGAAGACGAATTCCGATAGTCAAAGTTTGCTGAGAATCCAAACGTGGCCCAGAATTTACTTGGGAACGTAAGGATCAAATGAAAGCGAAATACCCACATCTGTTTTCACAAGTTTCCTCGAATTAAATTTCGGGAGGAAATTTCCTAAAGTAGGGGAGACTGTGACATTTGTGGTGATTCGATCGTGTATCAATTCCAGAAGAATTATCAATCAATGAAATTTTTGTGTTTATTTTCGAGGTTTGTATTTTTATCATGACAATTTCACGTATTCGATTCTTGCACGATTCCGAACTCTTAAACGACTTCTGGAAGTGAAATCGCAAACTGTTATGCAAACGTAATCAGTTTAACGCGATATACACTTCGGAAACACCGACATAAGCTAAAAATACCCTAAATACCCTTTATATAACTTAGAAATAAGTTTTGAAGGCTTCGGTATGGCAAAAACATGCTTATTCAACTTCAGGGGCTATTTTGCAAATTCTGCGAAACTATGCCAAATCGCGTATTTCGTACTCTGGAACATATACGCACATCCATAAATTTTTGTAATCATTAAAATCTAGTATTTTAATGATTGGAATGCAAAAAATATCAATCGTTACGCGTTTACGGTCATTTGCGAGTTCGTTACGATTTTCGTCGTAATTAACCGAAAACCGCAACCGTACGACCAAACGAACCGACATCCGAAAAGTTTCCGAGCATTTTTCAAGTTCCCTATGCTTTATCTTCCTTATAAAGCTTAAAAATGGGGTTAACGAGTGTTAAAAGTACCAAAACGCGTCAAAAAACAAGTTTTAGGCTGAAGGGGCCTGTTCTGCCAATTTTGAAACTTAGGAATCCCAGGCGCCACGCGAGAGACCCCCCAAGATCTCCCGTGATGCACGGGGGATGCCCGGTGGCAGCAGCTACCTGGCAGCTTCTTGTTCATTTGACTTGACACCTATAACTCGTTTTTGCCACACTTCTCATGGTTGCAACACCTCACTAAATACTTGTAATGATCCTACAACATCTCCTAACACTTGGCATGATCCTAAAGCTCTCCAACAACTATAAATACCCTTGATCTTCAAACAAATTCCTTTCTCATTTCCATCTTTCTTCTCTCTAAACTGTAAGTGGAGTTGCTACCTTATTAGGAGGCCTCCCATCTGAGTTTTTCTAAGTAATCTTGGCTTCCTTGAGTGAAAGTAAGTGCTTTAACCAAGCCTTGTTCATTCTTTTAGCTTATTATGAACTAAAAGTCAAATAGTTTGACTTACTTTTGACTTTCAGCTTTGACCATTAATTGGTCAAAGCAAAGTCTGATTGGACTTTGCAACGTGATCGTAATCACGATGGTTATGATCCTTAGCAATCGTGCCTACTGATTACCATGTTTACTAGTCAAAGTGACGAGTAAAAGTTTTGGTCAATAATGCGCAAATGCGCATTATATGCCGGAACTATTTTCGGGTATCAAAACCCTTTGTTTTGATATCAAATCAGTTTTATAAACCTTGTTAGACATGTTTAACATGTGTAACTTGTCACTTTTAGTATAGTGCTTATTTAGGGTCGTAAGTCGAGCGGTCTTGACCACCGCTTTGACTTTCGAATCCGACCCGTTTGGTCGATCTTAGGATCTGATCAAACACTTATATGTGACCATGGTTGTATACGGAATAACCTTCTGAGGTTATACCTTATGGTCACGTCGTTTGGTTAGTGTTATGTTAAGTCGTCTGTTATTCCCTATAAATGACCAAAATGCCTTTTCTGCGCATAAATCAACTTTAAGCATATGTGACAAATGTCTTGTCATACAAATTGATGTTGCAACTATAATAAAATTATTTTGGCATATTAGACTTATCATAACACATATCTAACCATCCGAACACGTTTTTACGTAAATGATCCGTTAAAGTAGCGTAAACTACCTTAACGAGTCATGACGGATCAAAAGCACTTAGAAATCTTTCCAAATCGGAATGTTAACTTTGTTAAACCATTTCATATGAGTTCCAACACTCATTTGGTTTACAAGAGCTCATTTTATTCGATCCGCCGATTAAAGTCCCGACATTTACATAATTATCCAATTTTAGGACACGTTTGATTTCTCGGACTTTTGAGCTTGTTTGATCTTTTATTCAAGGTTACTTTGAAATCCCAAGTGAGTACATAGACCCCTCTTTTTACATATTTTGTGGTGACTATGTGAGTATATAGCTCCCTCTTTTATGATTTTCAAATATTTTGGGGTGATTCATATGTGCTAAATTGTTTTCAAGTTTTCAAATTACAAATACTATGGTTTATATAAACACGACGATTTCAATAATGCGAATGAACTTGTTGTGTGTTATATACATGACACGAATAACATTCATTAGCTTTGGCCAAGCCGACCAGTAGCAAGTTATGGTACCGTAGGACTAACAATCCTGTTACCAAGTTTCCCAGTGTTTGTGGGGAAGTTTGCGGAACGACCGAAACTGTTTACTTTAACAAACCCTTTGGTGGTTTTTTATTGCAATTTAAAGATACCTTTTGGTGGTATAGACGAGTCAACACAGGTTTGAATATTCACCAAAACGACCAAAAGTTTTCACAATTAAAACAAGGACGATTTGTTTACACGGACGATGAACAATTGGTTTATGACACGAACCATGGACGATTGGTTTATGACATGGATAATGAACGAATTGGTTTATGGTAAGTGATTTAGATAACGAAACGTGTGTAATGTGATAAAAGTATGGTGGATACGCCGCTGGTACTTCCTATATATAAGTGCCTTTATCATATTACATTCGTGCCGTTATTTGCATCACTTGGAACAAAGGTTTTCAAACACTGACACGCAACGATTTTCACTTAAAGATATAAACCATACAAAGTTTCTTCAAGGTGATTTACTACTCAAATTTACAAAACAAATGTTTTGGTCAAAATTCATGGCTACAAGTCTTTTATAAACTATAACTAACTTGTTTTAGTTGGTTAGTTATCATTGCAATACCAAATACTTTTGCAAGGTTTTTTTAAATTAACGACTCTAGTAGTCTGACGAGGTATTTCAATACATATTCAAAGCCATGAATTTGACACACTCACAAAACCTATGTACTCGCCGGCATATTTTTGCTGACTCGTTTTCACATATGTTTCAGGAAACCAAGTTTGATGTCGATGCATGCTCACGTAGGATTGGTCGCGGACTTAGTGCCTTAAAATATGAATGACAATAGTTTAATTAGTTTATTTTAAACTTCAAGACAATGTAACTATGTAATTTCAATATCCAATAAAAGATAACTTTAATTACCATGGTTTGTTGTAACAATCTGTTAATGTGACTCCCCGACGTTTCTGTCGCGGTTTGTTGTTCTTACGCGGTCGGGGTGTTACATAACAGCTGCTTCATCAAATTTTTGATTTCATCCACATAGATTTCTATCTTTGAAACTCTCTCAGTCAAATCCTTGTATTTTAAGCTCATCACCTAACTTAAAAGGATCATCTGAACCCCTACCACTTATGGTAGTGTTATCTGTGTTATCATGAGCAGAGGTTTCAAAACTTGCTTCAAACACAGATGTCCATTTGTCTTGGTACGGGGGACTTCCAACTACATCAGAGGATACCTTGGTAGCCTCAGCAGTTGTTGCCTTCAACAGAGTCTTATAGATATAACTACTATCCAATTGAAAACTTGGGAGTTTTGCAATTGTAGTAGCTGCTCTTGTTGAACTATCACCAAGGTTTACTTGTAACCCAAGGGATGTAGCCTCTTCAGTTGTTGATGGGTTAGCAAAGATTGAAGAATCAGACCCAGTCACATTCAGGAGCAAATTCTCATTGATAGGTTGGTGAAAAGCACTGGTTAGTGTCTGATCTAAATCAATTGCATTCAACAAAGGCACTATGGTGGGTGGTAGTTTCTTTATTTGAGAAGGTTGTGGAGAAGAAAGAGGCATTGCCCTGGGAGAGGGGCTGTGGAATATAGAGCCAAGTGGATCTAGAGATTCATAATTTTTTGTCCCTGTGTTTATAACCTTATCATGTTATGAAGGAGGAGTTTGGTATTCAGGTTGAGATTTTAACATCTGTTGTGAAGAAGTAGCAACAGTGTTTTCAATTGACTTCCGTGTTGTCACTGGGTTATCTTCTGGGATCTCATCTTCAAGAAGTCCATTTTTATTCTTTGGTTTGGTGGGCTTTTTTGGTTGTTTCTTGGTTTTCTTATTGGTGATTTGTGGTGTGGGTTTCAAGACACTGGTTGTAGTGCCCTGATCACCAAGAGTAGTGGGCTCGGTAGCAGGAGGTTAAGGTTGAACATTTTGTTCATTTAAAACAGGCTCAACCTCCTCTACTTCTGTTTTTGATTTTGATTGATTGGTGATGCGAGTAAAAGTTTCATGTGTAAGTGACCATGTGGTGTCACAACCCCTTGTTTAACAGCATCACCAATCTTCTTTGGAAGATACAAACTTAAAAACATTGGATGCATCAGAAAAGGTGCTCTATCCTTTTGAATGTTTTCGAAATTTGTCACCAAGTCATTGAACAATACTTGGGAAAAGTTAAAATCAGATTTTGTTAAAATAGAATATCCCTAGTATTGCATATTCAAAGGTATCTCATTAAAAGCCGTTGACTTGGCAGACATGCAGTTTACCAAAGTATGAAATACAAACTTCATTTCAGTAGGAAATTGAGGTTTGTAGATAGTTTTACCTTTTAGTTGGCCAACATACCCTCTCTCAAGAAACGCGTGTTGTAGATCTAGGATTGGGAAGGTAGTGGCATGAGTTAGGTCATTTAGCCCAAAAACCTCTGAAATTGAAGCAGGTGTAACTTCCAACAAGCAGAGGATACGCTTTGTCCAGTGGATAGATTTTCCAAGCCTATCAGTGTTTTTAAAGAACAGTGGTTTGAACAGACTTTAGAGATTTATTGAAAACTTCAATTCTGACTATTTTTAAGGATGGATTTTTTATTTTCTAGAAAATATTTTATTGCTATTTACACATGGAACACAAAAATTTTGTTTTCAATCCATGTTTAGCATTCCAATTCTAGAGATCAGACTTACAAAAGTAGATGTATCTAATGCTTTGGTTAGAACATCTGCTAGTTCATCTTTAGTATGGATATGTTATAAGGAAATCAAACCTTTTTCACAGCAATCTCTTACATAGTGATGTCTGATGTCAATGTGCTTTGTTGTGGAGTGTGAAACAGGATTTTTAATGATGTTTTCAGCTGCTTGACTATCTATCTTGAGAGGAGTCTTTAAAGCAGTTACACCAATATCCAGTAATTGATTTTGAAGCCACAAAAGTTAAGCAGTGCAACTTGCAACAGCAATGTATTCTGCCTCAGTAGTGGATGTAGAGACTGCAACTTGCTTTTTGCTTTGCCATGACACTAGGCAATCACCTATAAATTGAACCCCTCCTGATGTGGAGTTCCTTGTGGTGCGGCAACCAGCAAAATCACTATCTGAGTAACCTGAAATCTCAATGTTTCCATTAGCAGGATACCAGATACCAAGTGTAGGAGCACCTTTTGATGTATCTGAATATCCTCTACACAGCAATTAAGTTTGACTTTCTAGGTGCTGACTGGGATCTGGCACAAACACATGTTGCAAATATGATATCTGGCCTAGAAGCAGTTAGGTACAACAAGGACCCAATCATACTTCTATAGAGAGTTTGATCAACCAAGTCATCTTTGTCCTCAACAATGACAAGTTTTGAGGTTGCCATGGGTGGGCTACAAGGTTTACAGTCATTCATATCAAATTTGTTAAGTAGTTCTTTGACATACTTATTTTGATGAATGAATGTGTCATTGTGCTTTTGTTTAACTTGAAGACCAAGAAAACATTGTAGCTCACCCATTGCACTCATTTCAAACTCAGCTGCTATGAGTTGTCTAAACTCTTCACACATGGCAGTGCATGTGGATCCAAATATGATGTCATCCACATAAATTTGGACAAGCATCAAATCTTTTCCTATCCATTTCAAAAACAATGTTTTGTCAATTTTACATCTTGAAAATCCAATGGATAAAAGAAAAGTGGATAGAGTTTCATACCAGGCTCTGGGGACCATACAGTGCTTTGTTTAACTTGTGCACATGATCAGGATAGAATGCATATTCAAATCCAATAGGTTGACACACATACACTTCTTCCTTGATCTTTCCATACAAGAATGCACTTTTGATGTCCATTTGATACACTTTGATGTTGTGGTTGGCAGCAAAGGCTAAGAATAGCTTGATGGCTTCTAACCTTGCTACAGGAGCAACGGTTCCATCATAGTCAATGCTCTCTTCTTGTCTGTAACCTTGAACCACGAGCCTTGCTTTGTTCTTGACAACAATACCCACTTCATCAGTTTTGTTCTTGAAGACACGCTGTGACAGCCTGGGAATTTCTTGTACCATTGCTAACAAACTGAATCTTTGTGCGTTGCATTCTAAACCACGTTTACTCAATTTTCGGGACGAAAATTCTTTCAACATGGGGATAATGTGACATCCCGGCTTTTCAGGTATCTTAAATGCGCTACTTAACGGTTATTCATTCCTACGCTGATTTAATTCGGAGAATTAAATTACACGCTCGCAATAACTACGCTAACCTTATGAATTTATTGTGTGAATTACATGCTATGTGTTATTAAACGTTTGTATATTTTGTAGATTATTGTATCACGCCTTGATTTCACGATTATTAGTTATAAAAAAATAATAATAAAGAAATAGCCGAACCTAACCGAGCCACGAAACGTGTCGACCTCACCTCCTTGCGGCCCAAGGAACTAACCTAAACTTGAGGCCCAAGCCACTTACCCAAACCCCCCCCCCCTTGCGGTCGCGCCCCCCACCCCCTCCCCTTCTTTTCCCTTGTGCTATATAATTGTATGTATGCATGTTATAGTTTCAAAAAAAAAAAAACAACAAACCCTACCCCTAGGAGAACCGACGGCACCCCCCCTCTCACGATCACAAGTCTCCAACTTCCGGATTGATTCCAATCTTGTCCTGGTTCGCTAATCATCATCGTTTCAAGGTTAAGGTTTAATTGTTTTGCGATTCACATTAGGGTTTGTATAATCTTGATCATGATTGTGTGTAATGGTAGGATTATTAGTATGAAAAGTGTTGTGATTTATGATTAGTTCGGATGATTGTGCGAATCTTTGCGATTTTGATGTTATGTTGAATACTAAAATCATAAGCTGCGTTTTGGCGATAAAGATCATGTTATATAATTAGGGTTTGCATGAATATTGATATACATGATGATATTTCACAAATAAACCTGTTAGTTAATCATTGTTATTAAGATTCATGATCGTTTAAGCATGTTCTAATGCAATAAAAGTCGAAAACTGTTTGCTGAATGACATTTACAGCCAACTTCAATTGGCTGTAACCTGATTATTATTTATTGAAAAGTCTATTTTCTGAGACCTAAAACGTGTATTTTTGAAAAATGCTTCTAATGGCGCCGGATTCATATTTTTCTGAGGTCGTTTACTATTTTTAAGTGATCATTTAGTGCAGCAGCTGAAGCTGCGTAAATTCTGCAAAATTTGCTAGTTGTTTATCGAGTCGGATCTCATAGTCTGAAGGGGGTTGGGTCACGAAATTTGTACAGTAATTGGTGACGGGAATTTCCGGAAAACTCCCACTAGAATTTTCTTAATTGGATGAACGATGATTTTTAAATAATTTTTCCCGTGGACTGCAGTCAGAAAGCGACGAATCTGACTGCAACCTAGTATATAAATGTTTATAAATAATTGGTAAGGCGTTAGGACTTGAAAAGTTTACATAAAATTATAAAGTTTATTTAACATCTCCTGTAAAAAATTGGAATTTTTGGAACGTTGGAACTATTTTATAAAAATCCTCGAAAACAGCCCAGTTATGAGTGTACAAGTTGAAACATGATAACTTGTGTTTGTGTGTACCAAAGTGTTGTATGAGTTAATCTGTGTTTATGACAAGTTGGTTTGATCATAATTTTGGTATGATGATACTTTGCATGCATGGTTGTGTTTCTGAATTGGTTATTATGTGTGCCGCACTGTGTGTTAGTTATGCGTAGGGTTTTGTATCAGTGTGTTCACACACTAACTTTAAATCGGTTGACATGTTAGGACGCGATTAGCGGTCCCATCATTTGCTACTTTTGTGTTACTCTAACCGAGCAATTTAAGGTGAGTTCACGGCCCCTATTTTATCTGGTTTTAAACAACAGGGGAGAAACATGTATACACTCTATAACTCTATCTTTTACGTTATGCGAAATTAACGTCGTTAAACTACTCGGTAACTAAGTTAATGTTAATGTACGTTATGGTCACTAAGTAGCTATATCACGGAAGTCCTCAACAAACTCTCGGATTGTTAGTATTGGGTTAGATAGCGGAGAAATTATAAGTAGTACTACTGGGCCCGACAAGCCCCACCCGAGCTAGTCGCGCTAGCCGACTGGGAATGGTCAACGGGTGATTAATTTGGCCTAACTTTCGCCTTGGTCAGTGATAGGCCTGGCAACACTAAGGCAACAACAGTCAGCTTCGATCGTGAACTCTTATGTGACGTAACTTTAGGCTCGCTACCTAAATGTTAACATTGAACTTAATTACGAACCAACATTATTATTCTGGGTTAGGAATAATGGAACTATATCGTTTTCCCGGGTTAGGGATAACGGGGAAAGCAAACATTTAACCGAACTTGTGAACTTATAAAAACCTGTGAACTCACTCTTCTTTAATGTTGACACTTGTTTGTTTACATATTTCTCAGGACGCTAGGAGCGCTAGGTGCACTCACTTGCATTGATCAAGACATTTTTATCGAGTCTTATTTACGAATATTGTTTGTGATTTTTGGTTTTGGCGTTTATGTTTCTCCCGTTACTTTACTTAACTCTAATGCTTCCGCTAAACTTTGAAACTAATGCTTCCGCTAAACTTTGAAACTAAGATAATTTGAAAATAACTATGAATGGTTAACAAATGTTTTTGGAAAACGTTTAAATAAATCATATAGAGTCGTTAGATATTACTAGTGTCTCAGATTCTGGTTTGATCACACGCCTCGCGGTAAAACTCCGCAAGTGGAAATTGAGGGTGTGACAGATTGGTATCAGAGCCTCTAGCTATAGAGAACCAGGTTTGCATTGAAAGTAGACCTAAACTATGGCTGTTACACGACACTAGACTTAGTTGGCACCGAACTGTGATATCTTGTTATGTGTTATGCTACAATTGTTTATGTGATATATATATTTATATATGTATTTTAGTATATACGCAACATGTAACTAACTACACCAACCCAGCAGGCTATGTCATCATCATCATCCGACAAATCTCGACAATCAAGGGCGCCGGGGAAGGCACCCTTGTCGAACCCTCACCACCTCATGGCGTGGAGACACGCTCAGCTGCTAGGAAGAGACTCGCTCTAGGAGGGGAGTCATCCTCCCGTCCGACCACCGCTATACCGGTCGAACCGGTCAACTCGTTAGAAGTAGGGGACGACCTACTTAGGGATATGTTAAGGAAACAACAGGAACAGCTAGAGAGAATGCAGGAGACTATCGAAGCACAAGGATGGATGATACGTCAACTAACTGGTAACACTGGAAGGCTCGAGGAAGAGCAACATGAGAATAGGAAAGTTCGAAACATTTTAGCTAAGGATCTTCGTGTTGAGCAGCTGAGGGCTGACTGGCTCGAATACAGAGTTCTTGAGTCCAGTTGGAGGATTCAAGAACTGGAGAAGAATCAAGCACCTGTCCCAGTACCCACACCAGCACCGGCCCCTCCAGCGATGGTAGAGGAAGAAGAGGAGGATCCAGAGGAAGACCCCGAGGAGGATCCAGAGGAAGACCCGGAGGAAGAGGAGCCGGAACAGGACCCGACTGTTGAAGCTGAAAACGCTGCAGAGGATGATGACAACGATAGTGACTTGGGAGATGGAGACGTAGAAGACTGACTCGTCTCGCCAATCCCCGCTTTGTTTTCTTTAGTTTGTTTGTTTCCACTTATGTTTGATTGAATGTTCCTTTTGATTGTTTAAATTGTCGGGTTGACATAATTTGTGTGATTATTGAAGTGTGGAATATGATAACTATATTGGACATATATACTTATCGGTGTGTATTTGTGTTGTCTTGCGAAGATCTGAAATGGCAACGGGACGTCGCGGAAACCTCAACATGTCACCTGAAGAATTGGCCACATTGATCCAAGAACACGTGAATGCTGCTCTGGCAGGTGTTCAAAACCCACCAGCAGGTAACCATTATTAAATTTTCATGGGAAAATCTAATAGTTGGGCTAGTAGACTTTCTCGCTGACTACCTATCCTCTGTCTCCAGGAGGGGGTCTTAACCCCTACAAGATGTTCCTTGATGAAAAACCGAGCAAGTTCACGGGTGCGGCAGGACCCATAGGACTGGTCCGTTGGATTGAAAAGTCTGAATCGGTGTTCGAGATGTGCAATGCCTTGAAGTCAATAAGGTCAAGTATGCTGCCTCAACGTTGGAAGATGGGGCATTAACCTGGTGGAACGCACAAGTCCAAACGTGTGGAGTTGTTGCGGCGAACGCAATGGCCTGGACTGAGTTTAAGGCCCTAATCAAGGAGGAATACTGTCCGCGGGACATAGTTCAGTAGTTGGAGCAAGCGTTATGGAACCACAAGATGGTAGGGTCTGAAATCGAAGCGTACATGGCAAAACATCAAGATCTGGTGTTCCTATGTCCCGATCTGGCTAACACCGTCGAAAAACGACTTGAGTTTTATCTTGGGGTCTGGTCCATGAGATCCAGGGCATGGTAATGTCTAGCAACCCTACGACAGAGCATCAAGCGATTAGGCTGGCGCATAAACTCACCAATAAGGCGGTGGAGCAAAGGAAGTTGCCACCTCGGGGTGCAACTGAAGTTGTCCCTGATAACAAAAGAAAATTTGAAGACTCACCTGCTCGACAGTCTTCATCAGCTCAGCCACAACAAGGAAACCAGAAGCGGTCCAACAATTTCAACAACAATCGGGGTCACAATAATCAGTCTACCAACAACACCCAGAACTCAAGCGGCTATGCCGGTCGAAAGCCGCAATGTAATCGTTGTAACCTCCATCATCACGGCCCTTGCGCCGGAAATCGCTGCCAACGATGTGGCAAAGCGGGACACGCAGCAAAGGATTGGCGCACGAAAATCATGTCTCGACAAAATCAGAATCAGCACCAGGGTCAACAGCAAGGTATTAACCGGGGTGCTATCAGTGCGGTAGCACTGCCCATTTCAAGCGAGACTGCCCGCAGCTTCGCAACAACAACAATAACAACAACAATAACAATAACAACAATGGCAACAATGGAAATGGTGGCACATGAGGTGCCAAAGGTCGTGCATTCACGCTGGGCCGCGGAGAGGCAAGAAACGACTCGAACGTGGTCACCGGTAAGTTTCCCCTTAACGATCATTTTGCTACTGTACTTTTTGATACGGGTGCGGATAAGAGTTTTATATCTGAGTCTTTTAGGAAGAACCTAAATCTCACGCCTAAACCCCTAGAGACCCCTTACGTCATAGAACTAGCCGATGGTAAATCTGTAGATGTGACCCATTTAGTAACCGGCTGTCAACTTAAACTCGCGGGTCACACCCTTACCATTGATCTGATGGCAACTACCCTGGGTAGTTTTTATGTGGTAGCCGGAATGGACTGGCTATTTGACGTCCGAGCTGAAGTTCACTGTTTTGAGAAAGCTATCCGTATTCTGCTCTCTAACGACGAGGTCTTGATGGTGCAAGGCGAGAAGGCAGGCGCCGTCATAAACATCATCTCTTACATGCAAGCTCAGAAGTATCTTCGGAGAAAGAACTCCTTCGCTTTGCTCGCACTGGTCACCGAGCAGCCTAAGGACGAGAAGCGGAATGAAGATATCCCCGTCGTCCGTGACTTTTCTGATGTGTTTCCAGAGGAGTTACATGGTCTTCCACCACATCGACAAGTGGAGTTTGAAATCGAATTGGCGAACCATGCGACTCCTATCGCCAATGCCCCGTACCGCCTAGCTCCAGCAGAGCTGCATGAGCTGTCTACCCAACTTCAGGAATTGTTGGAAAAAGGATTTATCCGACCCAGTACTTCGCCATGGGGAGCTCTGGTCCTTTTTGTCAAGAAAAAGGACGGGACCTTCCGTATGTGCATCGACTACAGGCAACTCAATAAGGTTACCGTCAAGAACCGATACCCATTACCTCGCATCGACGATCTCTTCGACCAGCTTCAAGGGTCAAGCTCTACTCCAAGATTGATCTACGGTCCGGTTATCACCAGTTACGCGTCAGGGATGAGGATATCTCCAAGACGGCATTTTCGTACTCGGTATGGCCATTATGAGTTCTTGGTCATGCCCTTCGATCTCACCAATGCACCCGCGGTGTTCATGGCGTGTAAGCCGTATCTCGACAAGTTTGTCATCGTGTTCATCGATGATATACTCGTCTACTCTAAGGGTGAAGAAGAACATGCTGAGCATCTACGATTATTGCTGGAACTACTTCAACATGAGAAACTATATGCCAAGCTTTCGAAGTGTGATTTCTGGATTCGGGAAGTTCAGTTCCTCGGGCATATCGTGAATGAAAAAGGTATACACGTTGATCCCGCCAAGATCGATGCTATCAAGAACTGGGAAGCACCCAGGACACCGACTGAGATCCGCCAATTTTTGGGTTTGGCTGGCTACTTCAGACGTTTCATCGAGGGATTCTCAAAGATCACACAACCGCTTACCACTCTCACCCAGAAGGGCACCAAGTATGCTTGGGGTGACAAGCAGGAAGCAGCATTTCAATTGCTGAAGCAGAAACTTTGCAGTGCACCCATTTTGTCCTTGCCAGAAGGGACAGATGATTTTGTGGTATATTGTGATGCTTCCATTCAGGGATTGGAATGCGTACTCATGCAACGTGATAAGGTCATCACGTATGCATCCCGACAGTTGAAGGTTCACGAGAAAAACTACACAACACATGACCTGGAATTGGGAGCAGTTGTGTTTGCACTTAAGATTTGGAGACACTATCTATATGGAACAAAGTGCACAATCTACACGTATCACTAGAGCCTCCAGCATATCTTTGACCAGAAGGAGTGGAACATGCGACAGCGTCGCTGGGTCAAACTCCTGAACGATTATGAATGTGCCATTCGGTATCACCCGACTAAAGCTAACGTGCTAGCTGATGCCCTCAGTAGGAAGGAGCACTTGAAACCTCGTCGGATACGAGCACTACAGTTCACCATTCACTCGGGGTTACCCGAACAGATATGCGACGCGCAGCTAGAAGCAGGTAAGGAAGAAAACATCAACGCCGAATCTGTGGGAAAAATGGAACGCGATTGGGAAGTGAAACTCAATGGTGCCCGGTACTTCATGAATCGTATATGGGTACCTCTCTACGGAGACCTCAGGAAGCTAGTTATGGACGAAGCTCACAAATCCCGATACTCTGTCCATCCTGGTTCAGATAAGATGTATCAAGACCTTAAAGCCGCGTACTGGTGGCCCAACATGAAAGCGGATATAGCCACCTACGTGAGCAAGTGTTTGACTTGTGCGAAAGTCAAGGTGGAATACCAGAAGCCATCAGGGCTACTTCAACAATCTGAGATCCCATTGTGAAAATGGGATCAGATCTCGATGGACTTTATCACTAAACTCCCGCAAACTCTGTGTGGTTGCGATACCATCTGGGTAATCGTGGATCGTCTAACTAAGTCCGCACACTTCCTAGCGATCAAAGAAACAGATAAGATGGATAAATTAACTCGCATCTACATTAAGGAAGTAGTTTCTCGGCACGGGGTGCCAACGTCCATCATCTCAGACAGAGATGCTCGTTTCACGTCCAATTTTTGGCAGTCACTTCAGAAAGCGTTGGGTACACGCTTAGATATGAGCACGGCTTATCACCCTCAGATGGATGGTCAAAGTGAAAGGACCATTCAGACCTTGGAAGACATGCTTAGGGCATGTGTGGTAGACTTCGGGAACAGGTGGGAAATCCATCTGCCTTTAGTGGAATTCTTGTATAACAACAGTTAGCATACGAGTATTCAAGCAGCACCGTCTGAAGCATTATACGGTCGCAAATGTAGATCACCAGTCTGTTGGGCAGAAGTTGGTGGCAGTCAACTCACAGGTCCTGAGTTGATACTTGAGGCTACTGAAAAGATTGTGCAAATCAGAAACCGCATGGCAGCGGCACGAGATCGACAGAAAAGCTACGCTGATCAACGACGCAGACCGCTCGAATTTCAAGTAGGCGACCGCGTCCTACTGAAAGTGTCACCCTGGAAGGGTGTAATCCGATTTGGGAAACGAGGCAAACTAAACCCACGGTACGTAGGCCCATTTGTGATCTCGAAGCGTATCGGGCCCATAGCTTATCAATTAGACCTTCCTACCGAACTCAGTGGAGTTCACAACGTTTTTCACGTGTCCAATCTTAAGAAGTGTCTATCAGATGAGACCCTAGTTATTCCATTGGATGAGATTCAAGTGGATGAGCAACTGCATTTTGTGGAACAACCTATCGAGATCATGGATCGTGAGATTAAGACTCGAAGGCACATCAAGATACCGATTGTCAAGGTTCGTTGGGACTCTAAGCGTGGACCGGAGTTCACGTGGGAAAGAGAGGACCAAATGAAAAGCAAATACCCACACCTTTTTGCAGCTGAGCAGCAATCTGACGTTACCACCAACTAAATTTCGGGACAAAATTCTTTCAACATGGGGATGATGTGACAGCCTGGGAATTTCTTGTACCATTGCTAACAAACTGAATCTTTCTGCATTGCATTCTAAACCACGTTTATTGAATTTTCGGGACGAAAATTCTTTCAACATGGGGATAATGTGACATCCCGGCTTTTCAGGTATCTTAAACGCGCTACTTCACGGTTATTCATTCCTACACTGATTTAATTCGGAGAATTAAATTACACGCTCGCAATAACTACGCTAACCTTATGAATTTATTGGGTGAATTACATGCTATGTGTTATTAAAAGTTTGTATATTTTGTAGATTATTGTATCACGCCTTGATTTCACGATTATTAGTTATAAAAAAATAATAATAAATAAATAGCCGAACCTAACCGAGCCACGAAACGTGTCGACCTCACCTCCTTGCGGCCCAAGGAACTAACCTAAACTTGAGGCCCAAGCCACTTACCCAAACCGCCCCCCGCCTTTGCGGTCGCGCCCCCCACCCCCTCCCCTTCTTTTCCCTTGTGCTATATAATTGTATGTATGCATGTTATAGTTTCAAAAAAAAACAACAAACCCTAGTCCCTAGGAGAACCGACGGCACCCCCCTCCCCTCTCTCACGATCAAAAGTCTTCAACTTCCGGATTGATTCCAATCTTGTCCCGGTTCGCTAATCATCATCGTTTCAAGGTTAGGTTTAATTGTTTTGCAATTCACATTAGGGTTTGTATAATCTTGATCATGATTGTGTGTAACGGTAGGATTATTAGTATGAAAAGTGTTGTGATTTATGATTAGTTAGGATGATTGTGCGAATCTTTGCGATTTTGATGTTATGTTGAATACTAAAATCATAAGCTGCGTTTTGGCGATAAATATCATGTTATATAATTAGGGTTTGCATGAATATTGATATACATGATGATATTTCACAAATAAACCTGTTGTTAATCATTGTTATTAAGAGTCATGATCGTTTAAGCATGTTCTAATGCGATAAAAGTCGAAAACTGTTTGCTGAATGACATTTACAGCCAACTTCAATTGGCTGTAACCTGATCATTATTTACCGAAATGTCGATTTTCTGAAGCCTAAAACGTGTATTTTTGAAAAACGCTTCTAATGGCGCTGGATTCATATTTTTCTGAGGTCGTTTACTATTTTTAAGTGATCATTTAGTGCAGCAGCTGAAGCTGCGTAAATTCTGCAAAATTTGCTAGTTGTTTATCGAGTCGGATCTCATAGTCTAAAGGGGTTGGGTCACGAAATTTGTACAGTAACTGGAGACGGGAATTCAGGAAATCTCCCACTAAAATTTTCTTAATTGGATGAACGATTATTTTTAAATAATTTTCCCGTGGACTGCAGTCAGAAAGCGACGAATCTGACTACAGCCTAGTATATAAATGTTTATAAATAATTGGTAAGGCGTTAGGACATGAAAAGTTTACATAAAATACTAAAGTTTAGTTGACACCTCCTGTAAAAAAATTGGAATTTTTGGAACGTTGGAACTATTTTATAAAAATCCTCGAAAACAGCCCAGTTATGAGGGTAAAAGCTGAAACATGATAACTTGTGTTTGTGTGTACCAAAGTGTTGTATGAGTTAATCTGTGTTTATGACAAGTTGGTTTGATCATTATTTTGGTATGATGATACTTTGCATGCATGATTGTGTTTCCGAATTGGTTATTACGTGTGCTGCACTGCGTTTAGTTATGCGTAGGGTTTTGTATCAGTGTGTTCATACACTAACTTTAAATCGGTTGACATGTTAGGACGCGATTAGCGGTCCCATCATTTGCTACTTTTGTGTTACTCTAACCGACCAATTTAAGGTGAGTTCACGGCCCCTATTTTATCCGGTTTTAAACAACAGGCGGAGAAACATGTATACACTCTATAACTCTATCTTTTACGTTATGCGAAATTAACGTCGTTAAACTACTCGGTAACTAAGTTAATGTTAATGTACGTTATGGTCACTAAGTAGCTATATCACGGAAGTCCTCAACAAACTCTCGGATCATTAGTATTGGGTTAGATAGCGGGGAAATTATAAGTAGTACTACTGGGACCGACAAGCCCCACCCGAGCTAGTCGCGCTAGCCGACTGGGAATGGTCAACGGGTGATTAATTTGGCCTAACTTTCGCCATGGTCAGTGATAGGCCTGGCAACACTGAGGCAACAACAGTCAGCTTCGATCGCGAACTCTTATGTGACGTAACTTTAGGCTCGCTACCTACTTGTTAACATTGAACTTAATTACGAACCAACATTATTATTCGGGTTAGGAATAATGGAACTATATCGTTATCCCGGGTTAGGGATAACGGGGAAAGTAAACATTTAACCGAACTTGTGAACTTATAAAAACCTGTGAACTCATCTTCTTTAATGTTGACACTTGTTTCTTTACATGTTTCTCAGGATGCTAGGAGCGCTAGGTGCACTCACTTGCATTGATTAAGACATTTTTATCGAGTCTTATTTACGAATATTGTTTGGGATTTTTGGTTTTGGCGTTTATGTTGGCACCCGTTATTTTACTTAACTCTAATGCTTCCGCTAAACTTTGAAACTAATGCTTCCGCTAAACTTTGAAACTAAGATAATTTGAAAATAACTATGAATGGTTAAACAAATGTTTTTGGAAAACGTTTAAATAAATCATATAGAGTCGTTCGATATTACTAGTGTCTCAGATTCTGGTTTGATCACACGCCTCGCGGTAAAACTCCGCAAGTGGAAATTGAGGGTGTGACACACGCTTTGTGCCAATAGGACATACATCCTTAGGAAGTGGTACAAGTTCCCAAACTTGTTGTCTTTCGAACTGAAGGAGCTCCTCTTGCATAACTTCTACCCGACTATTGTCTCTTAGTGCCTCTTGGTACTTAACAGGTTGTGTGAGTGATAGAAAGCTAACAAAGAGGCAAATGTTTTGGGATTGGCTTCTTGTGAGCACTCCCTCATTTATTTTGCCAATAACTTGATCTAATGGATGGCTTTTGAGTAAAATCAATTCACCTTGATATGGAATGATTGCATTTTGAGGTGAAGGTTGCAAATGTGTATCATCTGACCTAACCTCTGCTGGTGAATTTGAAGGTCCAGCCTCTGATTGGAATTGTGGTGGAGGTATGGGAGGTATGGAAGTGAGATTGTGTTGATTTTTGTCCATATTGTGTGGACTTTTATCCACAGTGGTTTGGTTTTGAGAACTGGCAGAGGTTTGTGGATCAACAACTGTTGAACCAGCAGAGCTTTCACCATTCTTACTAACATCTGCTCCTCTGGTAGCATGACTAACTTTGAAATTTGGAAGGACACAGTCATATCCTTGATCTTGAACTGTTGATTGTGATGTACCTGCATGGTTAGTCTTGAAAAACACATCTTCAAATGTAAATTTTTCTATATAAATAACTCAGCAGGGTTTCCTTGGATTTTCAATGAAGAAAGTTCATTGAACTTTACATTCAAAGTTTCTTCAACACACTTTGTCCTAGAGTTAAAAACTCTATAGGCTTTGGCAGTGGTTGAGTATCCCAGAAAGTAACCACAATCAACTTTGGCTGCAAACTTTGAAATTGAATCTTTTAAGTTTAAAATGAAGCATGGACAGCCAAAAACTTTGAAATATAAGATCAAATGTTTGATTTTGTAAAGAATTTCATAAGCAGTCTTTTGATGCATGGGGTTAATCAAAACTCTGTTTTGAACATAGCAAGCAATGTTTACAGCCTCTGCCCAAAAAGACAAGGGTAAACCTGAGTCTACAAGCATGGTTCTTGCTGATTCAATTAAAGTTCTATTTTTCTTTTCAACCACCCCATTTTGTTCTAGAATTCTTGGATGTGTTGCCTAACAATCCATTTTGACTCACAGAAAGCATCGAATTCCCTGCTTCTAAATGTAGGTCTGTTGTACGGATTGTTCAGGTCCCAATTTGGCAAACCTAAGGTAAACGTGCGTAATCCGTTTGCATAGGCGACATTGTAGACAAGTTTGTTACTGTTTAATCATTGTTTCATTGATGAGTAAACGTTACAGCTCCCAGAAACACTTGGACAGAGCTTCGCCGTCCATGTTACAAAATCTCCAACTGTTACAAATGAAATGACAACACTCCTATTTATAGGAGAACAAGTTCGCTTGAAATGTGTTGGTGTAGAATGTCTATGTCTTAGTCTTATATCGAGTCTGTATAGAATAGAGCTAAATAGGCTAGCTGAATGATGTATTTATAGATTTAGAGGACAAGTTCGTTCATGATGTATCATGTAAAGGAAAGTTCGGCCGAACTTGCTAATGCAAGTTCGAGCGAAATCATGTCTCCCAAGGGCGAACTTGTACTAGTATAAATAGCTAGCTTGCCTCATTCACTTGTAACTTTGGCATTTTGGAGGCGAAGTTCTGTCAGTTTGTACTGTTGACGTTTGATCAATGAAACTGATGATTAACTGACTAAATCTTGTCTATTGGTAAACACGACGTAATATTTCCGCTATTATGGACGTTAGATATCAAATTTAGGTTCCTTAGCATCGAGGAGCGGTCCTACAAGTGGTATCAGAGCTAGAACAACCTGATTTGATAGTATCAAGACAAGAACACTTCTATTTCATCTCCATTCTTCTATTTTTCTTATCGTTTTCATCAAAAATGAAGAATTCACGGTCAACATCTTTTCAATTTTGAATATATCATGTAAAATACAACAAAGATAAACCCTTGAAAGATTGGAGACCAAATTCAACCGAATTGATGTCAAAATTTTGAAAAAACCATGTTTTCCAAAACTTGTCCATCGAACTTGTTTAACCAAGTTCGACGACTTGTGCTAAAAAATCACTTTTCAAGTGAGTTTTTGCCAAGTTCGCTCGAACTTGAGTTGTTTTTGAGGAAAATTCTGTCAAGTCCGCTCGAAGTTAACCAATTTTCATTGATTTTATATCAAGTTCGACCGAACTTGATTAATATCAAGGAAATTCAAGTTAAGTTCACTTGAACTTACAAGATCATAATCAAATCTTATATAGCAAGTTCGACCGAAGTTCAAGGAAGATTTTTCAAAACAAAAAATCACAAGTTCGACCGAACTTGTGATTAAAAATCATAATTCTTCATTTACAACTACAAGTTCGACCGAACTTGTAGTAGAACTAATATTTTCAAAAGTTTTTGAGTATTTTCAGTGTACACGTCTAGTTATTCACAATGGATGATATTCAAAGAGCTTTTATGTCTGGAGCTAGTTCGTCAAATGCCAACGTGATCCATCAAGTCAATCTTGATAATGAGATGGGCACGACTGTTAAACCGCCCAAGCTAATGAGCATGGATGAGTATGAAGCATGGAAAGAGGAGTTTACATATTGGGTTCAAGCCATGCACTTCGCAGGCTAGGTGTCGATTGAAAGAGGTTACACTGTTCGGGTGGATGATCACCAGCAAGTTCTGGAAAAGTACAACTACAGGAATGTACATAAAGACGAATAC
Source organism: Scalesia atractyloides (assembly GCA_947069175.1). Classification (NCBI taxonomy): domain Eukaryota; kingdom Viridiplantae; phylum Streptophyta; class Magnoliopsida; order Asterales; family Asteraceae; genus Scalesia; species Scalesia atractyloides. The sequence continues at coordinate 44,205,996 of CAMTDV010000025.1, forward strand.
ATTGCTGAGAAAAAGATGATCAGTCTTATCCAACAATCCGTCAAAGAAGATATTCTCGTCTTGCTACCGGAATACACAACAGCAAGAGATCTCTGGCTTTCTCTTCAGAAGAAGTATCAAGGAAGCGCGGAGATGATCCAGAGCAAGAAGGCGCTCATTATGAAAGAGTTCAATATCTTCAACATGCTGAAGGGTGAGACCATGAAGCAGATGAGTGAACGCTTCTGTCATCTTAAAGTCCAAATGCGAAGATACGGTCTCAAGAAGACGGAACAAGAGTACATCGACAAGCTTGCAGATGCTCTACCAGATGGAGAGTGAACTACTTATCTAATGGTTCTGAAGGAAAGCGATAAATGGGAATTCTTCAAGTTGTCAACATTTATCGATAAACTCGAAGGCCATGAAATGGAACTCTTGAAGATTGCAAAGTCAAAGAACGCTAACGTTGTTCAAGACGTTGGGTTGTACTACAAGAGTGGAATGCAAGATAACATCTCAAGTCCAAAGATTCAGACAACATTCAATGTGAGTTTAAATTCTTTGAACAATTCGAAGCAGAATCAGAATTAGTCATATTCTCAATATGATCAAAGTCCACAATCTTCATTCTCAAGTACTAGTTCAAATTCATCTTATCAGAGTCAAGCAAATCAGATCAACAAACACAGTCTGATTCGAATGTATACAAGTGCAACATCGCAGTGAATTTGAACAATGTTGTTTCGGAACAAGTCGCTAAATAGCATATGTCTCTTCTTGCCACTGTTCTGGAGTCATACGAAAGTCTTGTAGCCGGAAAAATTGGAAACCCCGAAATGCCGGCAGAAGATTATGACCAAGTGGATGAAGAAGAACTCGAGCTCATGGATATAAAGTGGTGTTTAGCATCTATCATTAGAAGAGTTACAAAGTTCGTTGCTCTCACTGGCTGAGATATCGGAAACTAGAGCAACAAACTGGGTTTTGACAAGACAAAAGTAACATGCTTCAGATGTCGCCAAAAGGGACATTTCAAGAGAGCGTGTATAAATCCTGAAGCAACGGGAAATCAGAGTCCATTCGGAGGAGGCAACGAGTATTACAAGAAGTTACTTCAGTACAAGCCTTTCCCAAAGAAGACTCAGGTTGAAATTCAAGAGAAACCAAATAGCAGTAACACTGAAAAAGCTATGGTTGCATCAAAAGAAGATGACGGTTTCGACATGAATTCCTACATCGGTAAGAAGACCGGAGTTGCATTAATGGTTGAAATTGTTGAAGATACATCTGCAGTAGAAGCAACAACTTTGGAGAATATTCTGCTGGAACAATATCTGCAACAACAACGTGAAGAAGAGGAGTATATTCACATGCAGAAGCAAGGAATTTTATCTCCTAATTTGTGTGATAATTTTGCAGGTCATTTTGATGGAAGTTCTCAAGTACAAGTTCCCAAGAAGAAATCAACTGATGAAGTAGTCATTGATGTTACTCAAAAAGTGAATGCCGAAAACCTCAAGGACATTGCCGACAAAGCATTGATGGCAAATCTAACCAAGGTAGGTCCAGAGTTAAATGAAGTTGTCAAAGTACAAGTTGTAGTGGTTGAGAAACCTTGTACAAAATGTACCGAACCATGTTGTGAGTGTGCCGAAAAATCAAAGATCATCGCTGAAAACAATGTGCATAATGAACTTTTGAAATACGATTATCACACAATGAGGGAAGCGTATGATAAAATGAAAAATGATTTTGGAAGGCTTGATAGAAATAACATCGAACAACATGATACAATAAGGATGTTAAAAGGAACAATAATGGATAAGCAAAAAGCGATTAATATCTATATTAACACCATTGCTGAAATTAAGCAACAACTTCAGGACATGAAAATTGAAACAGAGCGTATTCAACAACTATTGAGAAGTTACACTTGTAACGCATATGTCATCGATCACATCCTTCCGACTATTCCATCGGAAGAAAAACCTAAAAATAAAATTGGTAAAGAATACAGCAATGTTCCTCCACCCCTATGTTGTAACTCCGCTGATGGGATGGATAAGGCACTCAATATTGAGTTGTTATCTGAAAAGAAAACTGAGTTACCAGAGAACATTGATGTAATATATACTAAAACAGAAGATGACAATGTTGTGGTTAAAAAGGTTGTTGAAAATGTTTTGAACGATTCTGATGAAGGCAGCTTTAAAAGCGCCGACTCGAGCTCAAAGAATTCTGATTCACAGTCCGAAGATGATGATACATCATCGGAGAATGATCTATGGGATGATCCTAATGTTGTCATGTACAAGATTAAGGAATCTGATAGATTATACTTTGATGACAGTCTTCCGATTCAGAACGTGAAGGAAGATTTGTTAGACAAATTCTTTAAACTCATGGAAGTCACATCAGATGATCTAGAGATCAATGAAAAGAAATTTTATTCCAAACCTAAAAGAAATAACTAACGGGAGTATGGTGGTGATCATCCGGAAAACCAGAGAGTTGGGTTGGGATTAGAGGAATCAGATGAACCTAAAAAGAAAACGTCACCATTTCATGAATAGAAAAATAAAAACATGAATTTTGTATATGGGACGAACACGGTTCATGACGAAAGTTTGATCGGGAAATAATCAAACGATGATTTCAAGAAACAGAAAGAACTTCGAGATAAAGCCAAAATTGCAAGTGGTGCCAAAACAAGTGGTGTAAAATCCACAAAAGGACATCCACATGATTCTCGGACTTGTTTCAATTGCAACGAAATTGGTCATATTGCACGTTACTGTCCGAAATCAAAGCTGGCTTATCTTCGAAGGAAAGAAAGTTCAAATGTTGTGAAACTGAAACAACCAGTGTTTGTAAAACCTATAAAGATTTTGAAAAGAAATGAATCAAAAGCTGAAGTCAAACCTAAGTTTGAAAATTCAATTTTTGAAAAAGGTGAAACTTCAAAGGCTAATGAAAACAATTTTTACATCAAGAAGGCAAACATAAAATCTCAAGCCTGGATTGCAAAGAAACGGTCAGCAACATCTGAGATCACTAAGTCTGAGCTTGTTAAGACTAGTGATAGCATGAAAGAATCAAAATATGAAATCATAATTGAAACCACATCTGAAAATGTCAAAACTATAAGTGGTAACAGTTCAAAAGATAAAAAGACGCAAAGTTTTCAAACATAAACATCATAGAAAATCCAGATGATGAATATGAATTTGATTATGCAGATGAGTGTGGATTCGATTATGCTGATGAGTGTGAGTTTGATTTTGACGATGGTTATCCAATTCAACCCGAGACCAAAAAGGCTTGGGTCTCGCTTTTTAAATAGATTGTTGAAATGTGCAGGGGCTCCAGAGATCCGTACTTTCTAAGTGGATTTTGGATAGTGGAGCGTCCAGGCATATGACGGGAATGAAAGCTTTGCTATTCGACATAAAAGCTATCAGTGGTGGATATGTTAGATTTGTAGGTAACCAAGGTGGAAGGATAGTCACCGAGGGAAAACTCTCCAATGGCGTCGTTTCATTCGATCGGGTGAATTATATTGCAGAGTTGGAAAATAATATTCTGAGCATATCGCAGATTTGTGACAAGAAGTTCACGGTGCATTTCAACGACAAAGAGTGTATTATCATGAAGTCGGGATTCAAAATACAAGATGAGTGGATTCTGATGCGAGCACCTCGAGAGAATGATCTATATGTTCTTGATATGGGCGTCGCTACCACTTCATCAAAATCAGCACAATGTTTTGTGACAAAGGCTACTGAAAAGGATTCTATTCTTTGGCATCATAAGATGGGGCATATTCATTTAAGAAAAATGAATTACTTGGTTAATAATGATCATGTAGAAGGTGTAAATCTTCGGAGCTTTCATATACTCAATCAAGTTGACATTAGAACGTCTCCACATGGGCTTATATGGTCCTATAAATGTTCGAAGCATCTCAGAAGACTTATATTGCTTGGTCGTGACAGATGATTATTCGAGATATTCATGGGTATTCTTTCAGGAATCAAAAGACGAATGTTCGAGAACTTGGTTATTCTATTCAAGAAACTCGAGAATATTTATCATCTGCTGGTCAGACGCATTAGAAGTGACAACGGCACAGAGTTTAAACATAACAAAATGAAGGAATTCTGCAACGCAAAAGGGATTCTGCACGAGTTTAGCGCTCCCTATACTCCATAGCAAAACGGAGTAGCTGAACGGAAAAACAGAACTTTGATTGAAACTGCGAGAGCCATGCTTGCAGATTCTAAACTTCCAATCAGTTTCTAGAGTGAAGTGGTTGCAGCAGCTTGCTACACGCTAAACAGAGTTCTCACTGTCAAACCAACAAAGAAAACATGTTGCGAGATGATAAACCGACAGAAGCCAAATTTGAAATTCTTAGAACCATTTGGTGCGCCATGCACTGTAATCGATCAAGATGGCAAATTCGGAGCTAAATCTCTTGAGGGTTTCTTTGTCGGATATGCGAGTCCGTTAAGAAGAGTATATGTTCCTTCGTTGAGAAATGTTATTGAAGCACAGCACTTGGATTGTTTCAACTATACGGATCCTATTCAAAGGAGAGGTGACGCGTGGCTGTTTACCTATCAAGACCTTTGGAAGTCATTCGACTTGCCGGAAGAACCGTCTGACGAAGAAGTTGCAGCATTATATTACCTTCACCAGTCAGCGAATCAAGATTAAATCATTAGACCAATTGTGGTTAATCAACCCACGTTGGATTCTTCATCTTCCGGAACAGGTCCAAGCAATAGCAATAGTGTTCAAGTTGAAAATACTTCTGAAACAGAAGTAACACCTGCTACACCTCTACTGAATGCTTCTAATGAACCAGAAAACACAACAGTGCCCAGTATGCCTCATAATCAGAATTCTGATTCAGATGAAGCACCGACATTTGATGCTGATGATGAAACTTCATCGGATGAAGAAGTTGAGCAGATTTCTAACCTGTTGAATCAATCAGCTAGTCCGAGAAATCAGAACAAAGCTTCAACAGGTACTCCTAATATTGATATGAACAGTGATCTGATTGTTTCAAATCAGCAAAGCTCAGTTCATGTTCCAACAGAAGAAATGCCGCGATCATATTCGTACCATTCTTCGACGAATATTATAGGAGAACTACAAACTGGTGTGTGTACACGAAGCCAAATCAACAAAGCACTTAGTTGTTTCTACACCCGAGTTGCACCAACTAAGAATTACTGCTACTATTCATGTTTCATTTATCAAATTGAGCCAAAGACAGTTAATGAGGCTCTAGCAGACGAGAATTGGGTGATAGCAATGCAAGAGGAACTTTTACAGTTCGAGAAGTTGGGTGTTTGGAAGCTTGTAGACTTGCCACCGAAGCAGAAAGCTATTGATACAAAGTGGGTCTTCAAGTGTAAAAGAGATGATCGGCGGGTTATAGTAAGAATCAAAGCTCGACTGGTTGTCAAGGGATTCCACCAGAAGGAATGCATAGATTACACGAAAGTATACACACCGGTTGCACGATTAGAATCTATCTGCATTTTCCTAGCGTTCGCAGCTTGGAAAGGATTTAAAGTGTACCAGTTGGATGTAAAATATGCTTTCTCTATGGTAAACTTCGGAAACAAGTGTATGTCGGCCCACCACCAGGGTTTGTCGATCCACTGAACAAGAACAAAGCATATCTCCTGGATAAAGCCTTGTATGGTTTACACCAAGCCCCGAGAGCTTGGTACGAGACGTTTTTGCAACATCTCGTAGGAAATGGTTTTACACGAGGCACCGTGGAAAGCACTTTGTTTACCAGAGAAGTTGGATCGCATCTGATAATAGTACAAATCTATGTGGATGATATCATTTTCAGTTCTACGGATGACAGTCATTCAAAGAGTTCGAAAAAATCATGAAGAAGACATTTGAGATGTCCTCGATGGGCAAAATGAAATTCTTCTTAGGTCTTCAAGTGGATCAGCTTCTAGACGGGATTTTCATTCATCAGACTAAGTATGTTCACGACATTCTCAAAAAGTTTGAAATGGATTCTTCGAAGCCGCTTTCGACACCGCTGGCACTAAACCATGGGATTTGCATAGACGAGACGGGAACAAAAGTTGATGAAACACTGTATCGATCGATGATAGGGTCATTGATGTATCTAACGGCATCACGTCCGGATATCATGTATCCTACATGCTTACGTGCGAGATATCACTCAAGTCCTCGAATGTCACACTTGCAGATAGTCAAGCGAATCTTCCGTTACTTGAAAGTTGCCCAAGCACCGACCTGTGGTACCCTAAGAACAAACAAGTTTGATCTCACTAGATAAGTGACTGAACTCAAAATCTACAACTGCAGGATGCCAGTTCTTTGGCACACGTTTGGTAACGTGGAAGTGTAAGAAACAGACCACGGTCTCTCTCTCAACCTGTGAAGCGGAATACATTTCTGCTTCCAGCTGTTGCTCTCAAATCCTCTGGATTCAGCAACAGATTAGGGATTATGGTCTGCAGTTTCTTGACACGCCTTTATTTGTAGATAATAAAGCAGCCATCGATATAACTAAAAATCTGGTTCATCACTCACATACAAAACACATTGAAATTCGATACCATTTCATTCGTGATTGTTACGAAAAGAAATTGGTTCGAATAGAAAAAATCCACCGACGAACAAAGGGCTGATTTTTATACCAAAGCATTTCCATTAACAAGATTTAAATATCTAATGCGACTTAACAATATTAAAAATTTGCTTACAGGTGCGGAAGCTGAGGTGATTACGGATCGAATGATGAATTCACGTGATCCGCATTGGTTGTATGGTTTGTAAATATCTTTCTAGTTTAGTATTTCTTAAAAAGTCTAAAATCCAAAAATATGTTTTTGATTTTAGGGGGAGAAATATTTGGGAAAATACAAAAACATATGAAAAATTTAAAAATTAAAAAACATTGAAAATTTCAAAAAAGTACAAAAACATTGAAAAATGTAAAAAGAGGGATGTCACAAAAAGGAAATGATAGTACATCAGTGGACTATCACAGTATGCTAAAGAAATGTAAAGTTTAAAAGTAATAAATGAGTCTTACTGTGGATGTATCGATAGGCTTAACACGTTCAGTAAACTGTTTTTGAGATATAAACTAAATTTAGCAACTGCTTATTCTTGTGGATTAACACATCTTGGATATATGGACTTAGTACTATGAAATTTTGTTTGAGAGACTGCCTGATTCTGAGATACGGGGTCTTTATATATAGTTGATATCTGGGGTATTATACAAGTTCTTCTGATTTTGCGGAAGCAATGGCCTAAAATTTCTATAATACTTTCGCCAAAAATCCCCAAACTGCATGCAATATTGAAAAGAATCGAAAGATCTAATCATTTGCAGTGCTAAAAAGATTCCTTAAGTGGAACACACCTTAAAGACGAGCCTTCATCTCTTTGTCTGTACGGTAGTACTAACCTGAGCTCTCAAGGTCTCGTATTACCCAGATACAGATATCAATTACGCTATATTCATCTGTAAGATGAAATCTAGGGAATCTTGATACGGGAGTATATTCAAGAAATGTGAACCATAGATAAGTCAAGTTTCATAATTCATACCTTAACATATTTTGAAAAAGTTGAGAAATGTGGTAAAGCTTAAGTGGACAAACATATCGACAATCTAGGTAAACAAGTTTAAAGCTTAAAGTCATCTAAAGGTCAACGGTACTAGTGATATGTCTCAATTAATTGATATGATCCTTTAGACACGATTTCCCAAAAAATATGTCTGTAAATATGTTTGTACATAGTTTATTTTGTTCTGTACATAGTTTATCAGCTTTACAGATTAAAACTAAAAAGATTTTCAGTGTGTTTTAGCATAAACTTACAAAAATACAAAAAGATTTTATTTGTTTTCAGCAAACCAATGTTGGAGAATGGGTCTTCGAAGTCTGGTAAGATACTAGAACTGGTGGGAATCTCTTTGACAACGGGCTGGGAGCTAATCTGTAAAATCTGAAAAGTCAAAATGATAAAAGTTCATTAATTTGAAACTTTGATTTTGAATATATCAACAGTTTGTTTGTAACGGGTCAAACCGGGGTCACTAACTTGGACTCGGCAGACAGATCGGTTAACCAAGGTCATTAGCTTGGACTTGGTCAACTGAGTGGATTTTCATAACTGGTAAAAGTTGGAAAGTTCAAGGGTTAAAATGTAAAAATTGAAAAAAATTCTGAATTTGTGTTTGGCATGTTCGGCCAAACTTGCTAAATTGAACAAGTTTAACATCTAAGCAAGTTCGACCGAACTTGCTAGTTAATGGCTGGTGGTTTAAAACAAAAGTTCGCCCGAACTTATGACGGCTTGATAGTTTTGGGCTCAACAAGTTCGCCCGAACTTGCCAGGGTATAAGTACCTCAGCAAGTTCGGCCGAACTCATTTGTCTGATATTCAAACTCAATGAGCGAACTTACTTCCTTTGAGCGATTTTGAGTTTTGGCAAATTGATACCGTTACCCTGCCCATTTTTCGATTGTTCTTGGTGATTGGCACACCATTCACAATGACTGAGGTAGTGATTTGATCTTAGAACCATGGATTGAACTGAATCGGGCTTAATGAATCTGAAACATTAAAAATCAATAGATCTAGTTTAATTGGACAAAATTGAACTTTGAATCTTGTTCTTAAACATAAATCGACCGTGGAACTATGTTGGATTTGAATGAAACGGTTGTGGACATGTGAGCAGGTTTGGTTTGTAAATGATGACAAGTTCAGCCGAACTTGTTATCAAGTTCGATAGGACTTGTAAATAAAACCTGAATAAAGAGAAATAAGGTATGTTCGAACGAGCTTCCAAAATGATATTGATAATTCTAATGGAAGTTCGCCCGAACTTGTGAAAAAGAAAATGAATATTATTTAGAGTATAAGTTCTCCCGAACTTATACTTGTATAAGGAACAAGTTGAAAAGGCATGTTCAGGCGAAATTGATCTAAACCAGAATGTTTAACATATATCAAGTTCGCCCAAACTTGATAAGTGTGTTAGAAAAATTTTGTAACTTTTTCTCGATAAGCGTGCTAATTGTTTTGTGTCGTTTTCCAGGCTCAAGTTCCATCGCGTGTAATCTCTATTGAGTTTTCTAAGACTCACAACACGTGTATTACGCTCGACAAGACGATCTGTCCATCTTTAATGGAATACAACAGTATCTTAAAGTTTTTGGAAGAATGCCCTATTCACAGAGCTATCGCGGAACGCACAGTGTTATACAGATCTCATATTTTCCATTTCTGGATGAATGCGGAGCTTAGTGATGATCAGAAAACGATTATTCATCGGTGCGAGTTGGAAACGAGGTTAAGAAGATTTCTGTAACTGAAGATGATATTCGACAGATTCTACAATTCAACGACAACAAAGACGATCCAATATTCCTCGACAAGAAAATGGTTACAGGTTGTTTCATCAGAATGGGATATAAGGGGAGCGTGAACAAGCCGACGTTGATGAAAGAGGAAGTGCCAAATCCCTACAAACTTCTTATGCACGCTATTATTCACACATTTAGTCATCGCAAGGCAGGATTAGACGACGTGCAAGATTATTTGCCCAGTATGGCAACGACATTGATTCTGAAAAAGCCGTTCAACTTTTCAAAGCTTGTATTTACACACATGTCAAAGAATATGGAGGATTCAAGGTTATGTTTATATCCGAGATTTATGCAGATGTTGATATATGAGAAGTTCAAGAATATAGCACGAGATCCGATGATGTGCTTTATCTAGTTCATCTTGATGAAACAACAGTGAAAAAGCTAATCACGTCTCAGAAGCAAGCATCAGCTCCTGTTGCTAAACCAGTTTTCGGAGCAATTAAGGATTCAAACTACATTACGCTTCCTTAAAACAAATGGAGAAAAGACGGCAGTGATGATGAGAAAGAGCTTAATGCTGAAAAGGAATGGTTTAAAGACTTCAAGCCGAAAGCTAGAAGTGAATGGTTCTTAAAGGCAGAAGCTGATAAGCCTAAGAAGAAACGAGCTGCAAGGAAAATTGAAACTATGCTTGTTGACGAAGATGAACCTGAGAATGTTCAAGGCGAAGCAGGTTCTAGTGCAGCTGTAGTTGTTGAAAGTCAATAGACTGAGAAAGTAACACAAGGTGATGTTATTTCAGCAACTTCTTAACAAGATGATGATTTTGACGAAGAACAGGTGAAAGAACCTGAAAAGACAGCAGCAGAAATTGTAGCTGAAAAAGAAAAGGAAATGGATGCTTATTTCGATCCAAATCTTGAGAATGTATCTGATGAGGAAAGACCAAAGAAAAAAACTAAACGTGTAAAGTCTGCAACTGTTTTGTCGGCAAAGACTACAGGGTCTCCTCAGACAAAAGGCAAGAGGAAATCAAAGAAAGATCAAAAAGCAGTCAGCAAAAGATACAAAGGAAAGTTGAAAAGCGCAGAAGTTACACAAGAACCTTCTGGCGCACAGGAGAAAGGAGTTACATAAGAACCTCCTGCACAAGAACCTCTTGTTGTTGATAGAAGAGAAGCTGAATGTCCAGAAGTCACACAAGAACCTTCTGTGATTATTTCATCGGAAGCTGAAAGGCCAGGAGCTACACATGAACCTCCTGTGTCTGGTTTTGTGGAAGTACCTGTTATTCAATCACCAGTTGCTCCAACGACTTCAAATTTAGAAAGTTCTACTCCAAGGAAGTCAACACCAAAGGCTGCTACTCCAAAATCAACACCAAAATCTTCAGGGCCTAATATATTTGGTGATATGCATAGTGATCTGATTAGCCTGCAAGATCTAAATGATTTCTTTCCAGAGACGAATGTTGAACTTCTGGAAAAGCGTGTGAAGGTATTAGAAGACAAAGTGGCTCAAAATGAAGTTGAAAAAGCAGAGCTTATTCAAAAGATGAATCAAAGTAACGTTGAGAAAGAAATGCTAGACGATAAAGTGAAAGTGTTGGAGAATGAGCGAGAATACTTTAAAGCGTTGATAGAGAGTTTGCAAGATGCTAACGAAAAGCTGCAAATAGAGATTGCAGATCTAAAGTCAATCCAAGCACTAGACGATAGAAGATTCACCAGGTTGCATAAAGTGTTATCTAACTCTCTGGGGATTGATTTCATCGCTGAATATGACCGTCTAGATCAGCAAGAAGCTAAAGAACGATCAGAAAAAGAATTAGCTGCGAGTGGCAAAGGAAAAGGGATTGAAGGTGAAGCTCGTACTTCTTCTGAAGCCGCAGAGAAGTCTGATGATGTGGTTAAAGCTTCTGAATCCGATATTCAAAAGGTTGATGAATATGTCAAGCCTTCTGATCCTATAGTTGCTTCTGAAAAGGACGATGAAGAAGCTGAAAAGGAGGATAAAGATGATGAAGAAAAAGTTGATTCGGAATATGAGGATTGGAATGTAGCTGATGACGATGACGATGATGATGATCAGGGTGGTGTTGGTATAAAGATTACTAAAGCAAAAATGTCAGAAGAATTTGATTTCTCTGATCTTATGAATGATAAATCGAACAAGATGGATGATAAGAGTGAGGGGGAGTCAGGGCAGAAAGGGCCAACTGACGAGGTTGATTTATTGAATGTTGATAGATTTGCTAAGCCAGTTGCTGCAGTTCCCACGAAGCCTTTATTGTTATTGCTTGAACATAACGTGGTGGAGGGCGAGTTTATACATAACTATATTAAGGAAGATCTTGCAAACTTAGTTGAAGTTGATGCTGCAGATCTACAGTTTGATTTCGAAGAAGATGTGTTGAATGTTAACACTTTCGAGCCGAATGATTATCAGTATGTTAGATGATTTGAGGCTGACGAGTATAATAGAAGTGATTGTGGAAGATTGGTCTTCTGATGATGAAACAAACCAAACTACGAAGTATGTCGGTCTTAATTCTGAAAGTTTTCCTACTTTCGAGGAGATGTACAAGCAGCTAGATGAAGACATGCTGAAAGAAAAGATTAAAGAATCTTTGCGTGAAGGAAAAGTACCAAAGCCAATGACTAAAGAAGAAATTGCTCAAGCGAAAAAGTCCTGGTTTAAAGAGATGCCTCGCGAACGTAAGTTTCGATGTCCTCTAGCATTCTTTACCAGAGATAAAGACATTTATTGGGAGACATTTTGAGTTGGGGTTGGTTCAAGGAGCTGAACGTGTATGCAATCAAGAGGGAGTTTGGAGTGTAATACTTCAAATACCTTGCTGATTTCAAGACGTTACCGTATTGGGATGTGGAAGAGTTGGTACAGACTGAATGTTAATACCACATTAAAGTGATTGATCAGTTGGTGTGGAAATTGATCAAGTTTGAAGTGGTGAAAGGATTTAGATATTGGATGCCATTTATTCCTGGTCGCAGAATCAAGACAAACAAAAAGACGGGTGAAAAAGACATCACATTGATAATGAAGCGACCGAGGGCAATGAGAAACATGCCGCTGATGCCGATTGAACAAGACTTCTATCCATTGTTCAAGTGGTGGCAGATAGATCCATCCACTTGTGAAGCAGTTTTTGTTTTAAAGTTTGAAGAACATTTGGATATTTCAAAGGAAAGAGTTGAGGTATTGGGATATCAGGGTATGAGGGGGTTATGGAGAACAATCAGGATTCTTGATCCTATGTGGTTGGTTAACTGCTCAAGAGAAGACATCAAAACCTTGTTCTACAACAAGATCGTATTTGAAGAACATGAAAAGGTACAAGCGATGCAGTTTCAGAAAGTTGTTAATGTTTGCTATGCACACGAAGTTAATTCAGGGAAGATGTCGCAAACAAAGTGGAGAGATCTAGAAAGAGTAGAGTTTTTAAAAGAGGAGAAGCGTCTTGAAGCAATTCATGAAAGCACTAGGAAGGCAAGTGTTAAGAGATTTCAGCATTTGAACAAAGTGCCTCCTACAGACCAGATGCCGGATCCTAAGCAAGAACGACGAAAGAAGCCGTACAAGAACTTCTTCGGTCGTGTGCATTAACGTTTATATGAAGACAGAGTTTTGGAGACTGATATAAGACGAAGACAATATCCAAGGGGGAGTCTGTTGGTGAAGAATGATGTCTATGTCTTAGTCTTATATCGAGTCTGTATAGAATAGAGCTGAATAGGCTAGCTGAATGATGTATTTATAGATTTAGAGGACAAGTTCGTTCATGATGTATCATGTAAAGGCAAGTTCGGGCGAACTCATGTCTCCCAAGGGCGAACTTGTACTAGTATAAATAGCTAGCTTGCCTCATTCACTTGTAACTTTGGCATTTTGGAGGCGAAGTTCTGTCTGTTTGTACTCTTGACGTTTGATCAATGAAACTGATGATTAACTGATTAAATCTTGTCTATTGGTAAACACGAAGTAATATTTCCGCTATTATGCACGTTAGATATCAAATTTAGTTTCCTTAGCATCGAGGATCGGTCCTACAAAATGTGAATTGGCCAAGTTCAGCCGAACTTAAGTTCGGGCGAACTTGTCCATTCCACATACAAGTTCGGGCGAACTTGTCCTATCCAACACAAGTTCGGGCGAACGTGTCCTCTTACTAAAACTTTAATGTTCGCTCCTAAATACAGACTCGATATTATATGATGATGTAGGCAACAGACATATGCATCAACAGACTCCCCCTAGGATGTTGCCATAGTTATCGGTCTTCAATTAAATTCCAGAGTCTTAAATATTCTCTTGATCTTTATTTATTGAAAAACTTTAACATCTATGATCTTCAAACCTTCTTCAATCCTATTTTCTTTTCTTGAGCTTGTCTTGATAAAACTTTAATCACCATGCTCCCCCTTACTTTGAGCTTTATGTTATCTTTAATCATCATGTTTTATCCAGCTCCCCTTTAAAAACTATTTTCTGTTTCAAAGTTTCTCAAACTTTCAAATAAACATTTCAGATTCAAACTTTGAATTTCTAAACACAAACATTTCAAATTTTAATCTTCTCATCAGTTTTAAACCCTCTTAGTTAATCAAGTTCAAATTAATGACCTTGAATATCTGATTTATGTATCAAGTTCAACTTAACGATCTTAATTAAACATTTTGACACTAAACTGACACATTTACTCAAATGTAAGTTTCAAATTAATGAACTTTTAAACTTTTTCAAAACAATTTCAATCAATTTTTTAGATTTTGATCAGCAACTCTAGACTTTGAAAATCAGCTTTTCATCATCAGTGATCAAACTAAAAAGATAATAAAATATTTTTGTTTTTATAAGATGAATATCAAACACTAACTATGTACAAACGTATTTACAATCATATTTTTGTTGAGTTTGTGTTTAAGGATCATATCAGTTTTTGAGACATATCACTAGTACCATTGACCTTTTAATGACTCTAAGTTTTAAAGAAATTTACCTAGTTGATATATTTGTCCACTTAAACTTCGACACATTTTTCAATTGTTCCAAGATATGTTAGGTAGAGTTTAAGGAACTTGACTTAACTATGGTTCTCATCTCAGAATATACTCCCGTATCAAGATTCCCAAGATTTCATCATACAGCTGAGTATAGTGTAATTGATATCTGTATCTGGGTTGTGTGAGGCCTTGAGGGCTCAGGTTAATACCACCGTATCAACAAAGAGATGATGGCTCGACTTCAAAGTGTTGTTCCAATTAAGAAATCTTTTTACTGCAATTGATTAGATCTTACGATTTTTTTTTCAATTTGCTATAGTTTTGGGTCTTAGCAAAAGCATTATAGAAGTTCTAGGCCATTGCTTACTGTAACACCCCGACTGCGTAATAAAACAACCCGCGGCGTAAACGTCAGGGGGTCACGTTACAAATTGATTCAAACACATGGTAAATAAAGTTTCATTTTATTGAACTTATAAATTACATCGTCTTTGAGAATTCGAAACAAAATACAACAACTATTTTATTTTTAATCAAGCTAAGTCCAGCGTCCATCCTATGTGTAGCATACTTGTCATGCATTAGTACCTGAAACATATGTGAAAATAAAGTCAACATTAAATGTTGGCGAGTAACAAGGTTTTGTGGTCACTACTCATGGCTTTTGAATATTGAAATATATTTAATCAGTTAATATGTTAAATAAATCTTTCTTTGTAGCCATGAATCTCTGACAAAAATGTTTCTTTTGTAAGATCGTATGAGAAATCATTCGATTTTAAGAGAAATATTGTATGGTTTACTTAGAAACCATTTGGGACTTTGTATTAACCAACCAAATGTCTTGTATTGCATAAACATATGTATTTTTATAACCCAAATGTCTTGTGTAAACAAAATGTCTTGTTTTGTACATAAAACAATTTGCCTTTTTGTATAAAACAAGTGTGGTTTGTTGGCGAATACATTCAAGCCTTGTTGACTACTGTCGGACAAACCTTTTGTAAATAAAGGTCCGTCAAATGTGTTGCACAGTTTCTGTCATTCCCAGAGGAAACTTCCAAACAAACCTAGGAAGCGTGAATGGGGTTGTCAATCCTATGGTACGATAACATACTACCGGTTGGCGTGATCAAAGTTAATGAATGTATCATTGTCATGTTCAACGTACCATCAAGTTTTCTATCAATGTAAAGCATGTGGTGTATATAAACCATAGGTAATTAAGTTTTGTTAATGTGGAAATATATAATTCACCTCCAAAGATTTGGAAAATGTAAAAGAGGGGAATTATGTATTCACAAGAACCATAAGTAGTAAGTATGTTTTGAAAGATAGTTTAGCACATATGAATCACCCTAAAGATTAAAGAAAAAGGGAAACTATGTACTCGCCTGTAGCTTTAGGATTTTTTTAACTTAAACCTTCCTGGTGCAAATTCTGAGTTCCTAATAATAATACAATGCATCACGTGTTAGTAAAATAACCCAAGTCACTTTAGCCACACAACACGAGACATACCCCAACGGACTTAGTCAGGCAGAGCCTCAACATGCGTTGGTTGGTCTTAAATCAATCGGGTAGGGTGGCCATACTACACGAGACAAAACCCCAACGGACTTAGTCAGGCAGAGCCTCGACATGCTTTGGTGGGTCCTAAATCAATCGGGTAGGGTGACGAATTGGGGATTAGGGGTTAAAGTACTTACAACAGAGGAGAGCTTTGTAGGTTTAGGGGTTTAAGGGGGGGCTCTGTATTTAAACCGAGCTTCGAGAGAGAAAGAGACGTCGATATTCGATCGAACTGAGCGATCTGAACTCGTCCCAGGCCGGCCTTTATATACCCGAAATTTGACTCTCCCGCGCGTCGCGCGGGGAGACAGGGAATCTCTCGCGTGGCACGGGGGAGGTTAGCTAGGCCTAGATTGCCACCGGTCTAAGGTAGGTTGGACACGTGTCGCAAAACGGAGCCACGTGTCCTGGCACTCTCCCGCGCGTCGCGGGAGATGACAGTGTTTCTGGCGCACGGCGGCTAAGAGGTCCAAGTTTTTTTTTTCGTGTCCGGTTTCGTCGTGCGTGACTGGGGTTGCGACTAAGGTCCTTGTAAGATTAAATACTTGGTAAACAATTTATTAAGAACGTAACCAATTGAAAGGTACAACGGTTGAAAATTTGCAAATGTTACAGTCTCCCCTACTTCGGGAAATTTCGTCCCGAAATTGAGTTAGATGAGACTTGAGAGAAAAGAAGTAGTTATTTCGCTTTATTTGATCCTCTCGTTCCCAAGTAAATTATGGGCCACGTTTGGATTCCCAGCGAACTTTCACAATTGGAATTCGACTACGCTTGAGTTTCTTGACTTCACGGTCCATAATTTCCACATGTTTCTCGACAAAATGAATAGTATCGTCAATACGAATTTCATCAAGAGGGATGTGGAGGTTTTCATTGTAACACCCCGATCGCGTAAAATAACTACACGCATCGCATATATCGAGGAGTCACGTTACAAATTGCTCAGCCACAACTAATACTAAATTTTTCACTATTATTAACATCGTTTTACAATACAAAGAAAACATGAAGTTGTCATTTGATTAAAGAAGTCTAAAGTCCGGAAGCATTCCTATGTACAGCAAACTTGAATAATCGAAACCTAAAACATATGTGAAAACGAGACATCAACAAACAATGTTGGCGAGTACAAAGTTTTGTTAGCCAAGTTAATGGCAAAAGTTTAGGGTTGCAATACCTCGACAACTACAGGAGTCGTCTATTGAAAATAGACTCTTTAAAGCCAAGGAATGGCAAAAAGATTTAGTATTGCAATACATTAATTTGATTATGAAACTTGTGACAAAATAGTTTTGTATATGGCAACATGATTGATACTAATGAATTTTAATGTTATTGAAAATTGTACTTTGTTCATTGTAATCGCCTTGAATTTGATCATAAAACTTGTGAGTGTGTTACTAGAAATCCAAT
Source organism: Scalesia atractyloides (assembly GCA_947069175.1). Taxonomy (NCBI): domain Eukaryota; kingdom Viridiplantae; phylum Streptophyta; class Magnoliopsida; order Asterales; family Asteraceae; genus Scalesia; species Scalesia atractyloides. Next base: position 44,223,394 of record CAMTDV010000025.1, read on the forward strand.
CAAGGATTAATAACAACAATATTGAAAATTTATCATAACTTGCGTGAGTATTATTAGAAATCAAATCAATGATTTAAAATAATACTTTGGTTATCCTTCTAAGAATCAAACATATAAAAATATGAAAGAGTTCTATAAGGATTGGAATATTGTACTTTGATTCAATCAACACAAAATCCTAATGTGATTTGGATAACGCTACAAGAGTAATACAATAAGAACACTTATATATAGGAAGTAACAGCGGCGTATCCACCATGTTCTTATAGTATTAGACTCGTTTTGTTATCTAGATCACAACTAATCACAATAACCACATAATCATCGTCTTGGTCACATTGTATTGTCATGTACGTATTAAAGTACATAGAATCCATTAAAGGACTACCAATTAGTACTTTAAACATCCCATGGGTGTCTAACTATAAAGATAGATAGATGCGTTAGGGATATAGTTTAGTCACTTGTCTTGTCAAATATGCATTAAAGTACACAGAATCCAATAAAGGACTACCAATTAGTACTTCAAACATCCCATGGGTATCTAAATATAAAGATAGATAGATGCGTTAGGGATATAGTTTAGTCGCTTGTCTTGTCACATTGTCTTGTCAAATACCATTAAAGTACACAGAATCCATTAAAGGACTACCAATTAGTACTTTAAACATCCTACAAGAATCTAACTATGAAGATAGATAGATACTTTAAGGATTTAGTTTAGTCACTTGTCTTGTCACATTGTATCACAAAATAATAATCCTAATGGTGATTCGGTTAAGGCTACGAAGGGTAATACAATAAGCACACTTATATATAGGAAGAATCAGCGGCGTATCCACCATGTCCTTATTATATTACTCTAGTTTCGTTATCTAAATCACCAACAATTCTACACATAAACCATAACCATTGTCTTGTAAAGTACTTCTCAGAAATCTTACTATAAGGATAAAAAGAGTTTAGACTGTACTTAAAATATCCTACAAGAACCAATCCAAAAAGATAGAAAGATACTATAAGGATTTGTTTCGTGTCCCCAATTGTCATGTCTTGCATAAAAGGAATATTACACAAAAATGCACTTAGTAAACACATAATTGCCATACATTGTGAAAAATAGATTACACATATGAATCACCCCAAAAACATTGAAAAACGTAAAATAGGGGAGCCTAAGTACTCGCCTGGAATTGCGTATAGATCTTGTTCAAATGATATAACAAAGCTCAAAGGATCAAGAGTTCAAGGGTCGAAGTGGTTCCTAGTGTGTTTGTAACTACATGTTAGTGTGTCGAACTTGAAAACGAGAGATTTGATAAAATGAGTTATATAAACCAAACAAGAGTTGGATCTTGTATATTATGGTTTATAATATCAAACATTCTGAATTGGAAGCATTTCAAAGAGTTTTGACTCGCTACGGCTTGCTAAAGTGGTTTACGCCACTTTGACGGGTCATAAACGTAACTATGGGTTCGGGTGATTAAATATGTCCTATGACAAGTCTAATATGCCAAAATTAATTTATATAACTTGTATAATAAGTTTAGATGTCAAAACAATGTTCTTATATGTTCAAAACTAATTTAAGTGCAAAAAGGGTATTTTCGGCATTATAAGGAATACATATTTGACTTGTCATTTGACTAACCAAACGGTATGACCCTAAGGTATAACCTCAGAGGGTTATTCCCTATAATAATATAGTCATAATAATGGGCTTGGTCGGATCCTAAAGGTGACCAAACGAGTCGGATTGAAAGTTAAAGCGGTAGTCAAGACCGCTCGACTTACCACCCTAAACAAGTACTAAACTAAAAGTGATGAGCTAGACATGTTAAACATGTCTAACTAAGTTCATAAAATTGATTTGGTATCAAGACAAAGGTTTTTGATACCCGAAAATAGTTCCGTCGTATAATGCGCATTTGCGCATTATTGACCGAAAATTTGAGTCGTCACTTCGACTAGTAAACGTGGTAATCAGTAGGCACGATCGCTAAGGATCATAACCATCGTGATTACGATCACATTGCAAAGTCTAATTGGACTTTGAGTTGACCAATTAATGGTCAAAACTGAAAGTCAAACAGTAAGTCAAACTGTTGACTTTTAGCTCATAAAAAGCTAAAAGAATGAACAAGGCTTAGTTAGAGCACTTACTTGCACTCAAGGAAGCCAAGATTACGAGAAAAACTCAGATGGGAGGCCTCCTAGTAAGGTAGCAACTCCACTTAGAGTTTAGAAAGAAGAAAGATGGAAATGAGCAAGGAATTTGGTTGAAGATCAAGGGTATTTATAGTTGTTGGAGAGCTTTAAGATAATGCCAAGTGTTGGGACATGTTCTAGGATGTGTCCAAGTGTTTAGTGAGGTGTCAAGACGAGAGAAAGTGTGGTAAAAACGAGTTATAGGTGTCAAGTCAGATGAACAAGAAGCTGCCAGGTAATTGCTGAAAACTGGCATCCCTCACGAATCGCGGGAGGTCCAAGTGATTCTCTCGCGTGGCGCCTGAGATTCCAAAGTTTCAGAATTGGCAGAACAGGTCCTTGCAGCATAAAACTAGTTTTTCGACGCGTTTTGGCAGTTTTAACACCCGTTAACCCTATTTTTAAGCTTTACAAGGAAGATAAAGCATAGGGAACTTGAAAAATGCTCAGAAACTTTTTGGATGTCGGTTCGATTGGTCGTACGGTTGCGGTTTTCGGTTAATTACGACGGAAATCGTAAAGAACGCGCAAATGACCGTAAATGCGTGACGAACGATATTTTTGCATTCTAATCATTAGAATACAAGATCTTAATGATTACAAACATTTTTGGATATCCGCACATGTTCCGGATAGTGATATACGCAAATTGGCATAGTTTCGCAGAATTTGCAAAATAGCCCCTGAAGTTGCATAAAGGTGTTTTTGTTATTCCTAAGACCTCAAAACTTATATCTAAGTTATGTAAAAGGGTATTTAGGGTATGTGTAGCTTATATCCTTGTTCCGGAGTGTATGTTGCATTAAACGAGTTACGTTTAGGTATCGGTTATCGAAGTGCCTTCAAAGAAAAAGTTTTTGAAAGCTCGAAATTTTGCATAAGGGTTACATTCATCGGCTAAACACTTTTTTAAGTTGGACACGTGAAAAGTTGGATGAAAATTTCCAAGTTTAGGAGGTAGTTCGAGTTTGTAGGCTACCTTTCCGATCTTTTCAATGATCTTAAAAAGTCCCACATATCGAGGAGCTACTTTACCTTTCTTTCCAAACCTGACCATACCCTTCCAAGGGGATACCTTGAGTAGAACTTGGTCACCAATTTGGAATTCCAGAGGTTTGCGTCGTTTGTCAGCATAACTCTTTTGACGACTTCTTGCTATCAACAGGTTATTGCGGATTTTTCATGATTTTGTCTGTTTGTTTCTTGATGAGTTCAGGTCCGGTGATTTGAGATTCACCAACTTCATTCCAACAGACAGTTGAACGGCATTTTCGACCATGAAGAGCCTCGAAGGGAGCCATGTTGATACTGGAGTGATAACTGTTGTTGTAGGAGAATTCGATCAAAGGTAGATGCGAATCCCAACTACCACGAAAGTCAATCACACAAGCTCTAAGCATATCTCAAGTGTTTGGATTGTCCTTTTGGTTTGTCCATCCGTCTGAGAATGATAAGCAGTGCTTAGATTTAATTTGGTTCCTATGGCAGATTGCATGATCTTCCAGAAACGAGATGAGAAACGAGCATCACGATCTGAAATGATGTTCAAAGGAACACCGTGACGAGATAAGATCTGATCAATATAGATCCTAGCAAGTTTGCCAGTAGAGAGGTCCTCACGAATTGGCAGAAAGTATGCTGACTTAGTCAGACGGTCAATGATTACCCAAATGGCATCTTGGCCTCTAGAAGTGCGTGGTAACTTAGTGATGAGATCCATAGCGATATTCTCCCATTTCCATACCGGAACTTCGGTTGTTCGAGCAAACCGGAGGGACGTTGATGTTCTGCCTTGACTTTAAGACAAGTAAGGCATTTAGACACGTACAAAGCTATATCCTTCTTCATACCCGGCCACCAATACTGGGTACGAAGATCCATGTACATTTTGTCCGTACCTGGATGGATGGAATAACGTGACTTGTGTGCTTCGTCCATTAGTAAAGTATGAAGATTATCTTGGTTTGGAATCCATAAATGATTCAAGAAATAGAGTAACCCATCATTTTTAGTTTCAAGCTGAAGCTCGAGATTATGTGGTAGTTCATTACTCATCAAGCCTTGAGTTACACAAGTACATTGGGCTTGCGAAATATGTGTTTTGATATCTAATTGGATACGAATACAATGAAGTTTGACTTGTTCTTTGTGACTAAGTGCATCCGCTACGACATTCGCCTTACCAGGATGGTAACGAATTTCGTAATCATAGTCGTCTAGAAGTTTGATCCAACGTCATTGTCTCATGTTTAGTTCCTTTTGATTGAAAATGTGTTGGAGACTTTTGTGGTTAGTGAAAACCACACATTTAGTACCATAGAGGTAATGTCTCCAAATTTTGAGAGCGAATACAATAGCACCTAACTCAAGATCATGAGTTGTGTAGTTCTTTTCATAGATTTTCAATTGCCTTGATGCATATGCTATGACTTTGTCTCTTTGCATGAGAACACAACCAAGGCCTAGATTTGAAGCGTCACAATATACAATGAAATCGTTGTTGCCATCGGGTAAGGATAGAATAGGAGCATCACAAAGCTTTTGTTTCAAGGTTTGAAAAGTTTCTTCTTGTTTGGGTCCCCACTCAAAAGGTTTACTCTTTTGAGTTAAAGAAGTGAGTGGAACCACAATCTTGGAAAAGTTTGCGTTGAAACGACGGTAGTAACCGGCTAGACCAAGAAAAGAACGAACTTCGGTAGGAGTAGTGGATGTACTCCAATCCTTGATCGCTGTGATTTTGGCAGGGTCCACATGTATGCCTTGTTCGTTGATAATGTGACCTAAGAATTGAACTTCATTTAGCCAAAATTCACACTTGGAGAATTTGGCATAAAGTTGTTCCTTCTTTAGAAGCTCCATTGTTAGACAGAGGTGTTGTTCGTGGTCAGCTCCAGATTTCGAATAAATCTAGATATCATCGATAAAAACAATGATGACCTTATCTAAATATGGTTTACAAACCCTATTCATTAAGTCCATTAAAACGGCAGGAGCATTTGTTAATCTAAAAGGCATGACAGTGAACTCATAATGGCCGTATCGGGTTCGAAAAGCAGTTTTGGGAATATCTTCTTCTTGTACACGAAGTTGATGATACCCTAAACGGAGGTCGATCTTTGAAAAACAGGTAGCACCATGTAGCTGATCAAAAAGATCATCAATACGAGGTAGGGGATATCGATTTTTAATTGTGAGTTTGTTGAGCTCACGATAATCGATGCCCATGCGAAAGGATTCGTCCTTCTTTTTCACAAAAAGCACAGGAGCGCCCCAAGGTGAAAAACTCGGACGAATGAAACCTTTTTTGAAAGCTCTTGGAGTTGTTTTGACAATTCTTGCATTTCAGATGGTGCAAGACGGTAAGGAGATGTGGCAATTGGGTTCGCACCAGGTATAAGATCGATGCGAAATTCCACTTGGCGTGCCGGAGGTAAGCCAGGTAAGATCTTCCGGAAATACCTCGGGAAAATCCCGAACTTTGGGGATATCTTGAATACTATTGCTCTTGTCTTTCTTTTCCATGATATGCCCAAGAAGGCTACATAGTTCTTTCATAGGTATTTCTGGGCTTGGGTACACGTCATAAGTTTGAGTTTGCCAAAAGTTTCCTCTCCATGAACTTTTAAGATTTCGCCATATGGAAGAGGTATACAAACAATTTTATCATAACAGATTACTTCAGCATGGTGTTTGGTTACCCAGTCCAAGTGACCAAATCGTCCACAGAGGGTACATTGGCAACATGGTAAATGATGTTGGTGATGACGGTTACATTGGTTGCACAAGGGTGCAGTACCAACATATTGTTTCTTAGCAGGAGGTTGAGCTGGTTGGTTGGGGGTAACTTGGTTGGTTGGGGTAGCAACAGTAAAATTCTTGGAAGCCTTCCGCTTCCTTGAATTTTTAGGAGGTCCGGTTTTGATTTCTTTTTGTTTCTCTGGGGTATTCTTAGCAGATTATTTCTTGTCACCTTTGCGGAAAAGTTTCCCTTTCTTGACTTGAGAATCAGTTAGAGTTGCCGCTAGTTCAATAGCTTCCCTAATGGTAGCTGGATGGCTACCGGTAACGATGTCTTGAATGGGATCAGGTAAGCCATCAATGTATTTCTCAATGGCCTTATCCAAGGGAGTGACCATAGTGGGACATAGTAGGCTTAATTCCTCGTACCGATCTGTGTAGGCACGATTCTCGCCACTATCTTGCTTGAGATCGTGGAATTCATTCTCAAGTGCCTTTATCTCATTGCATGGGCATAACTCTTTCATCATAAGAGCTCTAAGTTCTCCCCAAGTTTGTGACATGGCTATATCCGCACCTCGATCTCTCATGATCCCATTCCACCATGTGAGCGCTCTTTTCTGGAATACGCTTGAAGAAAACTCTACTTTGCGCTCATTGGGACATTGACAATGGCGAAAAGTGTTCTCAATGCTTTCAAACCATTGTTGGAGCCCAGTAGCTTCTTCAGACCCACATTACTTGGGTGGTTTAGCCGAGTTGAACTGTTTGAAATTACACAGTACATTATTGTTGTTATTGTTGTTGTTGAGTTGATTGAGTTGGGTCACAAGGTTTGGAAGTGTAACAACCACTTGCTAAGCGATCATTGCTGCATTTCGGCGTTTTGGGTAGTGTCGCGACGAGGAGGCATTCTAAAAGATAAGGAAATATGAGAGGAAATGAGTGAGATTGGTAAAGGATAGTTAAAAGGAAACATTAAAATATCGACGAAGCATAAGGAGTGTATCCATTTATTCATTACTTAAAACGAATAAACGACACGGTGACTAATCAAAGTAAATGGGTCTTTATAATGTATAGTGAAGACATGCTTTAGCCTATAAGTGGACACTAACCCCAAGAGTTCCCAGGTAAGAGTGACAGGTCCGATTAAGTGGATTTGTACGAACACTCTAGCCTTAGACAGAAAACCCAGGGTACAGGCATTCACCCTTCCAGATTTTACGTGTTCACATTATTAAAACCCAAATTTTGATGAGATTTTGGAAACTTTTAAGGCTTAAAAAGCCTAAAAACAAATCATCTAAGGATAGATGATGATTTCTTGTAAAACTTTGGAAAATCTTGACTTTTAAGAATGAATATGAGATTTTGTGTTGTTTTTTAATCACCTAAGGTTAGGTGATGGCATTGTATTTAAAATCTAAATGCAAGATAACTCACGTTGGGGTCCTAGGAAGGTTATAGTCTAGGTCAAAAGTGTTACTAATAACCTAATTCTCTATAACCATAGCTCTGATACCAATCTGTAACACCCCGACCACGTAATAAAACAACCCGCGGCGGAAACATCGGGGGGTCACGTTACAAATTGATTCAAACACATGGTAAATAAAGTTTCATTTTATTTGTGATATCCCGGGTTTTTCGGACAACTTACACGTGACACATGCCGAATAATGTATATGCTAAGTATTAAACATGCACGAGTTAAATGAATACGTGTTGTGTGTTGTGTGATTGTTTTAGTTATAGAATAATTACAGTAGATATGTACACGAACTGAACCGAACTGCGACGCGAACCAACTTCGATTCATTGTGACTCTAGGAGTAACAAGTTTTAAACTTTAACTCAAGTCAAGTCCTCGGCCAAGATCAAATCCAAACCGAGAGCAAACCTAAACCCTAAACCAAAACACTCTCGGCCGAGATCAAGTTCCAAACCGCGAACTTATTGAGTTCAAACCCAAACCGAACCCACCCAAGTCCCTCGGCCATAAACCCAAACCAAACCGTAAGCCTATCCCTTGCGCCTATATATATCATCCATTGCATGCACTCATTGGCAAGAACACAAAACCCTAGACAAAAACTGCCGTCGGCAGCCCCCTTCCTCCTTCCAACCGATCGAGATCAGCCCCATTGTGCACCTTTTCAATTGCAAACAAACAGCCCTACACTTCCTCTCGGTCGTAGCAGCAGCAGTCATCGCAATCATCATCATCTCCTGGTCGCATGCAGCCGATTGTTCACCTTTAGTCGATCAACAAAACAGCCCACTCTCGGTCGCGACTTTCCTGGAACAGCAGGATACTCTTTGTCCAAACCTCGGCTTGTTTACCTAGTTATCAAAGGTTAGAATCCAGCATATGTTACAAGATAGTATTCGGTTATATGTGTGTTGATTTTGTTGTTTGTTTCGGATTGATTGATTGAATGAAACGATTGTGTGTTTTCAGAGTATACATGTGTTAATCGGCTGATGTATCATAGTTACAAGTATGGTTGTTTCCGGAACATATAAGGTTGCCAAGTATGATTGAACGAGAAGTTAGGCTAGCCGGTTTGTTAATGGTGTTTACATTAGATGATTGTATGGTTTCGGATTGTTTATACTGGATTGAATGTTGTTTGAAAGCTGAATGTATAGGCTGTGATTTGTGCATAAAGACTAAAGTTATTGAGTAGGGTTTGCATGGATAAGTTGTTAGTAGTAAACTATGATTAAAAATCGGTTCTTGCTCGCTTAGGTTGATCAATAAGAACGGTGTATGTAAGTTGTAATAATATTATGCTGAAACAGGATGCTGAGTAAAAGTTACAGCCGACTTCATCTGGCTGTAACTCGGTCGATAGTTGTCGAAAAACAGATTTTCTGATGTCTAGGACGTAGAGATTTGAATAAGGAATCTAATGGCACTAGATTCGTAATTTTCTGAAATCGTTTGATATTTTTAAAGGGCCAAACAAGTTCAGTAGCTAAAGCTGTGAAAATTCTGGAATTTTGTTGGTTGTTTATCAAGTTGGATTTTAAAATCAGTAGGGAGTTGAGTCATGATTTTTGTACAGAAACTAGGTATGGAAATTTCCGGGCAACTCCAACTGGAATTTTGTTAATCGGACGATCAGTGATTTTTAAATAAATTCTCCCGTGGACTGCAGTCAGAAAGCGGTAAATCTGACTGCAGCTTAGTGAATTAATATTTATGGTTAATTGGTAAAGATTTAGGACTTGGGAAAATTATATAAATTTCTATGGTATAAATGTCACCTACTGTAAAAATATTGGAATTTTTAGAATGTTAGAACTATTTTATAAAAATCCTAGAAAACAGCTGAATAATTGAGCGTTAAGCAGAATGTTGATAACTTGTGATTTTATGCATTAAAGTGTTGCATGGATTTGGAATATGTTCATGATAAGTTGTTTGATTACTATGGTCCATGAGAATACTTGCATGCATGTTTGAGTGTTAGATATGTGGTTTGTGTGTATCACTTTGTGAGTAAATTGCGTGTGGAATTTGTATTGGTGTGATTTCACACTGACGTGTAATTAATTGGTTTGTTAGGACGCAACTAGCGGTCCCATCTCTTATAACATCTTTGCTACACTAACCGAGCAAATAAAGGTGAGTTCACGGCCCCTAACTTTATCCGGTTTTTAAACAACAGGGGGAGAAACATGTATACACTCTCAAACTCAATCTCTTTACGTTATACGAATTTAACGTCACATAACTATACGGTAACTAAGTTAATGTTAATGTAATGTTATGGTCACTAAGCAGCTTTATCACTTAAGTCCTCGACAATCTCCTCGGATCGTTAGTATTTGGGTTAAATAGCGGGGGAATTATAAGTAGTACTACTGGGCCCGACAAGCCCCATCCGAGCTAGTCGCGCTAGCCGACCTGGTATGGTCAACGGGTGAATAATTGGCCTAACACCGCCATGGTCATGTGATAGGCCTGGCAAAACGGAGGCACAACAGTCAGCTTCGATCACGAACTCTTACGTGACATGACTTTAGGCTAGCTACCTATATATATTAACATTGAACTTAATTACTAATCAACTTAATATTCCGAGTTTGGAATATTGGAAACATCAACTTATTATCCCGGGTCGGGGATAATGGAAATAACAACTTAATATTCCGGGATGGGAATATTGGAAGCAACAACTTATTATTCCGGGATTGGAATAATGGAACCGATACGTTATCCCGGGTTGGGGATAACGGAGTAATTAAACTATAACCGAACAAACGAATTTATGAAAACCTGTGAACTCACTCATCTTTAATGTTGACACTTGTTTCTTTACATGTTTCTCAGGACGCTAGGAGCTCTAGGTGCACGCACATGCATTGAACAAGACATCTTTTATCGAGTCTTATCTATTAATATTGTTTTGGGGATTTTTCATTTGTTTTGGCGTTTGTGTTGGCGCCGCTCCACTACTTAATTATGCTTCCGCTCAAACCTTAAAAACTGATGCTTCTGCTAAATATTGGTAACATAAAAATCTACAACAAGTGATTTTGGAAAACGTATTATCAAATTATATAGAGTCGTTCGACGTACTAGTGTTTCAGATTCTGGTTTGTTCACACGCTCGCGGTAAAACTCCGCAAGTGGAAATTGAGGGTGTGACATTATTGAACTTATAAATTACATCGTCTTTGAGAATTCGAAACAAAATACAACAACTATTTTATTTTTAATCAAGCTAAGGCCAGCGTCCATCCTATGTGTAGCATACTTGATCATGCATTAGTACCTGAAACATATGTGAAAATAAAGACAACATTGAATGCTGGCGAGTAACATAGGTTTTGTGGTCACTACTCATGGCTTTTGAATATTGAAATATATTTAATCAGTTGATATGTTAAATAAATCTTACTTTGTAGCCATGAATCTCTGAGAAAAATGTTTCTTTTGTAAGATCGTATGAGAAATCATTCGATTTTAAGAGAAACATTGTATGGTTTACTTAGAAACCATTTGTGACTTTGTATGAACCAACCAAATGTCTTGTATTGTATAAAAATATGTCTTTGTATAACCTAAATGTCTTGTGTAAACAAAATGTCTTGTTTTGTATATAAAACAATTTGCATTTTGTAAAAAACAAGTGTGGTTTGTTGGCGAATACATTCAAGACTTGTTGACTGTCGGACAAACCTTTATAAATAAAGGTCTTTCAAATGTGTTGCACAGTTTCTGTCATTCCCAGAGGAAACTCCCAAACAAAACCTAGGAAGCGGGAATGGGGTTGTCAATCCTATGGTACCATAACATACGACCGGTTGGCGTGATCAAAGTTAATGAATGTATCATTGTCATGTTCAACGTACCATCACGTTTTGTACAATGTAAAGCATGAGGTGTATATAAACTGTGACATCCCGGCTTTCCAGGTATCTTAAAAGCGCTACTTTACGGTTATTCATTCCTACGCTAATTTAATTTGGAGAATTAAATTACACGCTCGCAATAACTACGCTAACTTTGCGAATTTATTGGGTGAATTACGTGCTATGTGTTATTAGACGTTTGTATATTTTTGTAGATTATTGTACCACGCCTTGATTTCGCGATTATTAGTTACAAAAAAATAATAAATAAATAGCCGAACCGAACCAAGCCGCGAAACGTGTCGACCTTACCTCCTTGCGGCCCAAGGAACTAACCTAAACTTGAGGCCCAAGCCATTTACCCAAGCCATTTACCCACCCCCCTTTGCGGTCGCCCCCCCCCCCCCCCCCACCCCTCCCCTTCTTTTCCCTTGTGCTATATCATTGTATGTATGCATGTTATAGTTTAAAAAAAAAAAGGGGAAACCCTAACCCCTAGGAGAACCGACGGTAGCCCCCCCCCCTCTCACGATCGCAAAGCCCTACAACTCCCGGATTGATTCCAATCTTGTCCCGGTTCGCTAATCATCATCGTTTCAAGGTTAGGGTTTAATTGTTTTGTGATTCACATTAGGGTTTGTATATTCTTGATCATGATTGTGTGTAATGGTAGTATTATTAGTATGAAAAGTGTTGTGATTTATGATTAGTTCGGATGATTGTGCAAATCTTTGCGATTTTGATGTTATGTTGAATACTAAAATATAAGCCGCGTTTTGGCGATAAAGATCATGTTATATAATTAGGGTTTGCATGAATATTGATATACATGATGATATTTGACAAATAAACCTATTGTTAATCGTTGTTTTTTAAGAGTCATGATCGTTTAAGCATGTTCTAATGCGATAAAAGTCAAAAACTGTTTGCTGAATGACATTTACAGCCAACTTCAATTGGCTGTAACCTGAAGCCTAAAATGTGTATTTTTGAAAAACGCTTCTAATGGTGCTGGATTCATATTTTTCTGAGGTCGTTTGCTATTTTTAAGGGGTCATTTAGTGCGACAGCTGAAGCTGCGTAAATTCTGCAAAATTTGCTAGTTGTTTATCGGTCGGATCTCATAGTCTGTAGGGGGTTGGGTCACGAAATTTGTATAGTAACTGCAGACGGGAATTTACGGAAAACGCCCACTGATATTTTGTTAATTGGATGAACGATGATTTTTAAATAATTTTTCCCGTGGACTGTAGTCAGAAAGCGACGAATCTGACTGTAGCCTAGTATATAAATGTTTATAAATAATTGGTAAAGCGTTAGGACTTGAAAAGTTTAAATAAAATTCTACAGTTTAATTTACACCTCCTGTAAAAAAATGGAATTTTTGGAACGTTGGAACTATTTTATAAAAATCCTCAAAAACAGCCTAGTTATGAGCGTACAAGCTGAAACATGATAACTTTTGTTTGTGTGTACCAAAGTGTTGTATGAGTTAATCTTTGTTTATGACAAGTTGGTTTGATAATTATTTTGGTATGATGATACTTTGCATGCATGATTGTGTTTTCGAATTGGTTATTACGTGTGCCGCACTGTGTGTTAGTTATGCGTAGGGTTTTGTATCAGTGTTTTCACACACTAACTCTAAATCGGTTGGCATGTTAGGACGCGATTAGCGGTTCCATCATTTGCTTCTTTTGTGTTATTCTAACCGAGCAATTTAAGGTGAGTTCACGGCCCCTATTTTATCCGGTTTTGAACAACAGGGGGAGAAACATGTATACGCTCTAAAACTCTATCTTTTACGTTATGCGAAATTAACGTCGTTAAACTATTCGGTAACTAAGTTAATGTTAATGTACGTTATGGTCACTAAGGAGCTATATCACGGAAGTCTTCAACAAACTCTCGGATCGTTAGTATTGGGTTAGATAGCGGGGAAATTATAAGTAGTACTACTAGGCCCAACAAGCCCCACCCGAGCTAGTCGCGCTAGCCGACCGGGAATGGTCAACGGGTGATTAATTTGGCATAACTTTCGCCATGGTTAGTGATAGACCTGGCAACACTGAGGCAACAACAGTCATCTTCGATCGAGAACTCTTATGTGACGTAACTTTAGGCTCGCTATCTACAAGTTAACATTGAACTTAATTACGAACCAACATTATTATTCCGGGTTAGGACTAATGGAACTATATCGTTATTCGGGTTAGGGAAAACGGAGAAAGCAAACATTTAACCGAACTTGTGAACTTATAAAAACCTGTGAACTCACTCTTCTTTAATATTGACACTTGTTTCTTTACATGTTTCTCAGGACGCTAGGAGCGCTAGGTGCACTCACTTGCCTTGATCAAGACATTTTTATCGAGTCTTATTTACGAATATTGTTTGGAATTTTTGGTTTTGGCGTTTATGTTGGTGCCCGTTACTTTACTTTACTCTAATGCTTCCGCTAAACTTTGAAACTAAGATAATTTGAAAATAACTATGAATGGTTAAACAAATGTTTTTGGAAAACGTTTAAATAAATCATATAGAGTCGTTCGATATTACTAGTGTCTCAGATTCTGGTTTGATCACACGCCTCGTGGTAAAACTCCGCAAGTGGAAATTGAAGGTGTGATAGATTGGTGTCAGAGCCTCTAGCTATAGAGAACCAGGTTTGCATTAAAAGTAGACTAAACTATAGCTGTTACACGACACTAGACTTAGTTGGCACCGAACTGTGATATCTTGTTATGTGTTATACTACAATTGTTTTATGTAAGATATATATATATGTATATTGTGATGCACGCAACTCGTAACTAACTACACCACCCAACAGGCAATGTCATCATCATCATCCGACAAATCTCGACAATCAAGGGCGCCGGGGAAGGCACCCATGGTCGAACCCTCACCACCTTATGGCGTCGAGACACGCTCAGCTGCTAAGACAAGACTCGCTCTAGGAGGGGAGTCGTCCTCCCGTCTGACCACCGCTATACCGGTCGAACCGGTCAACTCGTTAGGAGTAGGGGACGACCTACTTAAGGATATGTTAAGGAAACAACAGGAACAGCTTGAGAGAATGCAGGAGACTATCGAAGCACAAGGATGGATGATACGTCAACTAACTGGTAAAACTGGAAGGCTCGAGGAAGAGCAACATGAGAGTACGAAAGTTCGAAACATTTTAGCTAAGGATCTTCGTGCTGAGCAGCTGAGGGCTGACTGGCTCGAAGACAGAGTTCTTGAGTCCAGTTGGAGGATTCAAGAACAAGAGCAGAATCAAGCACCTGTCCCAGTACCCGCACCAGCACCGGCCCCTCCAGCGCCGGTAGAGGAAGAAGAGGAGGATCCAGAGGAAGACCCCGAGGAGGATCCAGAGGAAGACCCGGGGGGGAAGAGGAGCCGGAACAGGACCCGACTGTTGAAGCTGAAAACACCGCAGAGGATGATGGCAACGATAGCGACTTGGGAGATGGAGACGTAGAAGACTGACTCGTCTCGCCAATCCCCGCTTTGTTTTCTTTAGTTTGTTTGTTTCTACTTATGTTTGAACTTGAAATTTTATAATTAAACTGAGATGTTTGGTTGGTATTTTGTGAGACATTGCAATTTATTTAATCGAATGTTCCTTTTGATTGTTTAATTTGTTAGGTTGACATAACTTGTGTGACGATTGAAGTGTGGAATATGATAACTATATTGGATATATATACTTATCGGTGTGTGTTTGTGTTGTCTTGCGAAGATCTGAAATGGCAACTGGACGTCGCGGAAACCTCAACATGTCACCTGAAGAATTGGCCGCATTGATCCAAGAACACGTGAATGCTGCTCTGGTAGGTGTTCAAGACCCACCAGCAGGTAACCATTATTAAATTTCATGGGAAAATCTAATAGTTGGGCTAGTAGACTTTCTCGCTGACTACCTATCCTCTGTCTCCAGGAGGGGGTCTTAACCCCTACAAGATGTTCCTTGATGCAAAACCAAGCAAGTTCACGGGTGCGGAAGGATCCATAGGACTAGTCCGTTGGATTGAAAAGTCTGAATCGGTGTTCAAGATGTGCAATTGCCTTGAAATCAATAAGGTCAAGTATGCTTCCTCAACGTTGGAAGATGGGGCAGTAACCTGGTGGAACGCACAAGTCCAAACGCGTGGACTTGTCGCGGCGAACGCAATGGCCTGGACCGAGTTTAAGGCCCTAATCAAGGAGGAATACTGTCCGCGGGACAGAGTTCAGCAGTTGGAGCAAGCATTATGGAACCACAAGATGGTAGGGTCTGAAATTGAAGCGTACACGGCCAAACATCATGATCAGGTGTTGCTATGTCCCGATCTGGCTAACACCGTCGAAAAACGACTTGAGTTTTATCTTGGGGGTCTGGTCCATGAGATCCACGGCATGGTAATGTCTAGCAACCCTACGACGGAGCATCAAGCGATTAGGCTGGCGCATAAACTCACCAATAAGGCGGTGGAGCAAAGGAAGTTGCCACCTCGGGGTGCAACTAAAGTTGTCCTTGATAACAAAAGAAAATTTGAAGACTCACCTGCTCGACAGTCTTCGTCAGCCCAGCCACAACAAGGAAACCAGAAGCGGTCCAACAATTTCAACAACAATCGGGGTCACAATAATCAGTCTGCCAACAACACCAGAACTCAAGCGGCTATGCGGGGCGAAAGCCGCAATGTAATCGTTGTAACCTCCATCATCATGGCCCTTGCGCCGGAAATCGCTGCCAACGATGTGGCAAAGTGGGACACGCAGCAAAGGATTGTCGTGGGGAAATCATGTCTCGACAAAATCAGAATCAGCACCAGGGTCAACAGCAAGGTAATAACCGGGGATGCTATCAGTGCGGTAGCACTGCCCATTTCAAGCGAGACTGCCCTCAGCTTCGCAACAACAACAATGGTGGGAACAACAACAACAACAACAACAACAATAACAACAATGGCAACAATGGTAGCCATTGGTACATGAGGTTCCAAAGGTCGTGCATTCACGCTAGGCCACGGATAGGCCAGAAACGACTCGAATGTGGTCACTGGTAAGTTTCCCCTTAACGATCATTTTGCTACTGTACTTTTTGATACGGGTGCGGATAAGAGTTTTATATCTGAGTCTTTTAGGAAGAACCTAAATCTCACGCCTAAACCCCTAGAGGCCCCTTACGTCATAGAACTAGCCGATGGTAAATCTGTAGATGTCACCCATTTAGTAACCGGCTGTCAACTTAAACTTGCGGGTCACACCTTTACCATTGATCTGATGACAACTACCCTGGGTAGTTTAGACGTGGTCACCGGAATGGACTGGCTATCCGACGTCCAAGCAGAAGTTCTCTATTTTGAGAAAGCTATCCGTATTCCGCTCTCCAACGACGAAGTCTTGATGGTGCAAGGCGAGAAGGCAGGCGCCGTCACAAACATCATCTCTTGCATGCAAGCTCAGAAGTATCTTCAGAGAAAGAACTCCTTCGCTTTGCTCGCACTGGTCACCGAGCAGCCTAAGGACGAAAAGCGGATTGAAGATATCCCCGTCCTCCGTGACTTTTCCGATGTGTTTCCAGAGGAGTTACCTGGTCTTCCACCACATCAACAAGTGGAGTTTGAAATCGAATTGGCGAACCATGCGGCTCTTATCGCCAAGGCCCCGTACCGCTTAGCTCCAGCAGAGCTGCAAGAGCTGTCTACCCAACTTCAAGAATTGTTGGAAAAAGGATTTATCCGACCCAGTACTTCACCATGGGGAGCTCCGGTCCTTTTTGTCAAGAAAAAGGACGGGACCTTCCGCATGTGCATCGACTACAGGGAACTCAATAAGGTTACCGTCAAGAACCGATACCCATTACATCGCATCGACGATCTCTTCGACCAGCCTCAAGGGTCAAGCTACTACTCCAAGATCGATCTACGGTCCGGCTATCACTAGTTACACGTCAGGGAGGAGGATATCTCCAAGAGGCATTTCGTACTCGGTATGGCCATTATGAGTTCTTGGTCATGCCCTTCGGCCTCACCAATGCACCCGCGGTGTTCATGGACCTCATGAACCGCGTGTGTAAGCCGTATCTCAACAAGTTTGTCATCGTGTTCATCGATGATATACTCGTCAACATGCTGAGCATCTACGATTATTGCTGGAACTACTTCAACAGGAGAAACTATATCCCAAACTTTCGAAGTGTGATTTCTGGATTCGGGAAGTTCAGTTCCTCGGGCATATCGTGAATGAAAAGGGTATACACGTTGATCCCGCCAAGATCGATGCTATTAAGAACTGGGAAGCACCCAGGACACCGATAGAGATCCACCAATTTTTGGGTTTGGCTGGTTACTACAGACGTTTCATCGAGGGATTCTCAAAGATTTCACAACCGCTTACCACTCTCACTCAGAAGGGCACCAAGTATGCTTGGGGTGACAAGCAGGAAGCAGCATTTCAATTGCTGAAGCAGAAACTTTGCGGTGCACCCATTTTGTCCTTGCCAGAAGGGACAGATGATTTTGTGGTATATTGTGATGCTTCCATTCAGGGATTGGGATGTGTACTCATGCAACGTGATAAGGTCATCGCGTATGCATCCCGACAGTTGAAGGTTCACGAGAAAAACTACACAACGCATGACCTGGAATTGGGAGCAGTTGTGTTTGCGCTTAAGCTTTGGAGACACTATCTATATGGAACAAAGTGCACAATCTACACAGATCACAAGAGCCTCCAGCATATCTTTGACCAGAAGGAGTTGAACATGCGCCAGCGTCGCTGGGTTGAACTCCTGAACGATTATGAATGTGCCATTCGGTATCACCCGGGTAAAGCTAATGTGGTAGCTGATGCCCTCAGTAGGAAGGAGCACTTGAAACCTCGTCGGGTACGAGCACTACAGTTCACCATTCATTCGGGGTTACCCGAACAGATACGCGACGCGCAGCTAGAAGCAGTTAAGGAAGAAAACATCAAGGCCGAATCTGTGGGAAAGATGGAACGCGATTGGGAAGTGAAACCCAATGGTGCCCGGTATTTCATGAATCGTATATGGGTACCTCTATACGGAGACCTCAGGAAACTAGTTATGGACGAAGCTCACAAATCCCGATACTCTGTCCATCCTGGTTCGGATAAGATGTATCAAGACCTTAAAGCCGCGTATTGGTGGCCCAACATGAAAGCGGATATAGCCACCTACGTGAGCAAGTGTTTGACTTGTGCGAAAGTCAAGGTGGAATACCAGAAGCCATCAGGGCTACTTCAACAACCTGAGATCCCAGTGTGGAAATGGGATAAGATCTCGATGGACTTTATCACTAAACTCCTGCGAACTCCTGGTGGTTGCGATACCATCGTGGATCGTCTAACTAAGTCCGCACACTTCCTAGCGATCAAAGAAACAGATAAGATGGATAAGTTGACTCACATCTACGTTAAGGAAGTAGTTTCTCCGGCACGGGGTGCCAACATCCATCATCTCAGACAGGGATGCTCGTTTCACATCCAACTTTTGGCAGTCACTTCAGAAAGCGTTGGGTACACGCTTAGATATGAGCACAGCTTATCACCCTTAGACGGATGGTCAAAGTGAAAGGACCATTCAGACCTTGGAAGACATGCTTAGGGCATGTGTGGTAGACTTCGGGAACAGTTGGGAAATCCATCTTCCTTTAGTGGAATTCTCGTATAACAACAGTTACCATACGAGTATTCTGGCAGCACCGTTTGAAGCATTATACGCTCGCAAATGTAGATCACCGGTCTGTTGGGTAGAAGTCGGTGACAGTCAACTTACAGGTCCTGAGTTGATACTTGAGGCTACTGAAAAGATTGTGCAAATCAGAAACCGCATGGCAGCGGCACGAGATCGACAGAAAAGCTACGCTGATCAACGACGCAAACCGCTCGAATTTCAAGTAGGTGACCACATCCTACTGAAGGTGTCACCCTGGAAGGGTGTAATCCGTTTTGGGAAATGAGGCAAACTAAACACATGGTACGTAGGCCCATTCGTGATCTCGAAGCGTATCGGGCCCGTAGCTTATCAGTTAGACTTTCCTACCGAACTCAGGGGATTTCACAACGTTTTTCATGTGTCCAATCTGAAGAAGTACCTATCAGATGAGACCCTAGTCATTTCATTGGATGAGATTCAAGTGGATGAGCAACTGCATTTTGTGGAACAACCTATCGAGATCATGGATCGTGAGATTAAGACTCGAAGGCACAGCAAGATACCGATTGTCAAGGTTCGTTGGAACTCTAAGCGTGGACCGGAGTTCACGTGGGAAAGAGAGGACCAAATGAAAAGCAAATACCCACACCTTTTTGCAGCTGAGCAGCAATCTGACGTTACCACCAACTAAATTTCGGGACGAAATTCTTTCAATATGGGGATGATGTGACAGCCTGGTAATTTCTGGTACCATTGCTAACAAACTGAATCTTTGTGCGTTGCATTCTAAACCGCATTTACTCAATTTTCGGGACGAAAATTCTTTCAACATGGGGATAATGTGACATCCCGGCTTTCCAGATATCTTAAACGCGCTACTTTACGGTTATTCATTCCTACGCTAATTTAATTCGGAGAATTAAATTTCACGCTCGCAATAACTACGCTAACTTTGTGAATTTATTGGGTGAATTACGTGCTATGTTTTATTAGACGTTTGTATATTTTGTAGATTATTGTATCACGCCTTGATTTCGCGATTATTAGTTATAAAAAAATAATAAATAAATAGCCGAACCGAACCGAGCCGCGAAACGTGTCGACCTCACCTCCTTGCGGCCTAAGGAACTAACCTAAACTTGAGGCCCAAGCCATTTACCCAAACCCCCCCTTGCGGTCGCGCCCCCCACCCCCTCCCCTTCTTTTCCCTTGTGCTATATCATTGTATGTATGCATGTTATAGTTTAAAAAAAAAGGAGAAACCCTAACCCCTAGGAGAACCGACGGCAGCCCCCCCCCCTCACGATCGCAAAGCCCTACAACTCCCGGATTGATTCCAATCTTGTCCCGGTTCGCTAATCATCATCGTTTCAAGGTTAGGGTTTAATTGTTTTGCGATTCACATTAGGGTTTGTATAATCTTGATCATGATTGTGTGTAATGGTAGGATTATTAGTATGAAAAGTGTTGTGATTTATGATTAGTTCGGATGATTGTGCGAATCTTTGCGATTTTGATGTTATGTTGAATACTAGAATCATAAGCTGCGTTTTGGCGATAAAGATCATGTTATATAATTAGGGTTTGCATGAATATTGATATACATGATGATATTTGACAAATAAACTTGTTGTTAATCATTGTTGTTAAGAGTCATGATCGTTTAAGCATGTTCTAATGCGATAAAAGTCGAAAACTGTTTGCTGAATGACATTTACAGCCAACTTCAATTGGCTGTAACCTGATCATTATTTATTGTAGAGTGGATTTTATGAAGCCTGAAATGTGTATTTTTGAAAAATGCTTCTAATGGCGCCGGATTCATATTTTTCTGAGGTCGTTTGCTATTTTTAAGTGGTCATTTAGTGCAGCAGCTGAAGCTGCGTAAATTCTGCAAAATTTGCTAGTTGTTTATCGAGTAGGATCTCATAGTCTATAGGGGGTTGGGTCACGAAATTTGTACAGTAACTGGAGACGGGAATTTCCGGAAAACTCCCACTGGAATTTTGTTAATTGGATGAACGATGATTTTTAAATAATATTTCCCGTGGACTGCAGTCAAAAAGCGACGAATCTGACTGCAGCCTAGTATATAAATGTTTATAAATAAGTTAAAGCGTTAGGACTTGAAAAGTTAACATAAAATTCTACAGTTTAGTTGACCCCTCCTGTAAAAAAATGGAATTTTTGGAACGTTGGAACTATTTTATAAAAATCCTCGAAAACAGCCTAGTTATGAGCGTACAAGCTGAAACATGATAACTTTTGTTTGTGTGTACCAAAGTGTTGTATGAGTTAATCTGTGTTTATGACAAGTTGGTTTGATCATTATTTTGGTATGATGATACTTTGCATGCATGATTGTGTTTTCGAATTGGTCATTACGTGTGCCGCACTGTGCGTTAGTTATGCGTAGGGTTTTGTATCAGTGTTTTCACACACTAACTCTAAATCGGTTGGCATGTTAGGACGCGATTAGCGGTTCCATCATTTGCTTCTTTTGTGTTATTCTAACCGAGCAATTTAAGGTGAGTTCACGGCCCCTATTTTATCCGGTTTTGAACAACAAGGGGAGAAACATGTATACGCTCTAAAACTCTATCTTTTACGTTATGCGAAACTAATGTCGTTAAACTATTCGGTAACTAAGTTAATGTTAATGTACGTTATGGTCACTAAGTAGCTATATCACGGAAGTCCTCAACAAACTCTCGGATCGTTAGTATTGGGTTAGATAGCGGGGAAATTATAAGTAGTACTACTGGGCCCGACAAGCCCCACCCGAGCTAGTCGCGCTAGCCGACCGGGAATGGTCAACGGGTGATTAATTTGGCCTAACTTTCGCCATGGTTAGTGATAGATCTAGCAACACTGAGGCAACAACAGTCAGCTTCGATCGCGAACTCTTATGTGACGTAACTTTAGGCTCGCTACCTACATGTTAACATTGAACTTAATTACGAACCAACATTATTATTCCAGGTTAGGAATAATGGAACTATATCGTTATCCGGGTTAGGGATAACGGAGAAAGCAGACATTTAACCGAACTTGTGAACTTATAAAAACCTGTGAACTCACTCTTGTTTAATGTTGACACTTGTTTCTTTACATGTTTCTCAGGACGTTAGGAGCGCTAGGTGCACTAACTTGCATTGATCAAGACATTTTTATCGAGTCTTATTTACGAATATTGTTTGGGATTTTTGGTTTTGGCGTTTATGTTGGCGCCCGTTACTTTACTTTACTCTAATGCTTCCGCTAAACTTTGAAACTAATGCTTCCGCTAAACTTTGAAACTAAGAGGATTTGAAAATAACTATGAATGGTTAAACAAATGTTTTTGGAAAACGTTTAAATAAATCATATAGAGTCATTCGATATTACTAGTGTCTCAGATTCTGGTTTGATCACACGCCTCGCGGTAAAACTCCTCAAGTGGAAATTGAGGGTGTGACATAAACCATAGGTAATTAAGTTTTGTTAATGTGGGAATATATAATTCACCTCCAAACATTTGGAAATTGTAAAAGAGGGGAATTATGTATTCACAAGAACCATAAGTAGTAAGTATGTTTTGAAAGATAGTTTAGCACATATGAATCACCCTAAAGATTAAAGAAAAAGGGAAACTATGTACTCGCCTGTAGCTTTAGAATTTTTTTTAAAATTAAAGCTTCCTGGTGCAAATTCTGAGTTCCTAATAATAATACAATGCATCACGTGTTAGTAAATAACCCAAGTCACTTTAGCCACACAACAAGAGACAGAACCCCAACGGACTTAGTCAGGGAGAGCCTCGACATGCATTGGTGGGTCCTAAATCAATCGGGTAGTGTGGCCATACTACACGAGACAGAACCCCAACGGACTTAGTCAGGCAGAGCCTCGACATGCGTTGGAGGGTCCTAAATCAATCGGGTAGGGTGACGAATTAGGGATCAGGGGTTAAAATACTTACAACGGAGCAGAGCTTCGCAGGTTTAGGGGTTTAAGGGGGGCTCGGTATTTAAACAGAGCTTCGAGAGAGAAAGAGACGTTGATATTCGATCGAACTGAGCGATCTGAACTCGTCCCAGGCCGGCCTTTATATACCCGAAATTTGACTCTCCCGTGCGTCGCGCGGGGAGACAGGGAATTTCTCGCGTGGCGCAGGGGAGGTCAGCTAGGCCTAGATTGCCACCGGTCTAAGGTAGGTTGGACACGTGTCGCGAAACAGAGCCACGTGTCCTGCACTCTCCCGCGCGCCGCAGGAGATGACAGGGTTTCTGGCGCATGGCTGCTTCAATGTTTTTGTACTTTTTGCTTTTAATATTTTTTGGATTTTTTGATTATTTTTTTCTCCTCCTAAAATTCAAAAACATATTTTTGGATTTTTTATTTATAGACAAACATTGACCAACTGATGAGAATCACTTTAATTCTCCATCCATTACTGCTTCACAATTTATCTTTTAAACTCTCTCCGCCTCATGATGACAAAAACTGTGAGTCTTTTGTGTTTTAGAAAACAATTATATCCATAAGTTTTGTCTGTTCAACAGTGAGGGTTCTGTGAAATTTTACAAATTTTTAAAGAAAATTTGCAAAAGTTTCAAGTAAACTTAATTGAAATGTGTTTTCGAAAAATTTTCTCCAAAAATTTTCAAAAATTGTAAAGTAAACGTTTTTTGGATCTTCAAATTTTATAAAATTGGCCTTTATGTAATCCTGGCCCGTCTTCATTCTTAGGTGTGCCACGGAACTTCACTCTCAGTAATTTGCTTTTATCTCGGATGTTCATGCACAAAAATTCAAACAATTAGTTGAATAGTGACACCCAAGCCTTTTCAGTCTTAGGTGTTATTTCTTCAACCTCAATTTTAACTTTCTTTCTTTGGAACCCACTGATCAGTCTTTGTTTGGTTGCAATCTTTGGTTTTGACTGATTCAGTGGGTTTAACCACTTCAGATGATGATGAATCTTTCTCGGAATCCAGGATTGTGATTTCATTCTTGCATTTTTAACATAAAACTTTGAATCTTAGTTTTCAGCTTGTTTTGAAGATTCACCTTTTTCAAAGTTAGAAATCTTTCCAAGTTTAGGTTTCTCTTTATGTTTAGATTCATTGTTTCTTTTCAAAATCTTAATCTAAACAACCTCTGGTTTCTTTGATTTTTCATCATCTGAAACTTTATTTCCTCAACGATCAGACTTTGATTTCGCACATTTTCTTGCAATGTGACCTACTTCATTGCATTTGAAACATGTACGATTGTCAACAGCTTTCTCACTAGTAGAATTTACTCCACATGTGGATTTCATTTGATCACGAAGCTCTTTCTCCTTTTTAAACTCATCATTCTATTGCTTTCCAATTGAATCTTTTTCTACCACAGTGTCATTCCCAAACACAAATTTCATGTTTTTCTTTTTATATTCGTGAAATTGTGACTTTCTCTTCTCATTCTTCAGGTTCAAAACCCACACATCCACTTCTATTCTCAGGAAAGTCTCCACCATTTTCAGGTAGTTATTATAAATTTTCTCTGATCTTGAATAAAGTTTCTTCTCATTTTTATCTAGATCCTCTGATGAAACTTCAACAAGTTTGAATAGTTTGCCGATGTGATCTTCTTTCACATTCTGAATCAGAAAGCTTTCGTCAAAATATAGTCTATAAGAATCCTTAACTTTGTATAGAACAACATTAGGATCATCACTTAGACTATTCTTTGATGAAGTATCTTCATTTTCAGATTGTGATTCAGAACTATTCAAACTCGAGTCGGCGCTCTCAAAACTGTCGTCATCAGAATCACTACCCAACACATTCTCAATCAATTTACTCAAGATTGCTTCACTGTCATTGTTAGATTTTGTGTAAATTATATTAAATTTTTCAGGAAAATCTTCTTTTTTTTTCAGATAAAAGTTTTACATTGAGTGCCTTCTCCATTCCTTCTACTTTCTTTCGACAGTAGCTTTCACATAGAATAGTCTAAGAAGAGTTGTCTGAAAACAATGATATAATTTACGCAAAATCTAATCTTTAAGCTTTTTATCATTTTCTTCCGATGGAATCATTGGAAGAATATGATCAATGACATAAGCATTTGTCGTGTAGCTGATTAACAACTGCCTTACGCATTCAGTTTCGATTTTAATCTCTTGAAGCTCATGTTTTAGTTCAACAATGTTATTAATGTACATGTTAATGGCTTCTTGTTTTTCCATTAATGTTGCCTTTAACATTCTGATTGTGTCACTTTGTTCTCGATTTGCTTGCTTACAAATGCTATAAGTACCTTTCATCTTATCATAAGCTTCTTTCATTGTGCGATAATCATATTTAAAATTTTCATTATGCACATTAAGATCACTTATGATTTATGACTTTTCAGCACATTGTTCGCAAGCTTTAGCACACTTTGTGCATGGTTTTTTAACCTCCACAATTTGTACTTTGATGACTTCCTTTTCAATTACCTTTACCTCGACCTCATGACCTACCTCTCTCGGATTGGCCATCATTGCTTTGTCAGCGATCTTTGTCAGGTTTTCCTCATTCATCTCTTTTGTTACATCAATGATCTCCTCGATCTCAGGTTCCTTTTCTTTCATCACTTGCTCTTGAGATGTATCATCGAAGCAACCTGCAAAACTAGATTGAAGATTAGGATGTATAATGTTCTTCATTTTTATCTCATGATAGATCATATCCTCTTCCGATCTTTGCAAGTATTCATCTAGGATTGCATTTTCAATAGCTGCTTCATCTATCATCGACTCTGGATCTTCCATGATCTCGGCCATCAAAGCGACATTAGCCTTTTTGGAAATATAATTATTCCAGTCAAAACCTTCATCTTCATGTGAAACAACTAGAGCTTTTTGGGTTGTTTTTGATGAAGCATCTTGAACTTCAACTTCAACTTCAACTCTATTTGGAAATAGTTTGTACTGCAAGGCTTTCTTGTAGTAATCATTATTGTTTCCGAACGGACTTTGGTTACCGCTAGCTTCACGATTGGTGCATTCACGCTTGAAATGCCCCTTTTCTGTACATTTGAAGCATGTCACTTTTGACCTGTCAAATCCCAGCTTGTTGCTTGAGTTTCCAATATCTCGTCCGATAAGTGCTACAAACTTTGTAACTCTTTGTATTATCGATGCCAGACACCACTTAATATCCATTAGCTCTAATTCTTCTTCATCAACTTTATCATAATCTTCAGCAGTCATTTCTGGGTTCCCAATCTTTCCCGCAACCAAGCTCTCATATGATTCAAGTACAGTCGCAAGTAGCGCCATGTGTTGTTTGGCTGCTTGCTCAGAGAATACATTCTTTAGATTGACTGCAATGTTGCAATGAATCACACTGGGATAGGAACTGGAATGATTCAGCTGATTGGCTTGATTCTGAAATGAAGAATTTGAGTTTGAACTGGAATGTGATGTGTTTGGTGTATGATCATAGCTTGGATATGATGTTTGAGATGAATGATTCGAAGACTTTGCATTCGCACTAAAAGCGGTTTTTATCTTCGGACTTGAAGTATCCGAAAACCTACTTTTATAATACAATCCAACATCTTGCACAACATGTGCATTCTTTGATTTAGCAATTTTTTGAAGTTCCATTTCATGTCCCTCCAATTTGTCTATGAAATCAGCTAGACGATAATTAGCATAACCGGGACCATTCTTCAGTACCATCAAGTATGTAGATCACTCGCCCTCAGGTAGTGCATCTGCCAACTTGTCTACCAGCTCTTCATCTGTCTATTGAAGCTCGTGCCTTCTTAGTTGAACGACCAAATGACAATAACGCTCTATCATTGGCTTCATTGTTTCACCTTTCATCATCGTAAAAATATCAAACTCCTTCTTGATGAGAGCTTTCTTGCTTTTTCGCCATCCGTACTACCATGATATTTCGCACGTAAGGCATTCCACAATTCTTGTGCCTTGTCGCATTTTGGTAGCAAGATCAAGATATCTTCTTTACTCGACTGCTGTAACAAGCTCATCATCTTTTTCTCATATACGTACAAATCTTTATCTCCAGGTGAAAACTTTGATAAAGCAATCTCGATACCATGCTCATCAACTAGTCATTTATATCCAGTTTGTATTGCAACCCAGCTATGGAAGAAATTCGCTTAAACCCAATTCTCAAACTTCTCACGCCAGCTTTCATAATCGTCAATACTCATCAACTTGGGTGGCTTCACGGAAGTCCCCATTTCGTTGTCCAAGTTGATCTGGTTCACTGCATTTGTGTTCGATGTCTGAGCTGCTGTTGTAGCGAAGGCGTTGTGAAACTCCGTATCCATTTCGTCAAACTAAAACTGTATCTAAAAACACACTCACAAACACTTGAAATTTGATTAGTAGCCAGACAAGTTCGGGCGAACTTGTATAACCAACAAATTGAAATTCAATTTCACGATCAACAAGTTCGGGCGAACTTGTAACAAATCTTAAAAAAACTCACTTTGGACCAGTTCGGACGAAATTTTATCAGTCTAAACAACTTCGGTCGAACTTGTAGGAAAACCTTTGTAAAACTTTGCACAACATCGTTCGAAGTTGTTGAAATGTTCAAAAAGTATGATTTTTGGACAACTTCGGCCGATGTTATACAACAAGTTCCGATAGAATGTTGTTACAAAACATGGTTTTTTGTAAATTTTGATATGGAATCAGTTGAATTTTGATCTGAAAGTTTCAAGGGTTTGTTATTAGGTGAGTATGTATGACATATTCAAAAATTAGCCATTTTTAACCGTAGAATCATCAATTTTGTGAAAATGTGAAAATAAAGAAGAAATAGAGAATGTCTTGTATAGAAATCAGCAAACTAGATATCCATGGCTCTTATACCACTTGTAGGTCTGTTGTACGGATCGTTCAGGTCCTAATTTGGCAAACCTAAGGGAAACGTGCGGAATCCGTTTTCATAGGCGACATTGTAGACAAGTTTGTTAGTGTTTAATCACTGTTTCATTGATTAGTAAACGTTACAGCTCCTAGAAACACTTGGACAGAGCTTCTCCATCCAGGTTACAAAATCTCTGATTGATACAAATGAAATCACAACACTCCTATTTATAGGAGTACAAGTTCGCTTGAAATGTGCATTTGCAAAGTTCGGCCGAACTTGTCCATTCCACATACAAGTTCGGGCGAACTTGTCCTATCCAACACAAGTTCGGGCGAACTTGTCCTCTTACTAACTTAAACTCTAACCTTTCGCTCCTAAATACAAACTCGATATTATACGATGACGTAGGCAACAGACATATGCATCAACCCTAAACTCTGTCCCATTGTCACTTCTAAAAATTTTTACTAGTAGGTCAAATTGCTTTTCAACTTGTTTTACAAAATTTTGCCAAATGCCTGCAGTTTCATCTTTAAAATGCATGAGAGAGTCCGTGTAAACCTTGAAAATCATCAACAATGACCAACCAATACCTTTTCTTTGTGAGAGTCATGATTTTTAAAGGGCCAACAGATCCATGTGCAACAATTGTAAGCACTGGGTTGTTTTGGACTCTTCAATGGGTTGTAAGAGCTTTTATGTTGTTTTCCTTTTAAATAGGAAACACAATGCTCTTCACAGGGAAAATTGTCTGGGAGGTAAACCTCTGACAAGACTTTGTTTTGAGAGAGTAGAGATTGTTTTTAGATTTGTGTGCCCAAGTCTTCTATGCCATAGCTCTGTCTCTTTGTTTGATGCAACTGAGAACATGCATGCATTAGACATTGGGTTATCTTTTAACATATCAACCACATACACATTGCCACTCCTATGAGCAACAAGTTGTGCTTTACTCTCAGCAATGATTTGATCAATCTATTTGACAACCTCTGGTCCTACAATTTGTCACAAACCACGGCAAAAATGTCAGGAAGTGTCGTAACAGAACTATTGTTTCACAACCATGGCATTTATAGTTATGATTGTTGATGCATATAAAGTCGAGTCTGTGTTTAGGAGCGAAACGCTAAGATTATGTATGTTGTGAGTCAAGTTCGCCCGAACTTGTAGTGGGAAGGATAAGTTCGCCCGAACTTGTCATGGCTATGATAAGTTCGCCCGAACTTGACTTAACCACATTTGGAACGAACTTGTTCTCCTATAAATAGGAGTCTTGATTTCTCATTTGTAAGATTAAGAGATTTTGTGTACTGGACGGCGAAGCTCTGTCCACGTGTTTCCAGGATCTGTAACGTTAACTATTAATGAAACAATGTTAATCAGTAACAAAGTTGTCTACAATGTCAGCTATGTAAACGGATTCCGCACGTTTACCTTAGGTTTGCCAAATTAGGACCAGAACGATCCATATAACAGACCTTCAATTGGCTAAACCATGTAATTTGAAACTTTAATTTGAGAAAAACCAACAGTTTGTTCATAACGGGTCGAACCGAGGTCATTAACTTGGACTCGACAGACAAATCGGTTAACCAAGGTCATTAGCTTGGACTTGGTCAACTGAGTGGATTGTTAAAATTGGTAAAAGTTGGAAAGTTCAGGGTCAAAATTGAAAATTTTGAAAAATATGGTTTTAGGTTTGACCAAGTTCGCCCGAACTTGTTCAGGGCTTAATTAAAATGTTCTGATCAAGTTCGCCCGAACTTATGTGTGCTTAATTGATGAATCTCACAAGTTCGCCCGGACGTGTACTGATCTTAATTGATTAGTTTTACAAGTTCGCCCAGACTTGTTAGGTATAAATATATCACAAGTTCGCCCAAACTTCATTACATGTTTCTTTGAACACTGAGCGAACTTATGCGATTTAGAGCGAACATCGAATTTGCACATTTTACGTCAAATTGCTGCCAAAATTGAAACTGATTTTAGTGACTAGCACACTAATCATCATGGCTATGGTAAGGTGATTTGAATTTGGATCGTAATTTGACCATGTTTTAACGTTTTAGATCTGAAATTGACCATTGGACTTGATTATGCATTCAACCATCGTAAATCGGGTTTAGACGATGCACAAGATTACATGGCGTGTATGGCCACTGCATTGGTCTTAAACAAGAAGTTCAACTTCTCAAAGCTGGTTTTACGCACATGAAGAACAACATGGGAACAAACAGGCCGTTATGTATCCAAGATTCGTACAGATTGCAAAGCCATTATTTGGTGCTATAGGTTCTGCTGATTATATCGCTCCACCAAAATACAAATGGAGAAAGGATGATAGTGGTGATGAGAAAGAAAAGAATGCTGAATTAGAATCGTTATCAACTTTCAAGAAAAGCGCAACGACTGGTTCTTGAAGAAAGTTGTTGAAGAGAAGAAGAAAATTGTAAGAAAATCAAAGAAAGTCGAAACAATGTTAATAGACGTAGATGAACCTGAAATTGTACAACCTAAAGCTGGTTCGAGTTTTGCTGTTAATGTTGAAAGTTAGGAAACTGAAAAGACTACTCAAGAAGATGATGTTATCTCTGCAACGTCTGACAAAGATGAAGATAGTGACGATTCGCTCGAAAAGGCAACAAAGAAAGCTATTACCGAAAAAGAGTTAGAAAAGATAAAAGAAATTGGTGCTGACTACGAACCGGAAATTGAAAAAGGTTCGATGAGGAGAGACCTAAGAAAAAGGAAAAATGCGTAAAGTCTTCTGCAAAAGATAATACTTTGAAGACTACAGGTTCTCCGAATACCAAAGGGAGGAAAGCTGCACGGAAACCGAAAAGCCGTCGTTATGTTAAACGCATAGAAGTTACACAAGAACCTTTTGGTGCAAAAGAAACAGGAGTTACGCAAGAACCTCATGTGGCTGAAACAATTCAAACTTCTGAGACTATTGTGCAAACAGGAGTCACACAAGAACCTCCTGAGTCTGTTTTGCTTGATATTCCGATTATAGAGTCTCAAGAACCTCCAACAACTTATCAACCTGAAAGTTCGATTCCTAAAGAAGTTCCAGTGAATACACTGAAGAGTACTCCAAAGTCAATGCTAAAGACGACTCCAAGGTCAAAGAGTTTTGGAAATATTCCTGATGAACCAGTTGATATTCAAGATCTAAATGATTTCTTCCCAGAATCTGATGTTGATGAACTAGAGAAAAGAGTTAAAGCTTTGGAAGATAAAGTATCAAAGAATGAAGCTGAGAAAGCTGTTTTAGAGCAAATGGTAAAACAAAGCAAAGTTGAGAAGGAAATTTTGAACGACAAGGTGAAATTCTTGGAAGGTGATCGTCGTTACCTGAAAGCTCTAATTGAAAGTCTGCAAGATGCGAATGAAAGATTATAGAAAGAGATTGCAGATTTACGATCAGAGAGGGATTTGAATGATCGAAGGTTTTCTAGACTACAGAAAGTGTTATCCAACAGTCTGGAAATTGATTTCACTGATGAATATGAAAGATTGGATTTACAAGAGGCGAAAGAGAAAGCAGAGAAACAAATTACAGAACAGGGAAAGGGTAAGCATGTGATAGAAGGAATGCCCGAGACAAGAGAGCCTGTGAATGAATCTGCGAAAGCTTCCGAGTCTGAGATTGTTCCTGAAAAAGACACAGATCAAAGAGATGATGAAGAAGCTGAAGATAAAGATGATGATGAGCCTGTTGATGATTCAAAGAAAGATGATTCTGATAATTATGATGGTAATGACGCTGATAAAGGTGGAGTTGGTATGAAGATTGTTGATGCAAAGGTTACAGATGAATTTGATTTTTCCTCACTACTAAGCGATGATACGAATATGATGGAAGATCAAAATCGGGGGGGGGGGAGCAAACAGGGAAAACAGGGCAAACCGATGATGATTTGACAGATGCTATTGTTGCAAATCCTATTACTGCGATGCCGACAAAGCAAATGGTTTTAATGTTAGAGCATAATGTGGAGGAAGGTGAATTTGTTCACAACTATTCGAAGGAAGATCTTGCAAAGCTGCTAAAAGTTGATGCTGAAACGTTTGATTTTGATTTCGAAGAGCAAGTAGTGAATATTGATGCGTTTGGACCAAATGAATACTACTACAAACGAAGATCTGATGCTGATGATTATAATAGAGTTATTATTGCAGATTGGTCAGATGATGATACGGATGAAGCAGAGAAGTATGTTGGAATGAATTCATATAGTTTTCCTACATTTTAAGAGATGTACGAACAGTTGAACGAAGATCTGCTAAAGGAAAAGATGAGAGTCTGTACGAGTTTGAAGCGATGCAAGGATTCAAGTATTGGAAACCGTTTATACCAAAACGCCAAATCAAAACGAATAAGCAAACGGTTAACGTTGATTATGAAACATCCACGTGCGGTGAAGAAGATGCCCCTAATGCCAATAGAACAAGATATCTATCTGTTGTTCAAATGGTGGCAAGTTGATCCTACGACGTGTGAAGCAGTAATAGTGTTAAGATTTGAAGAACACTTGGATATTACGAAGGAAAGATCAGCTGAAGTGTTACAAACAGGAAGTTTTTGGGGGTTATGGAGAACTATACGTATACTAGACCCGATGTGGATAGTGAACTGTTCTAAGGAAGATATTCGATGTCTATTTTTCAACAAGATATGTTATGGGAAGCATGAAGAGGTACAAGCGATGCAGTATCAAAGGGTTGTAAATTTTTGCTACGCTCATGGTGTCACACCCTGTCTTTTACGGAAGCGTGTGTGTGTGACTTGATCAGTTTTCATTGCATTCGATTATAATAAACAACTACATGATTAAAAAAACGATGTTCCTCCATCCATAAGTTTAAAATATTACAAACCATAAGTTGTTTAAACTACCAATCATCACAAGTATTTAACTTAAGTTACAACCAACATAAGTTTTAAAGTTCCATAAAGGACTTGTTTTACAAAAGTTCAGTTTTATGAGGCTTTGCATCCTATATCTCATCAAGGATGAGATATATGGATCAAACCCTCCCAAAAGTGGATGACATCTAGACTTGAAGTTAAAAAGCTTGTTTGTAACGCCAACACCAAGATCTGCCTACTTTCCTGAAATAAATGTAAGTTGAAAACATCTACAAAAGTTGAGCGAGCTCATGTGTTTTGCGCATCAAATGAATCTCAAAAACATTTGAAAGTTCAAGTGTCGAAAAATAGGTTTGTAGAATGTCTATGAACATGTTGATCATTAATGTTTTGCAAGGACATTAATATGTGTGACGACATAGGAGGTACTCAACCCATGTAGGCAATTTAAGTGTCGAACCCTCGACAGTGGACACAACAGCACTCAAAGTGGTCTCCCATGGACCGTGACTTGGGCTCACCCGTACCCATTAGATCTAACCTTTGTTCCTTGGTCCTCAAAAGGATTAATGGCACCTTAGTTGCAGCCTATGCTCACATGATCTAAGAGTTCATTCCATAGTTTAATCATACCCTTGTTAACAAGTATTTTTCCTCGAAAGCTGTAAACTGAAAATATTAAGTAAAAGGGGGACATGAACTCACAAGTTTGCATCCGTAATCTGGTGTACTCAAAATAGATCTCCTCGAGTCGTACTACAACCTACACACGTGTTAGGTTTTATTAGACACTTAGGTCGTGCAACGACTCGTAGTCTTATTTATTTATTTAACACTTGTTTTGTTAAACTAATATAGTTTCAACTTGTTTCATTATATATACCTTTCATATATATTCTCCAAGTATAGGTATACTTGTATTTGTGTATTTTGCCAAATACTCGTAGTGTATTCCATTATGTATTTGTACATATAGGAATATGTATTTCTTGTGCTTATTAAGTATTTTCCGGATTATTATTTTTGTACAAACAAAAATACCAAGTTTATATTCTTAAAATATATACGTATTTTAAGAGTATTTTACAGTAAGTATCCATAAATTTTATTTGGCAAAATATGTATAATTCCATTTATGTATCTTACAAACAATATATTTTTAAGATTAAACTTAGAAATGTGTATTTCTAGCTTTTAACCAAAATAATATACCCTTTTGAATTGTTAAGAAAACATAACCTTCAAGACAATATATTTTCTATTTTGACAAAATATGATATATTTTGTAATAGTTGTAACATTTCATATTTTCCCGTTTCTTTGGTTTCAAAAATACCGTTTATCACTTTTGTCAAGTTGCGAATTTATTTTCGGAATATACATATATACGTAGTCCTGATGTCCATTGTTCGGTTTGTCAATTATTTGGGTATAAATTATACATTCATTTTCTTGTAGTTTTGGTAACATCTTCATGTTACAATTTTTAGTATTTGGTATTTGTGTATTATTTTCAAGTCCCAAATTTTAATAACTAATACAATCAATATACAAGTAGCACACAATTTGTGACATTTAAATATATATTTTCCTAAATATATACTTAACGATTTTTATTACCAAAAATCAACCTCCAACATTCATAATTTTTATAACAAAAATTATGGAAACTTTTCACATTAAAACCAAGATAAAAAATTACTTATGAACATTTGATTAAAAATATTTTTCTAAGTGTTTAATTTCTATAAAAATTTTGCCATAGTTTTCCCTTAAAAATAGAGATTTCCATGCTAATTAGCATATCATTTTCTTTTAAAAAATTCATCACAATCATCAATAATCAACCTACAACTTACCATGAGCCATTACATGCAATTTCACAAGATGATATAAACTTGAAGTCTTATAAAATCTTGTAGTATTTTAACATGGTGTTTAACATGTTCATCTAACACTAAAAACATGATTTTTATTTTATAAAAACCATTTTCACAAAATTTCCATCTTTACAACTTACAACTTGATTTTACAAAAATCATTCTCCATGCATTTTTCATGTTACATACACTTTACAAGTTCTATTTAACCCTTTAAAACATGATCATTTTCCTTTAAAACCAAGTCATGTGAAATCTAGTAGTAAAATTTAGTTTCTTGAAATGTTCATCTTTGAAATCTCACATTTTTAAGATCAACAACTTGTAGGAATCATCATCCTACACAAAATCATGTTCATCTTCAAGTTCATACTTAACATAAAGGATGATCAATATAGATCTTCCAATATTTATCCTCCTACTTGCTAGATCATGTGTTTAATCATCATCTAGCAAGCTTCTTATGATGATCTACATCATAAACACAAGAAATCAACAAACAAGTTCATTACATACACTTAACATCTTTGATCTTCATGTTTTTAAGCATTATGTTCAAGTTCATCTTTATGTTTTGATGTGATCTTAGGTTATCTTGTTACTTCATACTTTAACCAATAAAATTAGAAGTGAAAACAAGATCAAGAGGGCTTACTACTAGCACAATGGCTAGGGAAGCACTCAAGATGATGAAGATGATAAACTAGGTGGATAAAAGCTCTAGGTGAAGGTCCTTCAAGCTCCAAAGCTTCCAAGCTTCTTAACTATGCTTCTTGCACTTTAGGATCACCTTAGATTACTTGTAAGTAGCTTGAGAGTGGTGGGACTATGGTGGGGGTTTGGGGCCGTGAACAAGGAAGAAGAAACGGAAGGAGAAGTGAATTTTTGGTATTAAGTGTTCTTGTTTCATCTCTTGTTCCTTTTATCCTCCAATCATCTATTAACCATAAGGTTTTATATCCCATATCAAGCTAGCATATCTATTAACAAGATCAAGGGAGATCAAGGAAAATCAAGCGGTGGGACCCTCTTTGTAACCGTGAATGGGGGGGGGTCTTTAGTTGAGTTTTAATGGTAAGTTAGTTAATCTAGTTAGGTTATAAGGGTATTAGTTTAGGGTTTATGTGTTTATGGATTTTTAAGATGTGTTATGATGTTTAGTGACCATAACTAGCTTCATAACATTAAAACAATGCTTCTAGCGAGATTTTGGTGTTTCGGGTAGTGTCCGGTTATTCGTTTGGTTACCAGCTCGTTAAAGTGCTATATAGCGTAGTTTAGGGTGCTTTAAGGTACCTTTTATGATGATTTTGATTCCCAACCATAAACAAGTCATTTTGGACTATTAAACTACATTTTTGCATTATAATTTGAGGTTTAAAAAGCTGAATTTTGCTGAAATATGCAGATTTCTGCAGTTTTAGTGTGATTCGGGCACTTTCTGGCACTTAAGTCATCACTCGGAAGGCAGTTACATGATCCCAACTTTCCTACATACCATACTAGTGTAACCCTTGTTCCCAGGGCTCATTCAATGCCTTTACATCATGTTTGTCTGAGTACTGAACTCCCGTCAGTACTCCTAGTTCGTCTGGTAAGTATACCAGTTTCGTTCCATATGCATTTCAAACCGTTTCAATTTGAGTTCAACAATAATAAACATCATGCATCATGAAATGTCTTTGTGAGTCCTTTCAATATAATTCATAAAATCATACCCATCATAAGTTCAAAATGCACAACCATTTAATACAAACTAATGTTCACATTGTACGGATATTACCTGAAGGGTGCCATTTGTCACATTCTCCCCCCGTTAAAAGAATTTCGTCCCGAAATTCAAGTTGTGTTATCAGTTACAGGGGAGTTGTGAAATAAGTGTAAGTATTTAGACTTAATTGATCATCACGTTCCCATGTAAACACAGGA
Organism: Scalesia atractyloides; assembly: GCA_947069175.1. Classification (NCBI taxonomy): domain Eukaryota; kingdom Viridiplantae; phylum Streptophyta; class Magnoliopsida; order Asterales; family Asteraceae; genus Scalesia; species Scalesia atractyloides. Next base: position 44,259,940 of record CAMTDV010000025.1, read on the forward strand.
CCGTGTCGTGAGTTCCAACGAACTTTTACTAGCTTTATACGACTCATCCGAGTCTTGTGGAATTTCCAGTCCGTAACTTCAACAGGTTCTTCGGTAAACTGGAGTTTGTCGTTAACGTGAATCTCGTCTGCTGGAATGACGACTGTTTCTTGAGTAGGGCTCTTCCTGAGATTAGACACATGAAATGTGTCGTGTACGTTGTTGAGCTCTTCTATAAGTTTCAACTTGTACGCAACGTTTCTGACTTTCTTCAGAATTTCGAAAGGTCTAATGTAATGCGGGTTCAATTTTCCACGCTTTCCAAATCGTACTACACCTTTCAAGGCGAAACCTTTAACAAAACCATGTCTCCAGCCTTAAATTCCAATAGTTTGCATCGTTTGTCAGCGTAGCTCTTTTGCCTATCACGAGCCACCTTGATACGGTCGTGTATCTGGGCAATCTTGTTGTGGTTTCATGGACTAATTATGGACCAATGAGTTGTTTATCTCTGGTCTCCGCCCAACACAGCGGGGACCGACACTTTCGCCCATACAAAGCTTCAAACGGGACGACCTGGATGCTAGTGTGATGGCTGTTATTGTAGGAAAACTCCACTAAAGGCAAGTGAGTATCCCAGGTTCCTCCCAAATCCATCACACAAGCACGCAACATGTCCTCCAAGGTTTGTATCGTCTGTTCGCTTTGGCCGTCCGTTTGAGGGTGAAAGGTCGTGCTAAGATTCAATTGAGATCCAAAGGCCTTCTGAAATGTTTGCCAAATCCTTGACACGAATCGACCATCACTATCTGATATGATAGATACGGGCACTCCATGCCGTGCTACAATTTCCTTAAGGTATATTTCTGCCAGTTTCTTAGTGCTATTCTTCTCACTGATCGGTAGAAAATGCGCGGACTTAGTCAGTCGGTCAATGATTACCCATATCATATATTGGCCTCTTTGTGTTCTAGGTAACTTAGTAATGAAGTCCATCGATATTTGTTCCCATTTCCATACAGGAATCTCATGTTGTTGTAGCAACCTTGACAGCTTCTGATACTCTGCCTTAACCTTGGCACTGGTAAGGCAGTTACCCATATAAGTAGCAATGTCAGTGTAACATTCGTCGAAAAAACGGGTTTTCAAAACCCGCTTCGTTTATTAATCAAATATTAAGTTATGATTTTTCGTTGCGTATTTATTTCTTAAATAAATTTTAAATAATACATAATTAATAAATATATAAGAATTTAAAAACCATAATTTATAATTAATAATAAAAAGTGAATAAAAAAAATAAATAGGAGACGCCAGGATTCGAACCCGGGTCTCGCCTATAACCAAACACACTTCACACCACTCTGCCACACACATTTATCTGTTAAGATTCTAAACTAAACAAAATTAATACAAGTCTCGAAATTTAACTCCTGAACACCCGCCCAATGTAACGGCACCCAGTCAACCGGAAATCACCAGGATTTCCGTTTCTCTTCAATTGATCACAAAACCAACTCTCAATCAAGTATCTAGACTCAAACCGAGTCAAACCGCAGTTAATTGTAATCTGCTAACATCTCGCTATAACCGATTTTGGACCGAAAAACTCTAAACCGAAAACCCAATTCAAGCTATCTCCTTCAACTATAAATAGGGGTTCTGGTAACTGTTTAGAATGCATGCAACCCATCTGCAAAACCTCTGTTCATCAGAATTCATCACCGGAATGGTCTGGTAGTCGCCAGAAAATATCGCCGGAAAAACCGAAGAATCTATTCCACTATTGCCTTACTCTATAAATAGGACTTCTAGAGCTCAGACAGAAATCACCGCACTCACCTCAAACTTCTTGTAGAGCCTCTGTCGCAAGTTAAACTTCGTCGGAATTTCTTTCAGTCGCCGGAGTTTCTGCACAATTACCGGAATCCAACCGGAACTTCCATCGGTATGAATTCTTAATCTTTTCTGTCAGTTTTATTCGATTCATTTGATTAATCTAAAACAGTAGATCAGTAAAATCAAAATGTTTAGCAAATCAGTTTTCAATTCCGAATTAATGAAGAAGATGAACATCGAGTCATATATGAATATAATTAAAATCGGTATTTTAAACGGGTTAGACACACAGTCCAGCGGTGGACTGTGTGCATTTCATACTATCGATACCGAGTTCGATCCTTGACACAACCCTATCCACTGTAATAAAATGTTCTTTTTAAAACCGAAACCATATTAAGTTGCTGTAAGATGTTAAGTATAATAAAATTTCAATATATATCGGGTTAGACACCCAGCCCAGTTGGTTGGGCTAGGTGCAACACAACACTGGAAACGCGGGTTCGAGTCCAGGCTCTCACACCGGTTCGACAGTTTAAATCCTTTTTAAAAATGGAGTAATTTCTGAATAATCTAAATAGTATATAAATATAATTAAAATCAGAAATATTTCGGGTTAGACACGTAGCTCAGTTGAAAGAGCTGCGTGCACGTATACGAGAGGTCACGAGTTCGAACCTCACTCAGCGCATATAAAAACATAGTCCGACCGGTCAACGGTCAACGGTCAACAGTCAAAAAGTAAACCTTTTTATTTCTTTTTATTTATTTATTTAATTGGAAAATTATTTAAAAATACTTAAAAATGAGATTATTAAAGTTAGAAAATTTCCTTAAACTCATAAAAATAAATCTAACAATCCCATTAAGAGCACAAATTTAAAATATTAATCTCAAATAAAATTTATTTATTTACCGAATCATTTCGTTATTATTTAGGTTAGTTTTTCCCTCGTCGGTTGAATCATAATATTCGTGCGCATTCATCGTCATCAAGGAACGCACCCACTGTGAGTGAATCCTTACAAACTCCCCTTTTTATTCATGTTTTGGGGTGTATCATGTGTCGCTTTAATTATTTCGTTTATGCAAACTTGTGCTATTACCATTATATGACCTAAACTTATGATGTAAATATTGAATGTTGTGATGCGTGTTTACATTTTGTCAAGTTGCGTGCAAATCATTCATTAGGCCCATCAGTTCCTCGTGGGAGACGAGTTGAACATCGCGTGCCTCATTAGATCGGCTACGTTTGATTGAGCCTTGATCTCATTGTTCATCATTTGGTGTGTGTGCTTGTGCATTAATTGATATTATGTGTTTTGTGATTAAATTTACATTTACGTTTACTCATATGTGGTTATGCACCTTTTATAACCAATATAACAAATTCGTTCAAATGTTTTCATAAGATTCACTCGCCAACTTTTGTTGACCCAAAAACCATATTTTTACACATGATACAGGTGATCCAGTTGAGAAAAAGAAACATGTAGGATGGCCTAGAAGAATAAACAAGTTAATGCTTTGGAATGGACATTTAGTTTTGTTTTTCTTTGTAATTGTATGATTTTTGTTTAATGGATACTTTAGTTTGTAAGTAGAATGAAAATGTATTTGAACATGTTGTGCTTGTATGTTTATTGTAACTTCTTCTTTAAAGAGAAATATTAAATATGAAACTTTATAGTAAATGTCATGAGCTTTGATGAAAACCCAATCATGTCCCGACTATCATTTTCCGCTATGGGTCAGGGTGTGACAGATTGGTATCAGAGCTTTTGACTATAGGGATATAGGATAGGTTATTAGACCCTTAGGGCCTATACTATAGTTGATTAGATTTTAATTGTTTATGTGGTTACATGCAAACTCATGATGTTTATTTGTTTCGTATTTATTACACACACAAATGCATGCAAACACTTCCACTATCATATTGTGTGATATTTAATGAGTTATACTTGTTGTCAAACATAACATGCTTACATATACATTCATCACGCATATTTTCATGTTCACATATTCAAATCATCCTCATATTTCCTTTATTCAAGATTTTGTCGCAATTTTCGTTTTTCAATCTCATCAAAGTGAGTTCTACGACGGGCATGTAGTAACTGTAAGGGTACAAGTACCGGTAGTCGAAACGTCCTGTCTAGGTTGGCATTCGTATAAATCCAATATAACGGACCAGTTTGCCTACCTGGGGACTAACGATGAGAGTACGAAGGACCTATTAGGCCAAAGCATGCCACCCCAAACGTCGGTCGAACTAACCCTACTTTGAGTTGTCATTGTGTCCACACCAGGACACCCTCCGACCTTATACTTTGCTGTCATGTTTTACGATTTTCATTCGGGTGGCGCAAGTGTTAACAGGCTAACACCAATAGAACCCTACCAGAGCCCAGTAGTCATGGGGCCCACATGACTACCGAGGCCAAGTAAGGGGACATATGGGAGCCCAAACATGAGCAAAGCCCAAGACATCCTATGGATGTAGTAGGTTTATTTTATTCATTTGTTTTTGTGAATGCTCATTTCTAAATACGACACATGACACCCAAAACGTCAAACTCATACTCTCGATACGTCTTCCTTGTAGATGTCTTCTAGTCTCTCTCGTAGAAGTATGAGATCAGGAAAATCCGTGAGCGCATGGCTGCCCAAGTCGCTCAACAAATGGGTGCCGTAATACCCAACATCGTAATTCAAGTACAACAGGCCCTTACCGCTAATCCCGTCAACCCAATCAACCAAGAAGATCAAAACCTTGTCAATCCTCCCCCAAAAGCCACTAAATGCACCTTCAAGCATTTCAAATCCTGCGATCCTCCAAAATACGAAGGGACTGAAGGTGTCACCGCTCTCCTCCATTGGTTTGAGGAAATGGAAAACCCTTTTCTCAATTGCGACTGCCGCGATGATCGCAAGGTGCGATATGCTACCGGTCGTTTGTTCGGAGTAGCACTTACATGGTGGAATACAGAGAAGGCCAAGCGAGGTGCTGAAGATGCTATGACTTTGACTTGGGAATAGTTGAAGGAAATCATGACAAGACGGTTCTGTCCAAGAAGCGAAATCAAGAAATTGGAAGATGAGTTCTATTCTTTGAAACAAAAAGAGGGCGACCACAACACGTACAACAAGAGATTCCTTGAGTTAAATCAGATGGTCCCCAACTTGTTCACTCCCCTCTACCATTTGATCGAGCACTACATTCGAGGTATTCCTTCAAAAATTCAAGACCCTGTAATAAGTACCACACCTGCAACTTTGGAAGCAGCAATGGAGTTAGCTACAGAGCTCACCGAAAACCGCATACGAAATAAAGACTTCACGGAGGAGAAGAAGAAGGATAAAGCATCAACCGAAACCTCCAACCCAACCCAGACCGAATCCTCTCCTCAAACCACTCCTAAAAGAAAACAAGATGGGCAAAATTTCGCTATCACCCAAGGCAATCAACCAGCTTCACAAGCCGTACCCCTCCAAGCTATCCTAATCACTCAAGTAGCACCCAACTCTACTTACCCGAATAAGAAACCTTACATTGGACCCCACCCTCAATGCAACACCTGTTTTTATCACCATCCATCTACCGTACCTTATCGACTGTGTGCAAATTGTGGGCGTTATGGTCATTGGAGCAAAACTTGTCGTGCCCCTCAAAACCAAGCCTCATCCCCTACTCAAAACATGATCCAAACATATCAACAACCCCAATACCCCATGTTTCCATATATTCAAGGTTGTTTTAATTGTGGCGACCCTACCCATTTTAGAAACACGTGCCCTCGACTGGTTAACATCATAAACGCCCAAGCTCAAGCAAACCCAGTCAACCAAGCAAATCAAGCAAACCCAGCTCCACCACCAGCAAGAGGAAGAGCTTACAACATCAACGCCAATCCTGTTGAAGATAATAACGGCCCAAACGAATCCCCCAACTAGCCTTCCTTCACCAAGAATCAAGACTCAAATCCAACCGTTTAGTTTTATGTTTTCTTATGTTATCTCAATCTTTACGTATCTCAGTTATAAATTGGAAATTTATGTATCCAAGAATCTTAATGCTAATTACTATTTCAGTTTTGTTTTATACTCACTGATTTAACATTCATATCATCATACATCTCGACGTATCTCAATCTCATTATTTAAAGAAGTTGGGTTGTGTCTCACTTTTACATAGACTAACCCCTTTATCATAACAAACGAGAGAGGTACTGTCATCATTCGATCATGTATCCTTTTGGATTTGAGACTCAAGCTTTGGCTGTTGTATTTGTTTTGTAGATTTTAGAGTCACATAGAACTAATCATAACTTACTGACAAAGCCAATGGAAATTTGACAAGAATATGGTGGATACGCCGCTGGTACTTCCTCTATATAAGTATTCTTGTCAAAGGATCAAAAGCATTGACAGGCGGTTATGAGAAGTTCCGTGTAGGTTTAAATATTGTCATGGTTGAAGTTTTTGTTTATGATATAACCTTATCTTTCCAAACGTACCAATTCTCTCAAAAACTCTTATGCATAAAATCATGCTTAGTCAATCAACTCTGTTTATCCATGTTCCGCATTCTTATACTTTAGGCATCAAAAAGCGATTCCTGTAGCAGGGTATTCAACCCTTACTAGGAACGTTACCGCCTCAAATAACATTTAAACTCTCACCCTCTTCTAATTATGTAATTGTCAAATTAAAGCACCCTTCCTTCAAGTCAAATATACCACTACTACTTAAATTTCGGGACGAAATTTCTAAAAGTAGAGGATACTGTAACATTCGTCGAAAAACGGGTTTTCAAAACCAGCTTCGTTTATTAATCAAATATTCAGTTATGATTTTTTGTTGCGTATTTATTTCTTAAATAAATTTAAACAATACATATTAATAAATATATAAGAATTTAAAAACCATAATTTATAATTAATAATAAAAAGTGAATAAAAAAAATAAATAGGAGACGCCGGGATTCGAACCCGGGTCTCGCCTATAACCAAACACACTTCACACCAATCCGCAACACGCATTTATCTGTTAAGATTCTAAACTAAACAAAATTAATACAAGTCTCGAAATTTAACTCCTGAACACCCGCCCAATGTAACGGCACCCAGTCAACCGGAAATCACCAAGATTTCCGTTTCTCTTCAATTAATCACGAAACCGACTCTCAATCAAGTATCTAGACTCAAACCAAGTCAAACCGCAGTTATTTGTAATCTGCTAACATCTCGCTATAACCGATTTTGGACCGAAAAACTCTAAACCGAAAACCCAATTCAAGCTATCTCCTTCAACTATAAATAGGGGTTCTGGTAACTGTTTAGAATGCATGCAACCCATCTGCAAAACCTCTGTTCATCAGAATTCATCACCGGAATGGTCTGGTAGTCGCCAGAAAATATCGCCGGAAAAACCGAAGAATCTATTCCACTATTGCCTTACTCTATAAATAGGACTTCTAGAGCTCAGACAGAAATCACCGCACTCACCTCAAACTTCTTGTAGAGCCTCTGTCGCAAGTTAAACTTCGTCGGAATTTCTTTCAGTCGCCGGAGTTTCTGCACAATTACCGGAATCCAACCGGAACTTCCATCGGTATGAATTCTTAATCTTTTCTGTCAGTTTTATTCGATTCATTTGATTAATCTAAAACAGTAGATCAGTAAAATCAAAATGTTTAGCAGATCAGTTTTCAATTCCGAATTAATGAAGAAGATGAAAATCGAGTCATATATGAATATAATTAAAATCGGTATTTTAAACGGGTTAGACACACAGTCCAGCGGTGGACTGTGTGCATTTCATACTATCGATACCGAGTTCGATCCTTGACACAACCCTATCCACTGTAATAAAATGTTCTTTTTAAAACCGAAACCATATTAACTCGCTGTAAGATGTTAAGTATAATAAAATTTCAATATATATCGGGTTAGACACCCAGTCCAGTTGGTTGGGCTGGGTGCAACACAACACTGGAAACGCGGGTTCGAGTCCAGGCTCTCACACCGGTTCGACAGTTTAAATCCTTTTTAAAAATGGAGTAATTTCTGAATAATCTAAATAGTATATAAATATAATTAAAATCAGAAATATTTCGGGTTAGACACGTAGCTCAGTTGGAAGAGCTACGTGCACGTATACGAGAGGTCACGAGTTCAAACCTCACTTAGCGCATATAAAAACACAGTCCGACCGGTCAACGGTCAACGGTCAGCGGTCAAAAAGTCAACCTTTTTATTTCTTTTTATTTATTTATTTAATTGGAAAAAATTTAAAAATACTTAAAAATGAGATTATTAAAGTTAGAAAATTTCCTTAAACTCACAAAAATAAATCTAACAATTCCATTAAGCGCACAAATTAAAAATATTAATCTCAAATAAAATTTATTTATTTACCGAATCATTTCGTTAATATTTAGGTTAGTTTTTCCCTTGTCGGTTGAATCATAATATTCGTGCGCATTCATCGTCATCAAGGAACGCACCCACTGTGAGTGAATCCTTACAAACTCCCCTTTTTATTCATGTTTTGGGGTGTATCATGTGTCGCTTTAATTATTTCGTTTATTCAAACTTGTGCTATTACCATTATATGACCTAAACTTATGATGTAAATATTGTTTGTTGTGATGCGCGTTTACATTTCGTCATGTTGCGTGCAAATCATTCATTAGGCCCATCAGTTCCTCGTGGGAGACGAGTTGAACATCGCGTGCCTCATTAGATCGGCTCCATTTGATTGAGCCTTGATCTCATTGTTCATCATTTGGTGTGTGTGCTTGTGCATTAATTGATATTATGTGTTTTGTGATTAAATTTACATTTACGTTTACTCATATGTGGTTATGCACCTTTTTATAACCAATATAACAAATTCGTTCAAATGTTTTCATAAGATTCACTCACCAACTTTTGTTGACCCAAAAACCCTATTTTTACACATGATACAGGTGATCCAGTTGAGAAAAAGAAACACGTAGGATGGCCTAGAAGAATAAACAAGTTAATGCTTTGGAATGGACATTTAGTTTTGTTTTTCTTTGTAATTGTATGATTTTTGTTTAATGGATACTTTAGTTTGTAATTCGAATGAAAATGTATTTGACATGTTGTGCTTGTATGTTTATTGTAACTTCTTCTTTAAAGAGAAATAATAAATATGAAACTTTATAGTAAATGTCATGAGCTTTGATGAAAACCCAATCATGCCCCGACTATCATTTTCCGCTACGGGTCAGGGTGTGATAGTCAGCTTTCATCATAGGCCACCAATAGAGGTCCTTTAAGTCTTGGTACATTTTATCCGATCCCGAATGTATAGAGTACCTGAACTTATGGGCTTCGTCTAGAATAAGTGCGCGTAAATTAGTAAAGAATGGGACCCAAATCCGTCCCATGAAGTACAATGTTCCGTCTTCCTTTGGTACCAATTGTGCTTCCATTCCCTGCAAGGCTTTATTTTATAAATTATCCAGCTTAAGCGCTTCTTGCTGAGCATCGTGAATTCGAGAAACGAAATCAGTTTGTATGGTCAACTCTAAGGCTCGTACCCTTAGAGGTTTGGCACGCTCTTTGTGGCTCAAGGCATCTGCTACGACATTCGCCTTGCCCGGGTGGTACTTTATCTCACAGTCATAATCATTCAATAGCTTGACCCATCGTCGCTGCCTCATGTTTAAGTCCTTCGATCGAATATGTGCTGTAAACTCTTGTGATCCTTAAATATGGTGCAACGAGTACCATACAAGTTGTGACGCCAGATTTTCAACGCGAATATCACCACACCTAGCTCAAGGTCGTGTGTGGTATAGTTTTTCTCATGCACCTTCAACTAACGAGACGCATAAGCAATGACCTTGTCCCGTTGCGTCAACACGCAACCAAGACCTTGTCGAGACGCATCACAATAAACCAAAAAACCATCAGTACCGTCAGGTAGGGACAAAATAGGTGCGTCGAAGACTTTATCCTTCCACGTCCGAAAAGCTGTTTCTTGTCTCTCCCCAATCAAATTTCTTATCCTTCTAGGGTAGGGATGTTAGAGGCTGTGCAATACTTGAAAAATTCTCAATGAATCGTCTATAATAGCCTGCTAACCCAAGAAATTGTCGTATCTCAGTTGGCGTCTTTAGGGCTTCCCAGTTCTTGATTGCTTCAATCTTTGCTAGGTCTACATGAATTCCATTCTCATTCACCACATGACCCAAGAATTGCACTCGTGAATCCAAAATTCGCACTTTGACAGCTTTGCATACAACTGTCTTCTTTAAAATTTCCAGGATAGCTCGTAGGTGTTGCTCATGTTCTTCCTTGGTTAGTGAGTATATAAGGATGTCATCAATAAACACAATCACGAACTTATCCAGATACGGCTTACACACCCGATTCATGAGGTCCATGAATACTACCAGTGCGTTTGTTAAGCCAAACGGCATGACAAGGAACTCGTAATGTCCATAACGAGTCCTAAAGGCCGTTTTAGAGATACTTTCTTTTTGTATTCGCAGTTGATGATATCCCGACCCAAGTCGATCTTGGAGTAGTAGCTAGAGCCTTGAAATTGGTCGAACAAGTCATCAATCCTCGGCAAGGGATACCAATTCTTGATGGTTAGCTTATTCAACTCCCTGTAGCCTCTGCACAATACTAAATTTGTCGTCCTTCTCTTAAACCATCAATACTGGAGCTCCCCAGGGTGAGAAGCTTGGTCTGATAAATCCTTTGTCTAGTAACTCTTGTAGTTGAGTCGAAAGCTCCTGCATTTCTGACGGAGCTAGCCGGTGTGGTGCCTTTGCCACTGGTGCTGCTCCTGGCACCAGATCTATCTGAAACTCCACTTGTGGTTGTGGAGGTAACCCAGGCAAGTCTTTGGGAAAGACTTCTGGGAATTCCTTCACAATAGGAAAGTCTTCTAGCTTTGGCTCCTTAGTTTCCTTATCGACAACATCAGCAAGGAAGGCTATGCATCCTTTTCGGTGACACTTCTGCGCCTTCATAACCAATGTGGGATGTCACAATCTTCCGCCTTATGGGGCCCAGCGTCCTCGCATCAACTGTATGAAGGCCGTGTACTATAGGTGTTTCATCATTTGCAAGAGGGATGCGAATGATTTTCTCATGTTGAACAACTTCAGCTCCATTCTTGGATATCCAATCCATGTCGACTACCACATCAAAACTACCTAGACCAACTGGTAGAAGGTTGATAGAAAATTTGTGTTCCCCAAGTTCAAGTGTACAACCCTTAATAACTTCATCTACTTCGACTAATTTCCCATTTGCTGATTCTCCAGATAGAATATGGAATGTCTAGTTTACTTGGTTCTAAGCCAAGTATATCCTTAAGTTCCACAGATTCAACGCTAAAGTCGCCGCCAGTATCAAATAGGGCGGATGCAAATTGTTGGTTTATAGGGAACGTACTTGTAACTACGTTCGAGTCCTGGCATGCCTTGCGTGCTCCTTTCGTGAAAATACTCCAACAAGCGTGATTTTTCTCCGGGCAGTCCTTCCGATAATGTCCTTTATTGCCACATCCGTAGCAATTCTTGGCCCTTGTTGTTTCTATTACTAACTGAATTCCATTCACATGCTTCATACCAGACCAGCATGCTTCCTTGCTATGCCCGGTCTTGTCGCAATTTTCACACCTTCGAGTCCTGCACAGACCTGTGTGATGATAACCACACCCATCAAAACTTGGGTCGTTCTCCTTGGTATCTTTTATCACTTGTTTTAGCCGTGGCAACGAATGCCTTGACTTTTTTTTAGTCGTAGTAGTTTCCTTATGTTTTTTTGCTTGATTTAAAAATTGCCTGGAATGCGTATACTTTCCCTTATTTCTATCCAAAGAAGAGTCCACATGCGTCTTCCTTTTCACTGGACTTTTATTCAATCTCTCCATTGTTACAATGCCCTTGGCAGGACTTAGGGCAAGGGTTATCGCCTGAGCGATTCCCAAAATGGTTCCTCTTATTCTGCCATTCTTTGCAGTGCTGCTGCTTGCTTTGCATTGGACGATTGCTTCAGCGTCTCGCTGTGTCATTAGAGCTTCGAGCTCAGCTCTTGATGCGGGCAAAGGTTCTGATTGGACTTGCCCAGCGTTTCCTTCGCTGTGGTTCCATGAGCTTAGTATGTATAATTCATATTGACGAAATCAAATATTTATTTTGGAATAAATTTTTTCGTCTATGAGCAAAGCTCATTTGTTACGCATTATGAATAAAAGGGTAAGGTAATTCCTAATGATGCTTCTGCAATTCCTTCCACCAATATCATCTCGTCATTGTAGAGAGGTAAATTGAGTTAGAACCAAGTTCTGCTAAGGATATATCGGCTTTTATATACACCATATCAACTTGTTGCAATCAGTCTTGTGAAGGGAACCTCCTCGGAGTCACCTTACTCTGGTCGATGCAAGTCATACAGTGTTATACAAAATTTGGTGAGGTCTTCCCTCACCTTGTTCCTCATTTATTCCTCAAGTCTCTGACTCTTCCATAGTCTTTAGTTTTAACAAAAACGGGTATGCTTCCCAGAAAATGGGGGTTGTGCATTGCTACCACGTGTAGGGGGGGTTGATGGTTAAAAGGCAGAGATTGAGTCGTGAGGGTACGTGACTTCTTCCTCTGGAACGAATTGTGCCTTGTAGCAACCGTAGAGCAGTTTCCATGGCGCGAATGCACTACCCAAATGATGGAGTGCACTATGGGATAGAGAGTGTGTAGTTACTGATAGGCATGTTGGTGGTGGTGATATGGTTAGTGGATGATAGGGTGCATATGGGGTGAAGGACGAGAAGAACCTTCTTGCAGGTGTCATCCATGTGCCTAAATGGAATGGAATCTGTTAAGAAGGGGAGAATCGAGTGGTCGTTTCCGCCCTTATAATGTGTACTCCATACTTCACGAACCTCGATTGTCCGATGTATGGAGGACCCCTTTGCCACACTGGACTGTGTAACGCATACATTGATTTTTCTGGGCTCCAAGAGTCGCAATATGGTGGGTATGGCCTTTATGAATGTCGAATAGAGTGCGGTAAATGGGTTATACTACAGCTCCCGCCACGCCACCTCCTTGGAGCAAACGGATGTCAAGCGTTGGGGTCGATCATCGTAACTATAATGGATAAGTTTGAGGTATCGTAGGCTCTGTACAATTTAAACACAAGAATCCTAAAGTGTTGAGGAAAATCTTTCCCGAGTGTTTACCATCTTCACTTGCTTAGAAATCGGGCTCAAACGACTCGTACTACTGGTAGAAGTGTAGGTGCGAAGTAGACAAAGTCGGACTTCCTTCTTTGTAGAGTGTTATAGTAACTATCTCGGTTAGTATTCTATTAGATAGAGGTTTGAACAACTTAGAAATTTCGAATGGGTGATGATCATTAGCTTGACCCGCAGAGTCCACCAGGATTTCCATGTACTACAAGTTGTTATTACATGGGCCCCTGTATAATAAATTGTCTTGCATGGTCACCCTAATTTTCTCTCATTCGAAGTAGATGATCAATCAAAGAGGGGACACTATTGTCCTCATACCTTATAAATAGAAAGGACCTTTATGGTGGTCCACACGCTAATATCCGTTGTCGTTACGCGCGAAGTGGCACAATGCTTGGACAAGATAGGATTAAAGAGAGTTCCTAACCATAGTAGTTGGAGGGGCACCTTCAAGATGAGTACCTCATCTTCTTTTTCTGGAAAAGGAGTGTCGTCAATCATGTTTGGTAAATGCCTTAGGGACCTCGTCCCACTAATAAGGTTAATGTCCAAGGTTACCTCCTCCGCCTCGCCGTCACTGCCGTAGTAAGGAACTTTTGCATTCGAGAGGAAAGAACAACCATCTTTTACGGAAACAAGCTCAGGGTCTCCTATGGTAATTACGTCAGCCATAAGCTCCGCAATAAAAGCGAGGTCGATAGCCTCATTATGTGAGTCGAGAGTAATTATAGGATTCGAAGTCGAAGGTATCTCGTTCCCATCAATAATTATCCCGTGCACATACATGCATATATATTAATGTATAATAATGTTACTTAGTATATACAGGCAAACAAATGCAACATGTCACATATAACTCTCGTTTGTCCTTTCGGAGATCATTTCATCTTTGGCAAGTCTATCTCACATGGACTGACTATACCTCATTTGGACATCAGTCGGGGTATTCTCCCTCCCTACTAATGTCCTTGCTTTGACTTTCCTGTGAATAATATTTGATTCATGGATCTTGGCGCTTTCGTAAATGCAATGAAAACCTTTTTTTTGTAAAAATGTTTTCGTGAGAGAATCCTAGTGATTGTAGTCTAGACTCGAGAAGGAATCCTAGTTCACTACAATCGGAGCTCTGATACCAACCTGTCACACCCGGTCTTTTGCGGAAGCGTGCGTGTGTGACTTGATCAGTTTTCATTGCATTCAATTATAATAAACAACTACATGATGAAAACAACGATGTTCATCCATCCAAAAGTTTAAATATTACAAACCATAAGTTGTTTGAACTACCAATCATCACAAGTATTTAACTTAAGTTACAACCAATGTAAGTTTTAAAGTTCCATAAAGGACTTGTTTTACAAAAGTTTAGTTTTATGAGGCTTTGCATCCTATATCTCATCAAGGATGAGATATATGGATCAAACCCTCCCAAAAGTGGATGACATCTAGACTTGAAGTTCAAAAGCTTGTTTATAACACCAGCCCAAGATCCGCCTACTTTCCTAAAATACATGTAAGTTGAAAACATCAACAAAAGTTTAGCGAGCTCGTGTTTTTAAGTATTTGCGCATCAAATGAATCTCAAAAACATTTGAAAGTTCCAGTGTCGAAAAATAGGTATGTAGAAAATGTTTTGCAAGGACATTAATATGTTTGACAACATAGGAGGTACTCAACCCGTGTCGGCAATTTAAGTGTCGAACCCTCGACAGTGGACACAACAGCACTCAAAGTGGTCTCCCATGGACCGTGAGTGGGGCTCGCCCGTACCCATAAGATCTAACCTTTGTTCCTTGGTCCTCAAAAGGATTAATGGCACCTTAGTTGCAGCCTATGCTCACATGATCTAAGAGTTCATATAGTTTAATCATACCATTGTTAACATGTATTTTCCCCGAAAGTTGTAAACCGAAAACATTAAGTAAAAGGGGGACATAAACTCACAAGTTTGCGTCTGTAATCTCGTGTACTCAAAGTAGATCTCCTCGAGTCGTACAACAACCTACACACATGTTAGGTTTTATTAGACGCTTAGGTCGTGTAACGACTCGTAGTCTTATTTATTTATTTAAGACTTGTTTTGTTAAAATAATATATTTTCAACTTGTTTCATTATATATACCTTTCATATATATTCTCCAAGTATAGGTATCCTTGTATTTGTGTATTTTGCCAAATACTCTTAGTGTATTCCAGTATGTATTTGTACGTATAGGAATATGTATTTCTTGTGCTTATTAAGTATTTTCCGAATTATTATTTTTGTACAAACAAAAATACCAACTTTATATTCTTAAAATATATACGTATTTTAAGAGTATTTTATAGTAGGTATCCATAAATTTTATTTGGCAAAATATGTATCTTCCATTTATGTATCTTAAAAACAATATATTTTTAAGATTAAACTTAGAAATGTGTATTTCTAGCTTTTACCCAAAATAATATACCCTTTTGAATTGTTAAGAAACTATAACCTTCAAGATAATATATTTTCTATTTTGACAAAATATGATATATTTTGTAATAGTTGTAAAATTTCATGTTTTACCGTTTCTTTGGTTTCAAAAATACCGTTTATCACTTTTGTCAAGTTGTGAATTTATTTCCGGAATATACATATATACATAGTACATTGTTCGGTTTGTCAATTATTTGGGTATAAATTATACATTCATTTTCTTGGAGTTTTGGTAACATCTTCATGTTACAAGTTTTAGTATTTGGTATTTGTGTATTATTTTCAACTCCCTAATTTTAATAACTAATACAATCAATATACAAGTAGCACACAATTTGTGACATTTAAATATATATTTTCCTAAATATATACTTAGCCATTTTTATTATCAAAAATCAACCTCCATATTCATAATTTTTATAACAAATATTATGGCAACTTTTCACATTAAAACCAAGATCAAAAATTACTTATGAACATTTGATTAAAAATACTTTTCTAAGTGTTTAATTTCTTCAAAAGTTTTGCCATAGTTTCCCCTTAAAAAGGGAGGTTTCCATGCTAATTAGCATATCGTTTTCTTTTCAAAAATTCATCACAATCATCAATAATCAACCTACAACTTACCATGAGCCATTACATGCAATTTCACAAGATGATATGAACTTGAAGTTTTATAAAATCTTGTAGTATTTTAACATGGTGTTTAACATGTTCATCTAACACTAAAAACATGATTTTTATTTTTATAAAAACCATTTTTACAAAATTTCCATCTTTACTACTTACAACTTGATTTTTCAAAAATCATTCTCCATGCATTTTTCATGTTACATACACTTTACTAGTTCTATCTAACCCTTTAAAACATGATCATTTTTCTTTATAACCAAGTCATGTGAAATTTAGTAGTAAACTTTAGTTTCTTGAAATGTTCATCTTTGAAATCTCACATTTTTAAGATCAACAACTTGTAGGAATCATCATCCTACACAAAATCATATTCATCTTCAAGTTCATACTTAACATAAAGGATGATCAACATAGGTCTTCTAATATTTATCCTCATACTTGCTAGACCATGTGTTTAATCATCATCTAGCAAGCCTCTTATGATGATCTACATCATAAACACAAGAAATCAACAAACAAGTTCATTACATACACTTAACATCTTTGATCTTCATGTTTTTAAGCTTTATGTTGAAGTTCATCTTTATGTTTTGATGTGATCTTAGAAGTGAAAACAATATCAAGAGGGATTACTACTAGCACAATGGCTAGGGAAGAACTCAAGATGATAAACTAGGTGGATAAAATCTCTAGGTGAAGATCCTTCAAGCTCCAAAGCTTCCAAGCTTCTTAACTATGCTTCTTGCACCTTAGGATCACCTTAGATTACTTGTAAATAACTTGAGAGTGGTGGGACTATGGTGGGGATTTAGGGCCGTGAACAAGGAAGAAGAAAGGGAAGGAGAAGTTAATTTTTGGTGTTAAGTGTTCTTGTTTCATCTCTTGTTCCTTTTATCCTCCATTCATCTATTAACCATAAGGTTTTATGTCCCATATCAAGCTAGCATATCTATTAACAAGATCAAGGGAGATCAAGGAAAATCAAGAGGTGGGACCCTCTTTGTAACCGTGAATGGGGGGGGGTCTTTAGTTGAGTTTTAATGGTAAGTTAGCTAATCTAGTTAGGTTATAAGGGTATTAGTTTAGGGTTTATGGATTTTTAAGATGTGTTATGATATTTATTGACCATAACTAGCTTCATAACATTAAAACAATGCTTCTAGCTAGATTTTGGTATTTCAGGTAGTGTCCGGTTATTCGTTTGGTTACCGGCTCGTTGAAGTGCTAAATAGCACAGTGTAGGGTGCTTTAAGGTACCTTTTGTGACATCTGTGTATAGCACAGTTTCCTAAGCTTTATCGTCTTTATAAAGCTTAAAAATGAGGTTAACGGGTGTTAAAAGTGCCAAAATGCGATGAAACGTGTTCAGGGGCCTGTTCTGCCAACTTTTGAAAGTTGCTGTCAGCTAAGGGGCTTACGGACCGTAAGCCCATACCCCTTACGGTCCGTAAGGACCCCCCAGCACAGCAGTTTCATGGCAGCTTCTTGTTTAATCTCTTGGACACTTAGCAAACGAAATTGCCACACTCCTTCTAGTTTCAACACCTCATTATACACTTGTAATGATCCTAGATCAAGTGCCTAACACTTGGAATGATCTTGTGCATCATCCACAAGTATAAATAGGCCCTCATTTTCACTTCACAACTTTCTCATTTCCATCTTCTTCCTCCCATACTCTTGGAGCTTGCTTCCATCCTTTTTGGAGGCCTCCTACTGAGTTCCTTGAGATCTTGGGTGTTCCTAAACACAAGTAAGATCTCATCCTTAGTCTTTTTATTTCTTTTAGCTATTTCAAGCTAAAAGTCAAACATTCGTTTGACTTTCGGCTTTGACCATTGATTGGTTAAAACAAAGTTCAATTGAACTTTGCAACGTGATCGTAATCACGATGGTTATGATCCTTAGCAATCATACCTACTGATTTACCACGTTACTAGTTGAAGTGACGAGTCAAAGTTTCGTTCAATAATGCGCAAAGTGCGCATTATACGACGGAACTATTCTCGGGTATCAAAACACTTTGTTTTGATACCAAATCAGTTTTATAAACTTAGTTAGACATGTTAAACATGTCTAACTCGTCACTTTTAGTTTAGTGCTTGTTTAGGGTCGTAAGTCGAGCGGTCTTGACCACCGCTTTAACTTCCAAATCCGACCCGTTTATCCAACCAAACTCATATTTGTGACCATACTTTTATAGGGAATAACCCTCTGAGGTTATACCTTATGGTCATGTTGTTTGGTTAGTATTATGATAGGCCGTTATTATGCCCTTTATAAATGCCCTTTTTGAGGATAAATTTATTTTAAGCATACGTGGTTAAAGTTTTGACATATAAACTGATATTACAACATTAACAAACATGTTTGGGTATTTAAGACTTATCATAGGACATGTTTGACCATCCGATCATGCGTCTACGCAAATGACACGTTAAAGTAGCGTAAACTACCTTAACAGGTCATTACGAGTCAAAAGCACTTAGGATCACTTCCAAATCAGAAAGTTGAGTTTATTAAATCATATCATATGAGTTCCAACACTCATTTGATTTATAAGACATCATTCTATCCAATCCGCCGATTAAAATCCCGACTTATTAACATAGTTATCCGATCTTAGGAACCATTTGATTCCTTGGACTCTTGCGCTTTATTATTTTTATTGAACAAGGATACTTTTGCAACCCCAAGTGAGTACATAGACCCCTCTTTTATATTTTTCAAATATTTTGGGGTGAAACACAAGTGCCTACTCGATACTTTCATGTTTCACGTTTTTATGACATATACTTGCTATGTTCATCTAGTACATATATAGTACATGATTTCAATTATGTTTTGCTATGTATGTTGTCTGAGCATGCTAGCACATCGATTTTATGGACATTTCTACTTAGTATGTTGACTTAGCATACCTAGTACATGGTTTAAAGACATTTTTCATGATATCTCTTACATTGACTATGACATTTGGTTTGTTTAACAGGACATAATACATTCATTAACATTGATCACGCCGCCCGGTAGTATGTAATGGTACCATAGGACTTGAAAAATCCCGTTCCCCGCTTCCTAGGTTTGTTTTGAAGTAGGGATGACATAATCCGAATACATTTTTGATAAACCTTTGGCTTGATAAGGGTTTATCCGACAGTCTCAAGGCTTGAATGTATGTGATAAACATAACTACATAAATGTTCATATCAAATAAAGCATTGGTTTTGCAAAACATGACTTTTGATTTAAACTTTGGTTTATTCAAGACATTGTTTTGAGCATGACATTTGGTTATACAAGACATTTGGTTATACATGACATTTGGATATACACGACATTACACATGTAGTTTGAGTAAAGTCTTTTTACTTGCCATACAAGACCTTTGTTAGACAAGACATTTTTGGTGGTTATTTGATAAGTGATTTAAATTACGAGATGTGTGTAATGTGATTAAAGCATGGTGGATACGTTGCTGGTACTTCCTATATATAAATGATTTCATGATATTACATTTCGTAGCGTTATTTATACCACTTCGACAAAGACAAAGAAATGACACATTTGGTACAAAAACATTTTTTTTACAAGACATTGTTAACAAATGGAATATTTTATACATTTCATTTTCATTAGGTTAATTATTTAAGCATACATTCTTCTTTTATATCATTAGATTTTCATATTGATTTTCATATGGTTTATAAAAGAAATTATTTTATAAGGTTCATGACTACTTTTAGTTAAACTATTAATTTAACTTCAAGTCATGAATCTTCATAAACAAACCATATGTATCTCACAGGCATTTTTATGCTGACGTACCTTTTTCACATGTGTTTCAGGAGCTAATGCTTAAGGTTGATTCATGCGACACTTAGAACGGACTTGGGCTTTAGTGACTTAAAATCTACAAGACAATTAGATTTTTGTTTATTTTCTTTTATTCCAAGACATTGTAATCATATTTCATCAAATAATACAAAATTTTAATTACCATGGTTGTTGAGACAATACTTCTGTTACGACACTCCCCGACGTTTCCGTCGTGGTTTGTTATTTTACGCGGTCGGGGTGTGACACCTTTTATGATGGTTTTGATTCCCAACCCTAAACAAGTCATTCTGGACTGTTAAACTACATTTCTGCATTATAATTTGAGGTTTAAAAGCTTATTTTGCTGAAATAGGCAGAATTCTGCAGTTTTAGTGTGATTCGGGTAAATTTTGGCACTTAAGTCATCACTCGGAAGGCAGTTACATGATCCTAACTTTCCTACATACCATGCTAGTGTAACCCTTATCCGATCTAAGGAACCATTTGATTCCTCGGACTCTTGCGCTTTATTATTTTTCTTGAACAAGGATACTTTTGCAACCCCAAGTGAGTACGTAGACCCCTCTTTTATATTTTTCAAATTATTTTGGGGTGAAACACAAGTGCCTACTCGATACTTTCATGTTTTCACGTTTTTATGACATATACTTGCTATGTTCATCTAGTACATATATAGTACATGATTTCAATTATGTTTTGCTATGTATGTTGACTGAGCATGCTAGCACATCGATTTTATGGACATTTCTACTTCGTATGTTGACTTAGCATACCTAGTACATGGTTTAAAGACATTTTTTCATGACGTCTCTTACATTGACTATGACATTTGGTTTGTTTAACGGGACATAATACATTCATTAACATTGATCACGCCGCCCGGTTGTATGTAATGGTACCATAGGACTTGACAAATCCCGTTCCCCGCTTCCTAGGTTTGTTTGGAAGTAGGGATGACATAATCCGAATACATTTTTGATAAAACTTTGGCTTGATAAGGGTTTATCCGACAGTCTCAAGGCTTGAATGTATGCGATAAACATAACTAAAGAAATATTCATATCAAATAAAGCATTGGTTTTGCAACACATGACTTTTGATTTAAACTTTGGTTTATTCAAGACATTGTTTTAAGCATGACATTTGGTTATACAAGACATTTGGTTATACATGACATTTGGATATACACGACATTACACATGTGGTTTGAGTAAAGTCTTTTTACTTGCCATACAAGACCTTTGTTAGACAAGACATTTTTGGTGGTTATTTGATAAGTGATTTAAATTACGAGATGTGTGTAATGTGATTAAAGCATGGTGGATACGTTGCTGGTACTTCCTATATATAAATGCTTTCATGATATTACATATCGTAGCGCTATTTATACCACTTCAACAAAGACAAAGACATGACACATTTGGTACAAAAACATTTTTTTACAAGACATTGTTTTACAAATGGCATATTTTATACATTTCATTTTCATTAGGTTAATTATTTAAACATACATTCTTCTTTTATATCATTAGATTTTCATATTGATTTTCATATGGTTTATAAAAGAAATTATTTTATAAGGTTCATGACTACTTTTCGTTAAACTATTAATTTAACTTCAAGTCTTGAATCTTCAAAAACAAAACATATGTATCTCACAGGCATTTTTATGCTGACGTACCTATTTTCACATGTGTTTCAGGAGCTAATGCTTAAGGTTGATTCATGCGACACTTAGAACGGACTTGGGCTTTAGTGACTTAAAATCTACAAGACAATTAGATTTTTGTTTATTTTCTTTTATTCCAAGACATTGTAATCATATTTCATCAAATAATACAAAATTTTAATTACCATGGTTGTTGAGACAATACTTCTGTTACGACACTCCCCGACGTTTCCGTCGTGGTTTGTTATTTTACGCGGTCGGGGTGTGACACCTTTTATGATGGTTTTGATTCCCAACCCTAAACAAGTCATTCTGGACTGTTAAACTACATTTCTGCATTATAATTTGAGGTTTAAAAGCTTATTTTGCTGAAATAGGCAGAATTCTGCAGTTTTAGTGTGATTCGGGTAAATTTTGGCACTTAAGTCATCACTCGGAAGGCAGTTACATGATCCTAACTTTCCTACATACCATGCTAGTGTAACCCTTATCCGATCTAAGGAACCATTTGATTCCTCGGACTCTTGCGCTTTATTATTTTTCTTGAACAAGGATACTTTTGCAACCCCAAGTGAGTACGTAGACCCCTCTTTTATATTTTTCAAATATTTTGGGGTGAAACACAAGTGCCTACTCGATACTTTCATGTTTTCACGTTTTTATGACATATACTTGCTATGTTCATCTAGTACATATATAGTACATGATTTCAATTATGTTTTGCTATGTATGTTGACTGAGCATGCTAGCACATCGATTTTATGGACAATTCTACTTCGTATGTTGACTTAGCATACCTAGTACATGGTTTAAAGACATTTTTCATGACGTCTCTTACATTGACTATGACATTTGGTTTGTTTAACGGGACATAATACATTCATTAACATTGATCACGCCGCCCGGTTGTATGTAATGGTACCATAGGACTTGACAAATCCCGTTCCCCGCTTCCTAGGTTTGTTTGGAAGTAGGGATGACATAATCCGAATACATTTTTGATAAAACTTTGGCTTGATAAGGGTTTATCCGACAGTCTCAAGGCTTGAATGTATGCGATAAACATAACTACATAAATATTCATATCAAATAAAGCATTGGTTTTGCAACACATGACTTTTGATTTAAACTTTGGTTTATTCAAGACATTGTTTTGAGCATGACATTTGGTTATACAAGACATTTGGTTATACATGACATTTGGATATACACGACATTACACATGTGGTTTGAGTAAAGTCTTTTTACTTGCCATACAAGACCTTTGTTAGACAAGACATTTTTGGTGGTTATTTGATAAGTGATTTAAATTACGAGATGTGTGTAATGTGATTAAAGCATGGTGGATACGTTGCTGGTACTTCCTATATATAAATGCTTTCATGATATTACATATCGTAGCGCTATTTATACCACTTCAACAAAGATATGACACATTTGGTACAAAAACATTTTTTTACAAGACATTGTTTTACAAATGGCATATTTTATACATTTCATTTTCATTAGGTTAATTATTTAAACATACATTTTTCTTTTATATCATTAGATTTTCATATTGATTTTCATATGGTTTATAAAAGAAATTATTTTATAAGGTTCATGACTACTTTTCGTTAAACTATTAATTTAACTTCAAGTCTTGAATCTTCATAAACAAAACATATGTATCTCACAGGTCATTTTTATGCTGACGTACCTATTTTCACATGTGTTTCAGGAGCTAATGCTTAAGGTTGATTCATGCGACACTTAGAACGGACTTGGGCTTTAGTGACTTAAAATCTACAAGACAATTAGATTTTTGTTTATTTTCTTTTATTCCAAGACATTGTAATCAGATTTCATCAAATAATACAAAATTTTAATTACCATGGTTGTTGAGACAATACTTCTGTTACGACACTCCCCGACGTTTCCGTCGTGGTTTGTTATTTTACGCGGTCGGGTTGTGACACCTTTTATGATGGTTTTGATTCCCAACCCTAAACAAGTCATTCTGGACAGTTAAACTACATTTCTGCATTATAATTTGAGGTTTAAAAGCTTATTTTGCTGAAATATGCAGAATTCTGCAGTTTTAGTGTGATTCGGGTACTTTTTGGCACTTAAGTCATCACTCGGAAGGCAGTTACATGATCCTAACTTTCCTACATACCATGCTAGTGTAACCCTTGTTTCCGGGGCTCATTCAGTGCCTTTACATCATGTCTGTCTGAGTACTGAACTCCCGTCAGTACTCCTTGTTCGTCTGCTAAGTATATCAGTTTTGTTCTGTATACGTTTCAAACCGTTTCAATTTGAGTTCGACAATAATAAACATCATGCATCATGAAATGTCTTTGTGAGTTCTTTCAATATAATTCATAAAATCATACACATCATAAATTCAAAATGCACAACCATTTAATACAAACTATTGTTCACATTGTACGGATATTACTTGAAAAGTGCCATTTGTCAAACATGGTGTAAATTCAGGAAGAATGTGGGAGTCTAGCTGGAGAGAGTTAGCAAAGAGTTTCTGAAGGAAGAAAGGCGTCTAGAACGTCTTCAAGAAAACACTATGGAGGCAAGACTTAGACCTTTTCAGTTCATGACTAAAGTGCGACCTACAGATCAAACGCTGATTCCAGCGCAAGAAAGAAGAAAGAAGCCTTACAAGAACTTCTTTGGGCGCTGTAGATAAAGATAGAGTTTTTGAAGACTGATAAAGACGATTTCCAAGGGTGTGACAACTCGTAATTTCGAGGTTAGAACCGTTCATTTTTTATGAGACGAGTTTATACTTAACTAAATTATATTACAAATTTGCATTATAAAAGAGATTAACTTGGAACAGAATCCTTATTCTTTTGAAAGCGACTCGAACCGCAACCATGTCTTGCTAGTCGACCCAACCCACTCGTGTAACCCAAAACCTTTGAGGGTTAAAACATAATGTATATATTATATATGATATTGCTAACTTATCGTACATTTATATATATTAGTTGATTTAGTAGAATAATATATATATATACAATTATAGTTATCATACAATTCGTTGGGCAGCCACCTTCCATCCAAATCACCCCACTAATATTTTCCAATATTTATGCATGTATATCTTGAGTTAAGTTAATAAAAAAAAACATGGATAATACCAATCCACATAACAAATCGCCACCTACCATAATCCAACACTTTTACGTTTTGGTGAACAGTTATTATTGGCCCAAAACCCTCATCACATCTCCACTTTATATCTTTTTATTTGGTGTCTTTAGCCCACTCCCCAAGCCTTCCAATGAAACCCCTTTTCAAATTTGTTAAGTGCTGCATGCTTGGTTGTGTTACAACTCCTCAAACTAATTCCGTAACCTACAGCCCAAACAAATCCCCAAACCACCCCACCCATAAACCATAATATATGTATTATGTACATGCGATTGGTTATCTTTTATAACTCTCCGTAATTTTAAAACCCTAACCCACGCACAAGCATACTACGATCTCCCTCCCGCTCCCTTTGTTGACGTTAGTAGCAGCCAAGGACTCTTGTCTTGCCGTTTACAAGTCTTCAATGAATCTGCTAGTTTATAACTCGGACGTGATTGACCGGTTCCACCTCATGTGTTTCTTTCCATTCCTTAATCCGAGCATTCAAAGGTGAGTTCACTACTCTTTTTCAAGCATGCGTCCAGTGGGGGCAAACAAACAAACTTACATCCCTGGAGGGGATACTTTGTAAACTTTTATCCCTAGAGGGGATACTTCATAACAGTTGTTTAATTTCGATGTTGGATAATACACTCAAATCTATCACTTTAAGTCCCATCTTACTACCGAACTAGTTGCTTGGAGGGCAACCGGGCATTAGTTGATAGCGCTATTAGACTTGACAATCTCACACCGTACCTGGGAGGACGGGCGTGAACTAATGACTTTAACCACATGATCTCAATGTTGATAAGCATTGGGGAAGGGCAAACAAACTGACGTCACTGCAGTATCGAGTAATTATCAACATGTCATTAAACTAAACACCTACTGGTTTTATGGTAAACAAAACTGTGAACTTGCCGGCTTTATCGCTGATACACTTTTTCTGCATGCTTGCAGGTTGTTAGATATCTTATGCATGGGAACCTGCAGTCCGAGGAGTTGAAGTGTCATGGGGCATGTTACTCGATTGCAAACATTATTAATTTACATTTTAAAACATTTTGTTTAGAACTGTTTAAGATGTTTACATTACTTCCATTGAACCATAATATGTTGAAACGATTAATTCGAAAATCACTATTCATGTTGGACATGATGACTTGTTTTATATTATTTATTATTAGTTTGACATGATTAGTGGCTGGATTCTGGGCAGTTAAACGCCTCACGGTAAAACCCCGCAGGTGGATTTTTGAGGTGTGACAGTTTGGTATTAGAGCCACTGGTTATAGTGAACTAGGTTTTAAAAAGTTTTTGTAAAACCAGATTATAACCAAATTAGTTCCGAAAACGACCATGACATTGCGCTCCAGATTGCAAGGTTCGTCTTTCAAATATCGCATGCACTATACATTTAGCATATACATATGCATTGGATTGCATATAGCCACACACACTTCATTATAGTACGAATTCATGTGTTATCTATTTATACTATGATGAATCATTAGTATGACTTTACTTTTAAATCTTTTGTGATCTCCATCGTTTTGAAACACTTTCTTTTGACATTCGCATCTAAGGATCCCTTGATACAAGTTAGGAGGAATTGGAGGGAACATGCAAACCGAATTATCATTATGGGTGCACATGTAATTGTAATTGGGAGTGCATGTGAGTCCCAATGAGACCAAGCGTGTGTAAAGGGAAGCTGACCCATTATCCGACATAATTGGGGATTCAGATATCCAAAGGAGCCAAAGCGATAATGGACTCCTACTTAATCTTGAAATATACTTTCTTCACTCTTCTTGTTTTACTTGTACTGAACATGAAATATTATGCGCTACATATTTTTTTTATATATCGTCTCCAAACCTCTCTTGAAAACCAAATACATTGAGTAATTGGTTGACGGTCAGCCGAGTGAAACATCACATATTTTATGTTGGGTGCAAACTCAATTTATAGGTAAAGTGTTTGACATTGACCTCCTTCCTGATACTCTTAGTAGTTTCGATGCAGTCATCTTAATGCATTCCTTTCACTCTTCCTTGACGGCTTAGCAAAATTTCAGGAAGAAATTCCCTTTCAACTTGGGATGATGTGGTACCTGAGGAAAATCCACAGTCATTAACTCGTCTTTCACTCTCCTGTGTCTACTTATCAAATTTCAGGATGAAATTTCTTTCAACTTGGGATGATGTGACAACTCGTAATTTCGAGGTTAGAACCGTTCATTTTTGTGTGACGAGTTTATACTTAACTAAATTATATTATAAATTGGCATTTTAAAAGAGATTAACTTGGAACGAAATCCTTGTTCTTTTGAAAGCGACTCGAACCGCTTGAACCGTAGCCATGTCTTGCTAGTCGACCCTACTCGCGTAACCCAAAACTTTTGAGGGTCAAACCATAATGCATATATTATATATGACATTGCTAACTTATCGTACATTTATATATATTAGTTGGTTTATAAAATAATAATAATAATAATAATAATATAGTTATAGTTATAATACAATTCGTTGGGCAGCCACCTTTCATCCAAATCAACCCACTAATATTTTCCAATATTTAAGCATGTATATCTTGAGTTAAGTTAATAAAAAAACATGGATCATACCAATCCACATAACAAATCGCCACCTACCATAATCCAACACTTTTACGTTTTGGTGAGCAGTTATTATTGGCCGAAAACCCTCATCACATCTCCACTTATATATGTTTTTATTTGGTGTCGTCAGCCCACTCCCCCAAGCCTTCCAATGAAACCCCTTTTCAATTTTTTTAAGTTCTGCATGCTTGGTTTTGTTACAACTCCTCAAACTAATTCCTTAACCTACGGCCCAAACAAATCCCCAAACCACCCCACCCATAAACCGTAATATATGTATTATGTACATGCGGTTGGTTATCTTTTATAACTCTCCATAATTTTAAAACCCTAACCCACGCACAAGCATACTACGATCTCCCTCCTGCTCCCTTTGTTGATGTTAGTAGCAGCCAAGGACTCTTGTCTTGCCGTTTACAAGTCCTCAACGAATCTGCTAGTTTATAACTCGGACGTGATTGACCGGTTCCACCTTGCGTGTTTCTTTCAATTCCTTAATCCGAGCATTCAAAGGAGAGTTCACTACTCTTTTACAAGCATGCGTCCAGTGGGGGCAAACAAACAAACTTACATCCCTAGAGGGGATACTTTGCAAACTTTTATCCCTGGATGGGATACGTTATAACTGTTGTTTAATTTCGATGTTGGATAATACACTCAAATCTATCAATTTAAGTCCCATCTTACTACCGAACTAGTTGCTTGGAGGGAAACGGCGTATTAGTTGATAGCGCTATTAGGCTTTACAACCTCACACCGTACCTGGTAGGACGGGCGTGAACTAATGACCTTAACCACATGATCTCAATGTTGATAGGCATTGGTGAAGGGCAAACAAACTGACGTCACTGCGGTATCGAGTAATTATCAACATGGTATTAAACTAAACACCTACTGGTTTTATGGTAAACAAAACTGTGAACTCGCCGGCTTTATCACTGAAACACTTTTTCTGCATGCTTGCAGGTTGTTAGATATCTTATGCATGGGAACTTGCAGTCCGAGGAGTTGAAGTATCATGGGGCATGTTACTCGATTGCAAACATTATTAATTTACGTTTTAAAACATTTTGTTTAGAACTGTTTAAGATGTTTACATTGCTTCCGCTGAACCCATAATATGTTGAAACGATTAATTTGAAAATCACTATTCATGTTGGACATGATGACTTGTTTTATATTATTTATTATTAGTTCGACATGAATAGTGGCTGGATTCTGGGCAGTCACACGCCTCGCGGTAAAACCCTGTAGGTGGATTTTTGAGGGTGTGACAGTTTGGTATCATAGCCACTGGTTATAGTGAACTAGGTTTTAAAAAGTTTTTGTAAAATCATGCTACACTGAATTAGTTCCGAAAACGACCATGACATTGCGCTCCAGATTGCAAGGTTCATCTTTCAAATATCGCATGCAGTATACATATAGCATATACATACGCATTGCATTTCATATAGCCACACACACTTCATTATAGTACGAATTAATGTGTTATCTATTTATACTATGATGAATCATTAGTATGACTTTACTTTTAAATCTTTTGTGATCTCCATCGTTTTGATAACACTTTCTTTTGACATTCGCATCTAAGGATAGCGTGTGTAAAGGGAATCTGACCCATTATCCGACATAATTGGGGATTCAGATATCCAAAGGAGCCATAGCGATGATGGACTCCTACTTAATCTTGAAATATACTTTCTTCACTCTTCTTGTTTTACTTGTATTGAACATGAAAATATTATGCGCTACATATTTTTTTTATATATCGTCTCCAAACCTCTCTTGAAAACCAAATACATTGAGTAATTGGTTGACAGTCAGCCGAGTGAAACATCACATATTTTATGTTGGGTGCAAACTCAATTTATAGGTCAAGTGTTTGACATTGACCTCCTTCTTGATAGTCTTAGTAGTTTCGATGCAGTCATCTTAACGCATTCCTTTCACTCTTCCTTGACGGCTTAATAAAATTTCGGGAAGAAATTCCCTTTCAACTTGGGGATGATGTGGTACCTGAGAAAAAACCACAGTCATTAACTCGTCTTTCACTCTCCTGTGTCTACTTATCAAATTTCGGGACGAAATTTCTTTCAACTTGGGGATGATGTGACAACTCTTATTTCGAGGTTAGAACCGTTCATTTTTTGTGTGACGAGTTTATACTTAACTAAATTATATTATAAATTTGCATTATAAAAGAGATTAACTTGGAACGGAATCCTTATTCTTTTGAAAGCAACTCGAACCGCTTGAACCGTAGCCATGTCTTGCTAGTCGACCCTACTCGCGTAACCCAAAACTTTTGAGGGTCAATACATAATGTATATATTATATATGACATTGCTAACTTATCGTACATTTATATATATTAGTTGATTTAGTAAAATAATAATAATAATAATAATATTATAGTTATAGTTATAATACAATTCGTTGGGCAGCCACCTTCATCCAAATCCCCCCACTAATATTTTCCACTATTTATGCATGTATATCTTGAGTTAAGTTAATTAAAAAACATGGATCATACCAATCCACATAACAAATCGCCACCTACCATAATCCAACACTTTTATGTTTTGGTGAGCAGTTATTATTGGCCGAAAACCCTCATCACATCTCCACTTATATATGTTTTTTATTTGGTGTCGTCAGCCCACTCCCCCAAGCCTTCCAATGAAACCCCTTTTAAAATTTGTTAAGTACTGCATGCTTGGTTTTGTTACAACTCCTCAAACTAATTCCTTAACCTACGGCCCAAACAAATCCCCAAAACCACCCCACCCATAAACCGTAAATATGTATTATGTACATGCGGTTGGTTATCTTTTATAACTCTCCATAATTTTAAAACCCTAACCCACGCACAAGCATACTACGATCTCCCTCCAGCTCCCTTTGTTGATGTTAGTAGCAGCCAAGGACTCTTGTCTTGCCGTTTACAAGTCCTCAACGGATCTGCTAGTTTATAAGTCGGACGTGATTGACCGGTTCCACCTCGCGTGTTTCGTTCAATTCCTTAATCCGAGCATTCAAAGGAGAGTTCACTACTCTTTTACAAGCATGCGTCCAGTGGGGGCAAACAAACAAACTTACATCCCTGGAAGGGATACTTTGCAAACTTTTATCCCTGGAGAGGATACGTTATAACTGTTGTTTAATTTCCATGCTGGATAATACACTCAAATCTATCACTTTAAGTCCCATCTTACTACCGAACTAGTTGCTTGGAGGGCAACAGAGTATTAGTTGATAGCGCTATTAGGCTTGACAACCTCACACCGTACATGGGAGGACGGCCGTGAACTAATGACCTTAACCACATGATCTCAATGTTGACAGGCATTGGGGAAGGGTAAACAAACTGACGTCAATGCGGTATCGAGTTATTATCAACATGTCATTAAACTAAACACCTACTGGTTTTATGGTAAACAAAACTGTAAACTCGCCGACTTTATCGCTAATACACTTTTTCTGCATGCTTGCAGGTTGTTAGATATCTTATGCATGGGAACTTGCAGTCCTAGGAGTTGAAGTGTCACGGGGCGTGTTACTCAATTGCAAACATTATTAATTTAAGTTTTAAAACATTTTGTTTAGAACTGTTTGAGATGTTTAGATTGCTTCCGCTGAACCCATAATATGTTGAAACGTTTAATTTGAAAATCACTATTCATGTTGGACATGATGACTTGTTTTATATTATTTATATTAGTTCGAGATGATTAGTGTCTGGATTCTGGGCAGTTGCACACCTCGCGGTAAAACCCCGCAAGTGGATTTTTGAGGGTGTGATAAAGGGGAAGTCTGTTAGTACAGTATGTCTATGTCTTAGTCTTGTATCGAGTCTGTTTAGATTGGGATAGATTATGCTAGAAACGAGTCGTGTTTATGTAAATTGTAGACAAGTTCGCCCGGAATCTTTGATGTTGGAACAAGTTCGGCCGAACTTGTTCAAACAAGTTCGCCCGAACTTGTTATCCCCCAAGCGAACATGTGCTATTATAAATATGTGTCTCTAGGTTCTCATTTGTAACTTTGGCAGAATAGAGGCGAAGCTCTGTCCGATCTGGAACTCACATGTATTGAACTTTAAGATCAATAAACAGACAGTTTAACGAGTAATTCTTGTATAATTGATTAACATGTCACATAGTTTCCGCCTATTTGAAAATTAGATACCAATTTAGGTTCCTGTGCTATCAAGGAGCGATCCAACAATGATTATTTAACTAAGTTAGATTACATTGCCTGGAAATACAAAAGAAAACATAACAAAGTTTAAATTATTCTTCATGCTTTTATGTCACTAAAGCCCAAGTCCGCCCTATGTGTAGCATGATCAACCTCAAACATTCGCTCCTGAAACATATGTGAAAGTAGGTACGTAAGCATAAAAATGCCTTTGAGTAACAAAGGTTTTGTGTTGAAGATTCATGGCATAGATTGTTTAAGGAAATGTTTGAACAAAAGCAACCATGAACCCTTAAAATGTTTTCTTTTATGAAATCTTGTGAAAATCGAATGATATAAAAGAAATAATGCATGGTTAACTTAATAACCAAAATATGTCATGTATACACAATGTCTGGTATAAACCCAGTGTCATGTATAAACAATGTCTTGTGTAATCCCAATGTCACGTATAAACAATCTCCTGCGTAAACCAAATGTCATGTATAAACAATGTCTTATGTAAACCGAACGTCCTGTATTAACAATGTATATGAATAACCAAAATGTCTTGTATAAAACAATGTCTTTGAATAAACAAAGGTTTTGTTCAAGTCAAAGGTTATGTTTTATAAACCATTGCTTTTATTGTTAGAACATGTAATATGGATTGTTGGTGAATACATTCAATCCTTGTTGACTGTCGGATAAACCTCTATCCGGTCAAGGCTTTATCAATGTTCATCGGATTCTGTCATTCCCTAAGAACACTTCCAAACAAATTAGGAAGGGGGAATGAGATTTTAAATCCTATGGTACAATTACATACTACAGGTCGGCGTGATCGATGTTAATGAACGTATCATTGTCAAGTTCAACACACCAAAATGTCAATAACAATGTAAGCATGTCTTGAAAATGTTTTGAAACCATGTGCTAGGTATGCTAGGTCAACATACAAAGCAAAAATGTCTTTGAAACCATGTGTACAATATATGCTAAGTTAACATATATAGTAATAATGTATTTGAAACCGAGTACTAAGTATGCTAGGTCAACATACATAGCAAAATGCAATCGAAAACATGTACTATATGTATTATGTAATCAAAACATGTATAATGTCATGAAATCACGAAAATAGTTATAGGCACAATATGTTTCACCCCAAAACATTAAAAAACATAAAAGAGGGGACTATGTACTCACCTTTGGGTGCGTTTTTATGTGTTAACACAATCCCTCAAATTGTTTATTCGTCCAAAATTCAGCAAGAACGATTTAATAATCAAAACTTAGAAAATACCTAAGTTTCTCCAGTATTTAGAATTTTCACATAACTTGAATTTTCTCGAAAAGTCTTTGTTTTGATTATGTTGGTGTATCTATATATATGTGTTCATATATATTAATATTTTCACGACTTGAACGATTTATTGGTGACCCTCATTATGTTATATACGTTAATGCACCTGTTTAAGCAATATATCTACAATTTGTGCGTCGTAATATATATATACCTAAACATGACATAAAATTAATAACGTAATTCACGTATTATGTTATTTCACACATATATATCACACATAAACATTAATATATATATCAAATAACTCATCAAGTTACTATAAACACATTTCTCATGGTAACCACAAATTTTCGCATATAATGGGATTTCCGATCTAGTTTACAGTTTCTATCGCACAAATGTCTAAACATAGCATCTTTTCATATAATCGTGAAATCACTTATTAAATAACAATACACATATCCATATTTATATATCACATCATAATACACGAAGTTCACTTTTGAACAATCCATGTTCGTGTATTTTGAAATATGCGTATTTAGCATTTTCGGTATCGTTTTCGGGCGTCGGATGTCACGTACGACTAACCAAACACCAAAGATACTTAATATAAGTTAAAATACTTATTTTTATATAAAAAATATCAGTTTATTTACTGATCTAAAACAGTTTTATAAAAAATCACTTGAAAAGACGATTTTTATGGTTTTTAACGCATAGTTTCATACCGAACTTTACCGTAACCATCCCAAATCATCATTGTTGGTGCAGAATGTCTATGTCTTAGTCTTATATCGAGTCTGTATAGATTAGAGTTGAATAGGCTAGCAAAATCTAGTATTTATGTATATTGTAGTCAAGTTCGCTGGAGATTCACATGTAATGTCAAGTTCGGCCGAACTTGCCTAAGCAAGTTCTCCCGAACTTCACTCCTCCACCAGCGGACTTGCAAGTCTATAAATAGCTAGCATACCTCTCTCATTTGTAACTTTGGCATCTCTGAGGCGAAGCTCTGTCAATTTGGATTCTTGACATTTAATCAATAAAATTGACGTTTAACTGATTAATTCTTGTCTATTAGTAAACTTGTCAAATATTTCCGCTATTATGGACAATAGATATCAAATCTAGGTTCCTAAGCATCGAGGATCGGTCCTACAAGTGGTATCAGAGCTAGAATAGCCTGATTTGATTGATATGAAGACAAGAACACTTCTAATTCTACTCCATTCTTATAGTTTTCTTAACTTTTTCATAAAAATGAAGAATTCACGGGCAAATTCTGTCCAATTTTGAATATGACATGTTAAATACATCATAGATAAACCCCTGAGAGTTTGGAGACTAAAATCAAACGAATTGGTATCAAAATGTTGCAAAAACCATGTTTTTCAAAACCCTCATCATCGAACTTGTTAGGCAAGTTCGACCGAACTTGAGGTAAAAAGTCACTTTCTAAGTGAATTTTTACCAAGTTCGCTCGAACTTGAGGTGTTTTTGATAAAATTTTGGTAAGTTCGCTCTAACTTAAGGCAATTTTGAGAGAATTATAGTCAAGTCCGCTCAAACTTACCAAATATTCATTGATTCTATATCAAGTTCGACCGAACTTGATTAATATCAAGAAAATTCTGGTTAAGTTCGCCCGACCATTACAAGATTCTTATAAAATTCATTCAGCATGTTCGACCGACGTTGCTCAGAGAAAATTTTCATACAAAAAAAAGTCACAAGTTCGACCTAACTTGTGATAAAATCTGAATTCTTCATTCACAACTACAAGTTCGACCGAACTTGTAGTAATTCTAACATTTTCAAAAGTTTTAACGTGTTTTCAGCGTACGTGTTTAGTATTCGCGATGGATGATATTCAGAGAGCGTTTATGTCCAGAGTGGGTACATCCAATGCCAACGTGATTCAGCAAGTCAATCTTGACAACGAGATGGGAACGTCCGTTAAACCGCCAAAGTTAATGAGCATGGACGAGTATGAAGGATGGAAGGAGAAATTTACTTATTGGGTTCAAGCCATGCATTTCCAAGGCTGGGTGTCAATTGAGGGAGGTTACACTGTTCTGTTGGACGAACATCAGCAAGTACTAGAGAAGTACAAGTACACCACAATACAGAAAGATGAGTACATTGCTGAGAAAAAGATGATAAGCCTCATTCAACAATCTGTTAAAGAGGATATTCTGGTCTTGTTACCCGAGTATACTACTGCGAGAGATCTCTGGTTATCACTGCAAAAGAAATATCAAGGCAGCGTAGAGATGATCAAGAGTAAGAAAGCTCTCATCATGAAGGAATCGATATTTTCAACATGTTGAAGGGCGAGACAATGAATCAGATGATTGAGCGCTTCTGTCATCTGAAAGTCCAAATGAGAAGACATGGTCTTGAGAAGACTGAACCAGAATACATCGATAAGCTTTCAGATGCATTACCTGACGGAGAGTGGACTACTTATTTGATGGTTCTGAAAGAAAGTCCAAATTGGGAATTCTTTAAGTTGTCAACATTCATCGACAAACTTGAAGGTCATGAAATGGAACTACTGAAGATTGTGAAGTCGAAGAATGCTAACATTGTTCAAGATGTTGGTCTGTATTACAAAACCGGAATGCATGACAACATTTCAAGTCCAAAGATTGAAGGAGCATTCAGTGCAAACATGAATTCTTCCCCACATAATCAGAACCAATCATATCCTCAATATAATCAAAGTCCACAAAGCTCTTCGTTCTCAAGCACAGGGTCAAATGCTTCTTATCAGAGTCAAGCAATCAGAATCAACAAACATATTCTGATCCAAATGTTTACAAGTGTAACACTGCTGTAAATCTAAACAGTGTTGTTTCTGAGCAAGTTGCAAAACAACATATGTCACTTCTCGCCACTGTTCTAGAATCATATGAGAGTCTTGTAGCTGGAAAAATCTGCAATCCCGAAATGCCGCCGAAGACTATGATCAGGTGGACGAAGAAGAGCTTGAGCTAATGGATATCAAGTGGTCACTAGCTTCTATCATTCGAAGGGTGACAAAGTTTGTTGCGCTCACAGGCCGAGATATCGGAAATTCAAGCAACAAGCTAGGGTTCGACAAATCGAATGTCACTTGTTTCAGATGCCGACAGAAAGGGCATTTTAAGAGAGAATGCAAGAATCCTGAAGCCACAGGAAATCAGAGTCCATTCGGAGGGCAACGAATATTACAATAAGTCACTTCAGTATAAGCCTTTTCCAAAGAAGAGACAGGTTGAAATCTAAGAGAAACCAAATAGTAACAGCACTGAAAAGGCTATGGTTGCTTCGAACGAGGATGATGGATTCGATTGAAATTCTTATATCGGTAAGAAGACCGGAGTTGCATTGATGGCTCAAATTGTTGAAGATACATCTGCCGAAGAAGCAGCAGCTCTAGAGAATATTTTACTGGAACAGTATCTGCAACAACAACAGGAGGAATAGGAGTATATTCACATGCAGAATCAAGGCATTTTATCTCCTAACTCATGTGATAGTTTTGCAGGTCACTTTGATGAAAGATCTCATGAGCAAGTTGCCGATGAGAAATCTATTGCTGAAGAAGTCATTGATGTTACTCAAGAAATGAATGCTGAAAACCTCAAGGACATTGCTGATAAAGCTTTGATGGCAAATCTAACAAAGGTAGGTCCAGATGTAAGTTGTCAAATTACAAGTTGTAGAGGTTGAAAAACCTTGCACAAAATGTACCGAGCCATGTGCTAAATGCGCAAAAAATCACAAATCATCGCTGAACTCAATGTACATAATGAACATTTCAAATATGATTATCGTACAATAAAGGAAGCGTATGACAAAATGAAAGATGATTATGGCAGGCTCGATAGAAATAATATTGAACAACACGATACTATAAGGATGTTGAAAGGTATAGTAATGGATAAACAAAAGGCAATAAACATTTATATAAACACCATTGCTGAAACCAAACAACAACTCCAGGACATGAAAATTGAAACATAACATGTTCAACAACTTTTAAGAAGTTATTCAACTAACGCATATGTCATTGATCACATTCTTCCTACAATTTCATCGGAAGAAAAACCTAAAAAGAAAATTAGTAAAGAATATAGCAATGTTCCTCCACCCCTTTGCGAGAAGTATTGTCGCAAAACTGTTGATGGGATGGATAAGGCACTCGACATTGAGTTGTTATTTGAAAAGAAAAATGAATTGCTGGAGAACATTGATGTAGTCTATACTAAATCAGATGATGACAATGCGGTAGTGAAAAAGGTGGTTGAAATGTTCTGAACGATTCTGATGATGGCAGCTTTGAGAGCGCCACCTCGAGTTTGAACAGTTCTGAGACAAATTCCGAAGATGACGATACATCAACAGAAGATGATCGATGTGATAATCCTAATGTTGTCATGTACAAGGTTAAGGAATCTGATAGATTATACTTTGATGACAGTTTTTTGATTCGGAACATCAAAGAAGATCAATTGGATAAACTGTTTAAACTAGTTGAAGTCACATCAGATGACCTGGAGAAAAATGAAAAGAACTTCTATTCAAAACCCAAAAGAAGTTACAATAACTACCGGAGAAATGGTGGTGATCATTCGGAAAACCGGAGGGCTGGGTTGGGTTTAGAAGAATCTGATGAACCGAAAAAGAAAATGTCACCATTTCATGAATACAAAGATAAAAACATGAAATTTGTTTATGGGACAAGCACGGTTCACGAGGAGAGTTTGATTGTAAAGCAATCAAACGACGAGTTTAAGAAACAAAAAGAACTTTGAGATAAGGCGAAAGCCACAAGTGGTGTAAAATCCACTAGTGGACATTCACATGATAATCGGATTTGCTTCAAGTGCAACGAAGTTGGTCATATTGCATGGAAGTGTCCGAAATGTAAACCGCTTATCTTCGAAGCAAAGAAAGTTCAGATGTTGAAAAACCAAAGCAACCAGAGATTGGGCAAATAAAAATCTTAAAAAGAAATGTTGACATAAAGGAAATGAAACAAAATTTTGAATTAAAACCTGAATTTAAAAATTCAACTTTCAAAAAAGATGAATCTTCAAAAGCAACTGAAACAAAGTTTTACATCAAAAAGGCTAACATAAAATCACAAGCCTGGGTGGCTAAGAAAAGGTCAACAACATCTGAAATCACTAAGTCCGAGCGTTTAAGATTAGTGATAATATGAAAGAATTAAAATCTGAAATCAAGTCTGATATTGTCAAAATTACAACTGGTAACAGTTTGAAAGATAAAAAGAAAGTGAAGTTTTCAAACATAAACATCATAGAAAATCCAGATGATGAATATGAATTTGATTATGCTGACGAATGTGCATTTTATTACGGTGATAGTTATCCAATTCAACCCAAGACAAAGAAGGCTTGGGTCGTGCTGTTTAACTAAATGTTGAAATATGCAGGGGCTCCAGAGATCCGTACTTTCCAAGTGGATTCTGGATAGTGGAGCTTCCAGACATATGACAGGAATGAAAGCGCTCTTGTTCGACATAAAAGCTATCAATGGCGGATATGTTGGATTTGATGGAAACCAAGGTGGAAGGATTCTCGCCGAAGGAAAGCTCTCTAATGGAGTTGTTTCATTTGATCAAGTGAACTACATTGCAGAGCTTGAGAACAACCTTCTGAGTATTTCTCAAATTTGTGATAAGAAATTTACCGTCCACTTCAACGATAAAGAATGCATGATCATCAAACCGGGTTTCAAAATACCAGATGAGTGGATACTCATGCGTGCACCGAGAGAGAATGATTTGTATGTTCTTGACATGGGAAATGCTATTACTTCTTCAAAAATGGCACAATGTTTTGTCTTGAAAGCTACTGAGAAGGAGTCAATCTTATGGCATAGAAAGATGGGCCACATTCACCTAAGAAAGATGAATCATTTGGTGCATAACGATTTGGTGGAAGGTGTGAATCTGAAAAGTTTTCACATGTCAGATAATTGCCTCGAGTGTAAAAAGGGAAAGCAGGTCAAGAAATCTCATCCAAGAAAGATTCTCAATTCGATAAAGTTGCCTCTCGAAAGACTTCATATGGATCTCTTCGGTCCAATGAATCTCCGAAGCATATCTTGAGATCTCTACTGCTTGGTAGTCACAGACGATTATTCCCGTTACTCGTGGGTATTCTTCCAAGAATCAAAAGATGAGACATTTGAAAATTTGGTGATTCTTTTCAAGAAACTTGAGAACCTGTACCATCTTCCGGTGAGACGCATTAGAAGTGACAACGGTACTGAGTTCAAAAACACCAAAATGAGGAATTCCACATTGCTAAAGGGATTTTGCATGAGTTTAGTGCACCCTACACTCTGCAGCAAAACGGTGTCGCTGAACGGAAGAATAGGACGCTTATAGAAACTGCAAGAACATGCTTGCAGACTCAAAGCTTCCAGTCAGCTTCTCGTGTGAAGCAGTTACAACGGCTTGTTACACACTCAACAGAGTCTTAACAGTAAAATCAACGAAGAAGACCTGTTTTGAGATGATCAACCGACGGAAACCGAATTTGAAGTTCTAAGAACCATTTGGAGCACCATGTATGTAATCGATCAAGATGGAAAATTTGGAACTAAATCACTCGAAGGTTTCTTTGTCGGATATGCAAGTCATTTGCGAAGAATTTATGTTCCTTCATTAAGAAGAGTCATTGAAGCGCAGCACGTTGATTGTTTTAATTATACGGATCCTGTTCAAAGAAAAGGTGATGCATGGTTATTCAACTATCAAGACTTGTGGAAATCATTTGATTTGCCTGAAGAACCATCCGTTGAAGAAATTGCAACATTATATTATCCTCATCAATCAGCAAATCAAGAGCAAATCGTCAAACTGATTGGGGTTAATCAATCCACGTTGGGATCATCTTCTTCTGATACTAGTTCAAGTAATAGCGGTGGTCAAGAAATTCAAACAAATCAAGTGACACCGACTACAGAACCTGTCAATACTATAGTGGATCCTAATCTTTCTGAAGCATGGAGTTAAGACTCGGACAAGGCTCCAACATTTGATGCCGATGGAGAATCTTCTTCAGATGAAGAAGCAGAGCAGATTACAAGTTTATTGAATGAATCTGCAAGCCCAAGTAGTGCTCCTGAAGTTGAAGTAGTGGTAGATCAACGTATCACAAATCAAGAGAATAATGTGGTTGTTCCAGGCGAAGTGATGCCAAGATCATATTCTTATCATCCGTCAAATTCTATAATAGGCGAATTACAAGCTGATGTGAGAACACGGAGTCAAATTAACAAAGCTTTGAGCTGTTTCTATACTCGTGTTTCTCCAATTCAAGAATATTGCTACTATTCATGTTTTATATCCCAGATTGAGCCAAAGAGTGTTTCTGAAGCTTTAGGCGATGAAAACTGGGTACAAGCAATGCAAGAGGAACTATTACAGTTCAAGATGTTAGGAGTGTGGAAGCTTGTAGACCTACCTGAAAATCAGAAAGCGATTGATACGAAATGGGTCTTTAAATGCAAGCGAGATGATCGACGGGTTATAGTTCGAAATAAAGCTCGGCTTGTTGTCAAGGGATTTCACCAGCAGGAAGGGATAGACTACACAGAAGTCTATGCACCAGTAGCTCGCTTAGAATCTATTCTAATATTTCTTGCTTTCGCAGCATGGAAGATATTTGAAGTCTATCAGTTGGATGTCAAATCAGCTTTTCTGTACGGAAAATTACACGAGAAGGTGTACGTCGGACAACCACCAGGGTTTGTCGATCCACTTAACAAAAGGAAAGCATATCTTCTTGATAAAGCTCTTTACGGTTTACACCAAGCCCCGAGACCTTGGTACGAGACGTTATCGCAACATCTCGTGGGAAACGGCTTTGTCAGAGGAACTGTGGATAGTACTCTTTTCACCAGAGAAGTTGGTAGTCATCTAACTATCGTTCAAATCTATGTGGACGACATCATCTTTGGATCAACGAATGATAGTCTTCGCAAGGAGTTTGAGGGCATCATGAAGAAGAAATTCGAAATGTATTCAATGGGCGAAATGAAGTTCTTCCTCTAATTGCAAGTAGATCAACTTCCAGACGGTATTTTCATTCAGCAGACCAAGTATGTGCACAACATCTTGAAAAAGTTTGATATGGAAAGCTTGAAGCCGTTATCTACTCCTCTTGCTCTTAATCACGGGATTTGCATTGACAAAACTGGAACCAAAGTTGATGAGACGCTCTACAGATCAATGATAGGATCGTTGATGTATCTAACAGCATCGCGCCTAGATATCATGTATCCTTCCTGCCTATGCACCAGATATCAGTCAAGCCCGAGAATTTCACACATGCAGATCGTGAAGCGAATCTTTAGATACTTGAAGGGATGCCCAAGCATCGGCTTGTGGTACCCGAAGAATGATAATTTAGATCTTGCAGGATACGCTGATTCTGATTTTGGTGTAGATAAGTTGAATTAGAAATCGACTGCAGCGGGATGCCAGTTCTTCGGAACAAGAATGGTAACCTGGCAGTGTAAGAAACATACTACGGTCGCTCTCTCTACCTCTAAAGCTAAGTATATCTCGGCCTCCAACTGTTGTTCACAGATTATGTGGATACAACAGCATATGAGAGACTATGGTCTGCAATTTCTCGACACTCCGCTGTATGTTGATAATAAGGCAACCATTGATATAATTAAAAATCTGGTTCATCACTCACGCACAAAACACATTGAAATTCGTTATCACTTCATTCGTGACTACCACGAAAAGAAGTTGGTGTGAATAGAAAAAATCCACACCAACGAACAAAAGGCTGATTTTTTACCAAACCATTTTCTTTATCACGGTTTAGATACTTGTTGAGAATTAATGGTATGAAAAATTTGCTGACAGGTGCGAACGCTGAGGTTGAATACGGATCGGACGACGAGTTCACGTGATCCACATTGGTTTGTCTACATCTTTCTAGTTTAGAATTTTATTAAAAACTAAAATACAAAAAGATGTTTTTGATTTTAGGGGGTGAAATGTTAGAGAGAATACAAAAACATTTGAAACTTTTAAAATTCAAAAATATATGAAAAATGAAAAAAGTACAAAAACATTGGAAAAGACAAAAAGAATTCGATGTCACAAAAAGGAAATGATAGTATATCAGTGAACTATCACAGTATGCTAAAGAAATTGAAAGGCTAAAAGTGATAAACAAGTCTTACTATGGATGTGTCGATAGGCTTAACACGTTCAGTAAACTGTTTTTGAGATATAAACTAAATTTTACAACTACTTAATCTTGTGGATTAACATACCTTGGATATATGGACTTAATACTCCGAAATTTCGTTTGATAGATTGCCTAATTCAGAGATATCAGGTCTTTATAGATAGTTGATATCTGGGGTATTATAGAAGTGCTTCTGATTTTGCGGAAGCAATAGCCTAGAACTTCTATAATACTTTCGCAATAAACTCTTAAACTGCATGCAATCTTGAAAAAGTATCGAAAGATCTAATCATTTGCTGTGCTGAAAAGATTCCTTAATTGGAACACACCTTGAAGCCGAGCCTTCATCTCTTTGTCGGTACGGTAATACTAACCTGAGCTCTCAAGGTCTTGCATAACCCAGATACAGATATCAATTACGCTATATTCACCTATAAGATGAAATCTAGGGAATCTAAATGCGGGGGTATATTCAAGAAGTGGGAACTGCAGATAAGTCAAGTTTCATAAATCATACCTTCACTTATCTTGAAACAGTTGAGAAACGTGGTAAAGTTTAAATGGACAAGCATATCGACAATCTAGGTAAATGAGTTTAAAACTTAAAGTCATCTAAAGGTCAACGATACTGGTGATATGTCTAAATTAACTGATATGATCCTTAGACACGAATTCACAAAATATGTTTGTAAATATGTTTGTACATAGTTT
Organism: Scalesia atractyloides; assembly: GCA_947069175.1. Taxonomy (NCBI): domain Eukaryota; kingdom Viridiplantae; phylum Streptophyta; class Magnoliopsida; order Asterales; family Asteraceae; genus Scalesia; species Scalesia atractyloides. The sequence goes on from CAMTDV010000025.1 coordinate 44,302,825, forward strand.
ACTTTGTTCTGTACATAGTTTATCAGCTTTACAGATTAAAATCAAAAAGATTTTCAAAGTGTTTTAGCATAAACTTACAAAAATACAAAAAGATTTTGTTTCTACATTGTTTTCAGCAAACCAATGTTGGAGAACGGGTCTTCGAAGTCTGGAAAGATGCTAGAACTGGTGGGAATCTCATTGACAACAGGCTGGGAGCTAATCTGTAAATCTGAAAAGCCAAAATGATGAAAAGTTCATTAAGTTGAAACTTTGATTTTGAAAATATCAACAGTTTGTTCGTAACAGGTCAAACCAGGGTCATTAACTTGGACTCAGCAGACAAATTGGTTAACCAAGGTCATTAGCTTGGACTTGGTCAACTGAGTTGATTTTTATAACTGGTAAAAGTTGGAAAGTTCAGGGACTTAATTGCAAAAATTGAAAAAATTTTGAATTTGGATTTGGTAAGTTCGGCCAAACTTGTCAAACTGAACAAAGATTAACTTTGCAGCAAGTTCGACCAAACTTGCAATGGCTATTTAAGAGATAAATTCGCCTAGACTTTGATGGGCTTTAGACTTGGGCTTATCAAGTTCGCCCGAACTTGCCAAGGTATAAATACCTAGCAAGTTCGGCCGAACTCATTACTTGCATCAAAATACTCTCTGAGCGAACTTGTTAGCATTGAGCGATTGTGTGATTTTGGCAAAATTGTAACGTTATATTGCCTAAATTTGAATTGATATTGGTGATTCGCACACCATTGTCAATGGAAGAGGCGTGTATTGGTTGATTGAATTTCTAATTGGACTGTTAACGATGAATTCAGATCTATAATTGTTAAAAATGATAGATCTAGAGTATATTGGACCAAATTGAATATAAAATCACGATCAAAAGCATAAATCGACCGTAAAAATGATTTGAATTTGACTGAAATGATTTATATCATGATGAACAGGTTTGTTGTTTGAAGAAGATAACAAGTTCGGCCGAACTTGTTATCAAGTTCGACCGGACTTGCTATCCAATCTGAATAAATCTGTTTTGGACTTAAGTTCGACTGAACTTCTAAAAAGGGATTGAAAGATGTATGTTCTAAGTTCGCCCGAACATAGGTTTTAAAATGTTGAAATGTATAAGTTCGCCCGAACTTATGTTTGGCTGTTTGAACATGTTTATAATACATGTTCGGGCGAACTTGTCAATTTCAGGTTGTTAAACACTTACCAAGTTCGCCCGAACTTGATGAAAAAGTGTTGAGAAATTTTGCAACTTTTTCTCGTAATGCGTGCTAATTGTTTTGCGTCATTTTTCAGGCTCAAGTACCAGCGAGGGTAATTTCTATGGATTTCTCAAAATTCCACAATACGTTTATCATGCTCAACAAGACAGTATGTCCATCATTGAAAGAATACGACAGTATTTGAAGTTTCTTAATGAATGTCCAATACATCGAGCCATTACAGAGCGCACTGTGTCTTACAGATCTCATACGTACCATTTCTGGATGAACGCAAGCCTAAGTGATGATAAAAAGACCATTACATCATCTGTGCATGTTAGAAACGAGAACAAAACTATCACAATTAAGAAGATGATATACGACAGATCTTACTGTTCAACGATGATAAAGACGATCTGACTTTCTTAGACGAAAAGATGGTGAGAGGTTGTTTCTACAGGATGGGTTATAAAGGGAGTGTTAACAAGCTGACACTGAAGAAAGGGGAAATGCCAAACCCCTACAAGCTCCTGATGCATGCAATTATTCACACTTTCAGTCACCGCAAAGCAGGACTTAATGACGTACAAGGTTACATGGCCTGTATGGCAACGACATTGATTCTAAAGAAGCCATTCAACTACTGAATGCTTGTGTTTACACTTATGTCAAAAAACATGGATGATTCGAGATTGTGCTTATATCCGAGGTTTGTTCAGATGCTAATCGATGAGAAGTACACAAATATTGCACGAGATCCAAATGATGTTCTTTATCTTAGTCACCTCGATGATACAATGGTGAAGAAATTGATCAAGTTTCAAAAGCAAGCATCAGCACCGGTTGCTAAACCAGTATTTGGGGCTATCAAAGATTCAAACTATATTGCGCCTTTAGACAACAAATGGAGGAAAGATGGTAGTGGTGATGAGAAAGAGCTGAATGATTAGAAAGAGTGGTTTAAAGGTTTCAAACCAAAAGCTCAAAGCGATTGGTTCCTAAAGGCTGAAGTTGATAAGCCTAAAAAGAAACGTGCTACGAAGAAAGTCGATATGATGCTTATTGATGAAGAAGAACCAGAAAATGTTCAAGCTGGAGCTGGTTCTAGTGCAGCAGTGGTTGTTGAGAGTCAGGAAACAGTTAAAACGACTCAGGAAGATGATGTGATATCAGCTACTTCAGAGAATGATGATTCTGACGATTCTCTTGAAAAAGTTACAAAGAAAAAAATAGCAGAGACTGAGGCAGAAAGAGCTAAAGAGACTGATGTTGATTTCGATCAAAACCTTGAAAAAGAATCTGATGAGGAAAGACCCAAGAAAAAAGCTAAGCGAGTGAAATCTGATATAGTTTCATTGACAAAGACTACAGGGTCTCCTCAGACAAAAGGCAGGAAGAAAACGAAGAAAGCTCAAAAGCCTGCTAGTCGTCGTTATAAGGGAAAGCTGAAAAGCGCAGAAGTTACACAAGAACCTTCTGGCACACAGGAGATAGGAGTTACACAAGAACCTCCTACACAAGAACCTCCTGTTGTTGTTACAAGTGAAGCTGAACGTCTAGGAGTCACACAAGAACCTCCTGTGATCATTTCATCGGAAGCTGAAAGGCCAGGAGCAACACAAGAACCTCCTGTGTCTGGTTTATTGGAAGTGCCTATTATTCAGTCTCCTGTTACTCCAACGACTTCATATTTTGAAAGTTCTACTCCAAAGAAGACTACACACAGACTGCTACTCCAAAGTCTACTCCAAGGGCAAATCTGTTTGGTGATATGCATAATGATCCAATTAGTCTTCAAGATCTAAATGATTTCTTTCCAGAGGGATCTGGAACGGGTTGAGTTTTTAAAAGAAGAAAAGCGTCTTGAAGCCATTCATGAGAAAGGTAGAAAGGCAAGTATTAGAAGATTTCAGTTTATGAACAAAGTGCCTGCTACAGATTAGACGCCGGATCCAAAGCAAGAACGACGAAAGAAGCCTTACAAGAACATCTTCGGTCATGTTCGTTAATGTTTATTTGAAGATAGAGTTTCGAAGACTGATATAAGACTGAAGACGATATCCAATGGGGAGTCTGTTGGTGCAGAATGTTTATGTCTTAGTCTTATATCGAGTCTGTATAGATTAGAGTTGAATAGGCTAGCGAAATCGAGTATTTATGTATATTGTAGTCAAGTTCGCTGTAGATTCACATGTAATGTCAAGTTCGGCGAACTTGCCTTAGCAAGTTTGCCCGAACTTCACTCCTCCACCAGCGGACTTGCAAGTGTATAAATAGTTAGCATGCCTCTCTCATTTGTAACTTTGGCATCTCTGAGGCGAAGCTCTGTCAATTTGGATTCTTGACGATTAATCAATAAAATTGACGTTTAACTAATTAATTCTTGTCTATTGGTAAACTTGTCATAATATTTCCGCTATTATGGACAATAGATATCAAATCTAGGTTCCTAAGCATCGGGGATCGGTCCTACAATCATGAATTGATATTTTAACATAACACATATTATCTACTGACCAAAACAATAATTTTAATCATATATATGCAGGTCTCATAAATAGAACAAAATCATGCAAATTTCTCCCGATTTACTACTTTTCAAGCCTTAAGTACAACATGCAAAGCTAACAAGTTATGACATAATTTTTATAGCTTTAACATACATCAAATAACTTTATTTTACATGTTTATTTACTGATTTGAATGAACATTTATCATATCATGTATAAATCATCAAACACTTGCATTTTAACTATCATTCAAGAACATGCAACAACTTATAAACTAGTAAACAAAAATCCACATGTTAACCATTCATATGTATTCATATACGACACATGCGTGTATCAAAGAATCAATTTCTCATACATTTATTTTTAATCATATGAACTTTTATCAAAAACCATTCTTGATCATACATGCAATCACTTTTCAAGAATCACATCAAGCAAGAATCATCATCTTAACAAAAAATCAAAACACATCTTCTAACATATATACATTCATACTCACAGCTATATATATATATATATATATACACACACTATCCTCCATTTATTTTATTTAAAAACCCATTTATTTTAGTTTTCAAGTTAATGTTTAAATCCAAGAACAAGAGAAACTTTCACTATCATCAATATCATCAAGAATCAAGATCATGGATTTTTAAAGTAAAGTTATACCTTCAGGATTCTTTGATGAGTTTTTATAAAAATGATGGTATGGAGCTTGGTTCTTGTTAGAAACACCTTGGAATCACCTTAGGATCTTCAAAAGTGCTTGGAACAAGCTTGGAAAGAACTTGATTTTTAAAGAACAAGATTGAAAGATTGAAATGGGAGTGGTGGTGGTGTGTACGGTTATGGAGGGGAGAGACAGAGGAGAAGATGAGTTTGTTTTTGTAATATTTCTTGGATTTATGGAAGATTATGGTGGATTTGGGGGAGACATAATCATGTGCAACATTTCCAATGCCAATGCATGGTGGAGAGAGGAGAGGACACACGTCCATGGCTGCCACATCTCTTATATATACATACTACACACGCATACATATGTATATAACATATATTGGATAAAAACTGGTATTTAACTGGATACCGGGTATTTTATCTAGCGTTTTAATCATGTTTTAGTGCGTTTTAAATTATTTTTAATGCTCTATAAAAATAAACTCATCAAACTATTACTGAATAATATTTTATTTGTCTGGACTGGCAGCGTTGCCCGTATTTGCTAGTATGCGCACTATGTTGCGCGGTACACGCTCAAATTCGCAAAAATAGGTATTTTAAACGGTTTAATTAATTTTTCTTCACGGACATTGTTAAATATATTAATTTAATCATAACGGACTATTTTTAGGATTTTTAATATTAATCGGGCGGTCACCGATGTTTGTTTCGCATTTTAACCGTTACACGATAAGCGTTTATCTTAAAATTGCCAACAAAATTTTTAATAAACTTTAAATTTATTAACACATCAAATAACATCAAAACACATCAGATTTAATAAAATTTCCTTTTTATTTAATCATAACGCGTGTCACAATAGTACAGGTCCAAAATATCGGGTGTCACAGTCTCCCCTACTTTAGGAAATTTCGTCCCGAAATTTAATTAGAGGAAACTTGTGGGAAAAGGTGTGGATACTTCTCTTTCATTTGATCCTCTCGCTCCCAAGTAAACTCTGGGCCACGTTTGGATTCCCAGCGAACTTTAACAATCAGTATGCGTCTACGCTGGAGCTTCTTGGCTTCACAGTCCAATATTTCCACAGGTTTCTCAACAAAGTGCATCGTGTTATCAACACGAATTTCATCAAGAGGGATGTGGAGATTTTCATTAGCTAAACACTTCTTCAAATTGGACACGTGGAAAGTTGGATGAACATTACCAAGCTCAGGAGGTAGCTCAAGTTTGTAGGCCACCTTTCCAATCTTCTCAATGATCTTGAATGGTCCAACATATCGGGGCGCAAGTTTTCATTTCTTCCCAAATCTAATCACTCATTTCCAAGGAGATACCTTGAGTAGGACGTGATCACCGACTTGGAATTCTAAGGCCTTGCGTCGTTTGTCCGCATAACTCTTTTGACGGCTTCTAGCTGTCAAAAGGTTTACACGAATCTTCTTGACTTTGTCTGTTGTGTCATGAATAAGTTCAGGTCCAGTGAATTGAGATTTACCACTCTCATCACAACAGACAGGTGAACGACATTTTCGACCATAAAGAGCTTCAAAAGGACCCATGTCGATGCTGGAGTGATAACTGTTGTTGTAAGAGAACTCGATTAATGGTAGATGTGAATCCTAACTACCACCAAAGTCGATCACACAGGCTCTAAGCATATCCTACAATGTTTGGATTGTTCTTTCAGATTGTCCATCCGTTTGAGGATGATAAGCGGTCTCAAGTTAAGCTTGGTTCCCATGGCAGATTGCATGGTTCTCCAAAAGTGAGATGAGAATCGAGCGTCTCGGTCAGATATGATATCCAAAGGAACACCATGACGAGCTACTATTTCATCCACATAGCTCTTAGCATGTCTGTCAGTAGAGAAATCCTCATAATCTCCAAAAAGTGTGCTGACTTTGTTAGATGATCAACGATTACCCAAATAGCATCATGACCTCTAGGTGTACACGGTAATTTGGTAATGAGATCCATTGAAATGCTTTCCCATTTCCAAACTGGAATATCTGGTTGTTCAAGCAAACCAGAAGGACATTGATGTTATGCCTTAACTTTGAGACAAGTAAGGCATTTGGATACGTACAAGGCGATGACTTTCTTCATACCCGGCCACCAATACTGAGTACGAAGATCCTTATACATTTTGTCTGCACCAGGATGTATTGAATAACGAGACTTATGAGCTTCATTCATAATCGAAGGGCGGAGATTTTCTTGACTTGGAACCCACAAACGGTTCAGGTAATGAAATAACCCATTGTCTTTTGTTTCAAGTTGAAGCTCGTGATGATGTCGTAATTCATTACCCATCATACCTTGCATAACACAAGTACGTTGAGCTTTAAGAATACGTGTCTGGATGTCAGATTGAACTTTTACACAATGTAGCTTGACACGTTCTCTACGACTAAGTGCATCGGCTATGACATTCGCTTTACTAGGATGGTAATCATAGTCGTTCAGAAGCTCGACCCAAGTCGTTGTCTCATATTTAAATTCTTTCTGATTGAAAATATGTTGGAGACTTTTGTGGTCCTTGAAAACCATACATTTTGTACCATAAAGATAATGTCTCCAAATTTTGAGAGCGAAAACAACAGCACCCAACTCAAGATCATGAGTGGTGTAGCTCTTTTCGTGAACTTTCAACTGTCTCGATGCATAGGCTATAACTTTGTCTCTTTGCATGAGAACACAACCAAGGCCTAAGTTTGATGCATCACAATATACGACGAAGTCATCGTTGCCCTCAGGTAAAGATAGGATAGGAGCATCAAAAAGCTTTTGCTTCAAAGTCTGAAAAGCTTCTTCTTGTTTGGGTCCCCACTCTAAAGATTTATTCTTTTGAGTTAAAGTAGTGAGGGGAACCGCAATCTTGGAGAAGTTGGCAATAAAATGGCGGTAATAACCCGCGAGACCAAGAAATGAACAAACTTCGGTAGGAGGAGTAGGTGTATCCCATTCCTTGATCGCACTGATTTTGGCGGGATCTACATGTATACCTTGTTCGTTGACAATGTATCCCAAAAATTGAACTTCCTTAAGCCAAAATTCACACTCGGAGAATTTAACGAAAATTTGTTCCTTCTTTAGGAGTTCCGTTGTTAGACGAAGATGTTGTTCATGGTCAGCTCGTGTCTTTGAATAAATCAAAATGTCATCAATGAAAACGATGATGAACTTATCCAAATAAGGCTTACAAACCCTATTCATCAAGTCCTTGAAGACGGCAGGAGCATTCATTAAACCGAAAGGCATAACAGTGAACTCATAGTGGTCGTATCATGTACGGAAGGCAGTCTTGGGAATATCTTCATCGAGTACACGAAGTTGATGATACCCAGAACGCAGATCAATTTTTGAAAAGCAAGTAGCACCCTGAAGCTGATCAAAGAGATCATCAATGCGAGGTAGGGGATATCGATTTTTATTGGTGAGTTTATTGAGCTCACGGTAATCGATACACATTCGGAAAGATCCATCCTACAAATAGAACAGGCTCGCCCCAAGGCGAAAAGCTCGGACGAATAAATCCTTTTTCAGATAACTCATGCAGCTGCTTTGACAACTCTTGCATCTCAGACGGTGCAAGACGGTATGGAGATTTGGAAATTTGGCACCAAGTACAAGATCAATACAAAACTCAATCTGACGTGGTGGGGTAAACTAGGTAACTCTTCAGGAAACACCTCCGGATAATCCCGAACAATGGGGATGTCTTGAATAGTCTTACTTTTGTCTTTCTCCTCTATGACACGTGCCAAGAAAGCCACGTAATTCTTTCGTAGGTATCTTTGTGCTTGGGTGTTCATCATCAATTTAAGGCTACTAGTGGGCCTTTCTCCATGGACCTCTAAGGCTTCACCAGCCGAAAGAGGCACATGAACGATCTTCTCAAAACAAACTATCTCTGCACGGTATTTGGTCTAGCAATCCATTCCTACTATAACGTTAAAACTCCCAAGTTGCATTGGCGTGAGATCAACGGGAAAAGGTGATCATTGAGGTTCAACTGGCAATTTCGAATGATAGAATCGAGTACAAGAGGTTCACCACTGGCTATTTCTACTGTCAAAGGCTTTCCTAGTTTTGTTCTTGACTTTGAAAGTAATGACTCAAAAGCTAAAGATACAAAACTTCTATCGGCACCCGAATAAAAAAGAATAGAAGCAGGATGGTTATTGTGACACCCGGCTATTTAGGTTGTCCCGTACAAATGTAACACGTGTCATTAATGAAAAAAGCCCGTATTTGATTATTTTGAAGTTTATATATGGTAGTTGATGCATTGGTAAATCCAAAGTTTGATAAAAATTACGTTGGCAATATTAAGATAAACGCTTATCGCGTAACGGTTAAAATGCAAAACGAACGTCAGAGACCGCCGAATAATGTTAAAATCCTAAAAATAGTCCGTTATGAGTTAAATAATATATTTAATTATAATCTTGATGAAAAATAATTTAAAACGCTAAGAAACTCTATTTTTCGAGTTTAAATGCGTACTGCGCGATACTGCGCGCATCTGACAAAATACTGTCAACATAGCCAGTTCAGGGCAACCAATAATTATTATAGTAATAATTTGACAAGTTTATTTTTATAGAATGATAAAAATAAATTAAAACGCTTAAAATCCCTATTTTGGGAATTTAAGCGCGTACTTCGCAACACAGCGCGCATACTGCCAAGTATCGACAACGTAACTGGTCCTGGCAAATAAAATATTGATTAGTAATATTTTGGTGTGTTTATTTTTATAAAGCGCTGAAAATAATTTAAAACGCGTTAAAACGCAGTTAAAATGCTAGATAAAATACCCGGTATCCAGCTAAATACCAGTAAATTGTATATATATGTGTAAGTATACAAAATTTGTGTGTGTGTGGCCATAGGTGGCGGCCTAATGGCAGCCTACCCTTTTGATTTTCCTTCCATTTAGACAAGTGTGTGCATTGGAAATCAAAGTATCATATTGGACACTTACACACTCCATTTAAACACTTACAAGATTAAACAAAATCTTCACTCCTCTCTCTCTAAGCTTGCAGCCGAACACCCTCACACACACATCCATTTTAATTTTCAAACTTCATTCTTGAAGATTCATAATCATTCAAACAAGATTCAAGTCCATTTGAAGGTCTGGAGGTGATTTCTAAGTGTTTCAAGCAAAATCCAAGCTTCATATCAACAACTTTTGTTCAAAACTTACAAGAATCTTGAAGGTATAACATTCATCTTTAAAAATTTGTTCTTGATTCTTGATGAATGCTGATGATGATAGAAGTTTCTCTTGTTCCTGAGTTTAGACACTAACTTGAAAACAACCACAAATGGGTTTTTAAAAGAAATAAAAAATGGACATGTATATATGGATGTGGGTGGCCGTGAGTATGTATATATGTATATATGTATATATGAGATTGAGTTTTGATTCTTGATTATCATGATGCTTGTAAAGTTTAAAGTTCATGCATGCATCAAAAGTTGTCATAAGAGAATGTTCTAAAAGGTTTTTAATGATTTGAATGGATAAACATGAAAAGTGGATTTTTGGAAGCATGTATGTATATATGTGTGAGCCGTGTATATATAATATAATATATATATATATATATATATATATATATATTATGCATGCACACAAAATTTGTAGTTAGTTCAAATTGAGAATGTGTCTTGCATTTATGTTGAATGAGGAGATAATAATGATATGAAGATTGAATTTATGGATTATAAGAGCATGAAATAAATACATGTCTAGATGCATGTTAGTTCATACAATATGATGAAGACATGATGTTAGTGCATTAAGTGCTTGTACCTAGTCATGCATGTGCATGTATGTTCACAAAATGAGGATTTAATCATGTTATAATAAAATGGTTTTAGATCAGTAAATAAACCTTAAAAATAAGGTTATCTCATGTATAAAAGTGGTATGGAACTTTGATATAAAGTATACTAGCTTTGCATGTAGTACTATGTGCTTAAAAAGTCGTAAAATGTGTGAAATCGCATGAGTTATGTGCCTTACACAAAAATTGCACTAAGCTGATTAAAACCATAATTTTATTCATCATATAACATGTATTGTGCTAAAATTTGAAGTCGTTTCGAGTTCGGATGATTAGGTAACGTTTGATGCAAAACTATGCGGTAAAAACGGTAAAAATCGCCTTTTTAAAAGGGTTTTTATGAAACTGTTTTAAATCAGTAAATAAACTGATATTTTTTGTATAAATATAAGTATATTAACTTATATTTAGTTTATTTGGTGTTTGGTTAGTCATACGTGACTTTCGGCACCCGAAAACGTTACCGAATCACTAAAATATGGATTTTTCAACATACACTAGAATGGGTTGTTCATGGGTGAACCTTATGTGTTTAAATGTGTTATGTGAATTAAATATGTGAATATGATAATATGTTAAGTGTTGACATGATAGCGGGAATTAAGACTATGCATGTACGCTTGTATGTTTAAAGTGGTAGAATCGGTGAAATCGTGTTAAAATGTATAACTTAATTATCGAGCATGAAAATTTATACATAGGTTAACTTATTATACATGCTTTAAAAATGATAAAGTGAATAAGTTAATGAGTTTTCGTGTGTTATGATATTGTGAATATGTGCACGTTTATGTATATATATTACAACGCGCAAATCGTAGATATATAGTATTTATAAACGGGAGTGTAACGGATAAAACATTAAGGTCACCAATAAAATCATTCAAGTTGCAAAATCTTAAAATATATATATATATATATATATATATATATATATATATATATATATAATATATATATATTAATATGCCAACAAAAAAAAATAATAACTTTTCGAGAAAATCTCAAAGTTATGTGAAAATTCTATGTATTGGGTAAACTTAGGAATTTTGTAATATATTGATTATTAAATCGTGCCTACGTATGTTAGGACTTGTGGGGATCAAATTGTGGGATTGCGCTAATTTAATTACGCATCAAAAACTGAGTGTCACTAAACCCCCCCTCTTTTTACTGTTTTGTATATGTTTTGGGGGAAGAACACGCCTTAAAAGAATAAGTATACGTTTTCGTATAACATATGCCTTTGATTAAAATATAAATATATTTTCATGGAAAATATGATTTTAAAATTATGTGATATGTTTTTGGAGAAAAACATGGTTTTGAATATAAATATGTTTCGGGATGAAATGGATTTTGGAATAATTATATAAGCGTTTCGGGGATGAAACGGGGATTTTACGGCGTTATGGGATAGAACGACCGTGTGGATTTAAAATGTTTAAATCTAAAGTTGTAACGAATTGGCCTGGTCTCAAGAGGGTAAGTATCGGGATTAGTCTTACGTTTCAGTGGGGACGTCGGGGATTCGTACAACGTGTTATATTAAATTTTATCATTTAGTAGGATATATATATTTTTCTTAAGGTTGGCACCTTGGGTGACCCATTGCGGGCACTTTGTGTGAACTTAGCCATTTAATCATTAATATGGATTGCGTGGAATTGTTGATAGATCTATCGGGTTGACAATCCCATCACTACCGGTAGCTCCGTGTCATGTCTAGCGACGAATTTATATTCTGTTATTGTCTAGCGTTGATTATACCCTTGATGTTAATATATAGCTCCTAATGTCTTGCAAACTTACGAATCTGAACGAATGCATGTAAAATAAATTTAATATGTGAAACTTGGGAAGATGCTTAGTTCGGAGATTTCGGGGAAACGCTTGCGACGGATGACTCATGGATTTTTATTAAGGAAATAAAAATTGACTTTCAAAAATATTATTTGGATGTTTTGATAATAAACACATAACTAGAATGTTTTTCCTTGGATCAAATTATTTTAAATTTGAATATGTGAGCTCACCCTCCTTTGTGTTGACATTTGATTTTAACGTGTTCTTCAGGTATTTGAGTATGGATTCGGGAATCTTTGGCGTATCTTCTGGTTGTGATGCATGTTTGTTTAATAAATAACTTTGGACACTTTTAAAACTTATTTGGGACCGACTGTATTAAGATCCATAAGGATCAAGACAACTTAACTATGTTATGGTTGTGGTTTATGTTTAAATTTGTAAACAATGTTTTAGTTAAGTATTATGTCCAAAATTAACAATGCATCATCCACTAAGATATTTATGGGCACCAACTTCCGTCACCATTACGTTTGTATTTCTGCTGCGACGTTTTTCGGGTGTTACAGAAGTTGGTATCAGAGCCAATGGTTGTTAGCGAACTAGATGTTTTCAGGGGAAAACTCTAGACTTCAACCAAAGAATTTTGAGATATAAGTTAAAAATTTGTGAAGCGAAATTTGTAAATAAACATGGATTTTTATCATGTATGAGAACCATTGCGTGTTATTGTGCATACGTGTTAATCTGTTTATTTGGGCCTTATGTGTTATTTTTCATTTGAACACATATATGTCACATATGTCGCACGAGCACGAGGTCATCGAGATTACTGATTCTGAGAGCGAGCCAGAATTCGAGACTTCACCCATATCCATTTTTCCAGAGATACCCGTCACTACACCTCAAAATGTTAGTATGGCCGAGTTTGCCTCGTCATTCTATGATGGCCCAACTGCATTCGCCAGACAGGTCGACCCACATTACACGCATACGAGTAACGGTTGGATTGACGATGACGATACTGTTCCGCCCTCGATTTATGAGATTGGACAGTCATCCAACATCGTGCCTACTACTGATGAGCTGAGTAAAGATGCACCTTTCATTGGAGGATCATTCGGGGTTGCACCAGTGGTGGATGCCACAACTGTTACGGTTCTACCTTTAGAGCCCATAGTAGCTCCACCCACTGTCACTGTTGAGCCCGTACCTGAGATCCCCTATTTCGTCTGAGTCGTCTGTTCAGCTGCCCGAGTCACGAGTTCCCATTACACCTACACTAGTTTATATCCGACGTAGGAAGAGGATGCGACCTGTCGGAGACATCGCTTCCCGATCTGAGACTGCATCTGCTTTGAAGAAGCAGAAAGGAGTGTGGGTTGACCGATGCTCTCACTACGACCGTCAGTTGGGGGCCATTCGCGAAGATCTGAAGGCGACCATGGAAAAAGTGAAGGATCTGGAGGGGCAAATGGATTGGTTTGACGAGCTGAAGGATTTGGATGACAGTGCAATGGATCAAATGCACTGGAGGATAGCTGACTTGGAGGAGCTTGTAAGGAGGCTTCTCGAGTTTGCGGGATTGAAGAAGTGATCGTTGGATGTTTGATTTGTTTGTTTTGTATGTCTCTTTGATAAATCCTTATATTGGCTTGCATGCCAAATTTTTGGATATTTAGGAGGAAATTCATCTAGACTTGTTATTGGTGGTTGATTATGTCACACCACATTTTGGTTAGTCATTGTACTATGCACAAGCTTTGTAATTTCCATGATAAATATCAATGCTATGGGTTTCTTTTGGTTAAATTATTCTCATTATTATGTGGATGCATGCGTATTGTTTAGTCCACTAGTATTTAACGCTTGAAATATTTAAACATTGTCTTATGTTGATATTATTATTGCAATAATAGAAAAGACAAGATGCTGCCAAAAGCGAGACAGGGCACTGGACTACCTACCACCCCAGAAGAGTTGGCACAACTCATAGCCCAACACGTTAATACTGCCTTGGAACAGCGTGAAGTTAACCAGAATATTGGACAAGGACGTGGAAGTGGTGCTCTGGGGCATGGTGAAGGTGGTGTGCAGATTGGAAACCCGCAAGTGCATAGATGTACGTATAAAACATTTCAGGGTGGTAACCCACGATCATTTACCGGTGCTGAAGGGCCTCTTGAAATCACTAGATGGATCGAGAAGATGGAATCTGCGATGGCCATCAGTGGTTGTGCTGCTGATCAGAGGGTTAGGTATGCTTCGTGTTCGTTTCTAGATGAAGCTTTATCCTGGTGGAACACTCAAGTTTAGATTTTGGGCGAAGATGCGGCTTACGGCTTACCTGGAATGAACTAAAAGAGATGCTTCTTAAGGAATATTGCCCGCGTAGTGAAATGCAGAAAATTGAGACTGAATTTTGGAATTTGACCATGGAAGGCCTGAACGTCAGAGCTTATACGTCTCGGTTCAATGATTTAGCTAGATTGGTTCCACGAATGGTCACTCCTGAGTACGTTAAGGTAGAAAGGTATATCTGGGGATTGTCGCTGCAAATTCGTAGTATGGTTACGTCAGCGAAGCCCACTACCTATTTGGAAGCTACTACTCTAGCGAAGTCATTAGCGGATGATGCTGCTCGCAAAAGTAGCCTTAACAGGAAAGAGGAGACTGGGAAGTCGTCCAGGAATGTCAAGGCAGATGGGAAATCTGACCGATCAGAGTGTTCTGAGCATAGATCTGGGGATTCATGGAAGCGAAGATCCGAGAGCTCGAGAAAGGATTTCAATGTGAAGCGTGAGAAGAAACGCGATTCGGGGAAAGCATATGTGGCTAATTCAAGTGGTTCGAGTAAGGATAATGCCAGGGATGGCGGAAGTGGTTCAGCGAAAGAGACTCACGGTGATGAGCAGGGAAAGTGTGCCAGATGTGGTCGAACTGGTCATATTACTCGCGAGTGCTATGCTAAGAGTACGTCGGAGGGAGTTAAGCTCGAGGGATGCTTTGAATGCGGAGAGCAGGGACACTACAAGAGGAACTGTCCGAATTTGAAGGGTCAGAATGCCAGGGGCAGAGCTTTTGAGCTGAATGTTGTGAAGGCACGTGATGATCCTGCAGTTGTTACCAGTACGTTCTTAATCAATGACCATTCTACGTTCGTACTATTTGATACTGGTGCTGACTTGAGTTTTGTTTCGAAAAATTTTGAAACGTTTTTGTGTTCTCAAACCAGTAAGCTAAGTAAAAAGTACTCGATAGAATTAGCAAATGGTAAACTGATAGAGACTAGCAAAGTTATTCGTGGTTGTAGAATTCGGTTATGCGATCATAGTTTTAGTATCGATTTATTACTAGTGGAGCTGGGTAGTTTTGATGTAGTCGTTGGGATGGATTGGCTATCAAAGAACAGAGCTGAGATCATTTGTTCAGAGAAACAAGTGCGGATACCTCGTCCTAGTGGTGGTGAAGCTATAGTTGTTCACGGTGACCGATCGAGTCGAGTATCAAAAGTGGTTAGTGTTATGAAGATACACAAGATGTTACGTAAGGGCTATCCTGCATTCTTGGTTAACATAATGGATACAAATGCCGAAAGTGGGAAGATTGAAGAAATTCCTATAGTTCGCGCTTATCCGGAAGTTTTTCCTGAAGACTTGCCTGGATTACCCCCTGCGAGTCAGATCGTGTTTAAGATTGATCTTGTACTCGGTGCTGCACCGATTACAAAATCTCTTTACAGATTAGCATCGTCAGAAATGAAAGAGCTGTCAAATCATCTTCAAGAGCTATTAGACAAAGGTTTCATATGACCAAGCTTTTCACCTTGGGGAGCGCCTGTTTTGTTCGTGAAGAAGAAAGATGGTTCCTTCAGAATATGTATTGATTACATAGAGTGGAACAAGCTGACTATCAAGAATAGGTACCCGTTGCCAAGAATCGATGATTTGTTCGACCAGCTTCAAGGATCAAGTTAGTACTCCAAGATAGACCTGTGTTCAGGTTATCACCAATTGAAGATTTCTAAGGAAGATGTTCCGAAGACTGCTTTTAGAACACATTATGGCCATTATGAGTTTTTAGTCATGCCTGTTTGCTTAACTAATGTGCCTGCAGTGTTCATGGATCTCATGAACAGGGTATGCAAACCCTATTTGGATATATTCGTGATAGTATTCATTGACGATATACTAATCTATTCGCGAACCAAAGAAGATCATGAGCAACACTTGAAGATGATTCTGGAGCTATTGAAGAAAGAGAAGTTGTATGCCAAGTTCTCTAAATGTGAACTTTGGATTCGAGAGGTGTATTTCCTCGCTCATGTCATAAATGAGAAAGGTATACATGTGGACCCATCGAAGATTGAGGCGATTAAGAATTGGGAAGCGCCGAAGACTCCGTCAAAGGTGGCGACAATTCTTAGGACTTGCTGGGTATTATAGAAGATTCATTGAGAATTTTTCCAGAATAGCGCAGCCATTAACGATATTAACCCAGAAGGATAAGAAGTTTGATTGGACAGAAAAGCAGGAGGAAGCTTTTCGGATAGTGAAGGAGAAGTTGTGTAGTGCACCTATCTTATCCCTGCCAGAGGGAAATGACGGTTTTGTTGTATATTGTGATGCGTCACATTTGGGCCTTGGTTGCATGCTTATGCAGAAGGACAAAGTGATAGCCTATGCATCCAGACACCTGAAAGTGCATGAGAAGAACTACACAACTCATGATTTAGAGTTGGGAGCTGTTGTGTTCGCTTTGAAGAATTTGGAGACATTATCTGTATGGCACGAAGTGTACGATTTACACAGACCATAGAGCCTTCACATATCTTTGATCAGAAGGAACTCAACATGCGACAACGGCGTTGGGTAGAGTTACTCAATGATTTCGAGTGTGATATTCGTTATCACTCGGGAAAAGCAAATGTTGTTGCTGACGCGCTCAGTAGGAAGGAGCGGGAGAAGCCTCTGCGTGTTCGTGCTTTGGGTTTGACCATACAAATGAATTTAACCGATCGAATTCGTAGTGCACAGCGAGAAGCTTTGAAAGATGAGAACCTGAGTAGAGAAGGCTTGAGAGGTTTGGAATGTAAACTGATACCAAAAGCGGATGAAGTAATGTTTCATGAACCGAGTTTGGGTTCCGCTTAGAGGTAACCTACGTGAACTGGTTATGAAGAGGCTCATAAGTCCAGATATTCGATTCACCCAGGTTCTACCAAGATGTATCAGGATATTAAGGAGTTATATTGATGGCCAAATATGAAGAGAAATATTACGGTGTATGTAAGTAAATGTCTGACATGCTCGAAGGTTAAGGCCGAACATCAGAGGCCGTCGGGGCTTCTACAACAACCAGAGATTCCTAAATGGAAGTGGGAGCATCTTGTAATGGACTTTATCACCAAATTACCCCGTACGTCACGTGGACATGACACCATATGGGTAATTGTGGATCGATTGACGAAGTCTGCTCATTTCTTGCCCATTAAGGAAACAGATAAGACGGAAAAGATATCGCAGTTGTACCTTAATGAGATTGTAGCCTGACATGGAGTGCCAGTGTAAATTATCTCCGATAGAGATGGACGATTCGACTCCAGATTTTGGCGATCTCTTCAGGAGTCGCGGGGTTCTCGTTTGGACATGAGTACTGCGTATCATCCTCAAACGGATGGTCAGAGTGAGAGAACCATTCAGACGTTAGAGGATATGTTGAGAGCATGTGTGATTGTTTTGGTGGAAGTTGGGATACTCATTTGCCGTTGGCAGAGTTTTCTTACAACAATAGTTACCACGCTAGTATTAAAGCCGCTCCGTTTGAAGTCTTGTATGGAAGGAAGTGTCGATCGCCCTTGTGTTGGGCTGAAGTTGGCGAAAGGCAACTAACCGGACCTGAGCTTATCCAGGAAACCACCGACAAGGATGTCCAGATCAAGGAAAGGTTGAAAGCTGCCGCCGATCAACAGAAAAGTTATGCAGACAACCGAAGGAAACCGTTGCAGTTTCAAGTCGGGGATCGCGTTCTGCTGAAAGTATCGCCTTGGAAAGGTGTTGTTAGATTTGGAAAAAGGGGAAAGCTAAGCCCACGGTATATAGGTCCTTTCGAAATCGCATCTCGAGTTGGATCAGTCGAGTATAGGCTTAAGCCGCCGCAGTTTTTAAATGGAGTTCATGACGTGTTTCATGTTTCCAACCTGAGAAAGTGTTTTTCAGATGAGACACTAATTATACCTCCTGATGAGGTTCAAGTAGATGATAAATTGAGATTATCAAGGAACCGGTTGAATTTCTGGATAAGAAGATTCAGAAGCTTAGAAGGAGTCGGATTAAGTTGGTCAAGGTTCGCTGGAATTCTAAACGTGGACCCGAGTTCACATGGGAACGAAAGGACCAAATGCAATGAATATATCTGCATCTCTTTAAGTCTAGTGCGAAAACGAAACCTGTAGTGTAAGAATTTCGGGGACGAAATTCCTTAAACATGGGGAGACTGTGACACCCGGCTATTTAGGCTGTCCCATACAAATGTAACACGTGTCATGAATGAATAAAAGGCCGTATTTGATTATTATGATGTTTATATATGCTATTTGATGCGTTGGTATATCCAAAGTTTGATAAAAATTACGTTGGCAATATTAAGATAAACGCTTATCGCGTAACGGTTAAAATGCGAAACGAACGTCGGTGACCGCCGAATAATGTTAAAATACTAAAAATAGTCCGTTATGAGTTAAATAATATATTTAATCATAATCATGTGGAAAAATTATTTAGAACACTAAGAAACTCTATTTTTCGAGTTTAAACGCATACTTCGCGATACTGCGCGTATCTGACAAAGTACTGTCGACACGGCCAGTTCAGGGCAACCAATAATTATTATAGTAATAATTTTACAAGTTTATTTTTATATAATGATAAAAATAAACTAAAACGCTTAAAATCCCTATTTTGTGAATTTAAGCGCGTATTGCACAACACAGCGCGCATACTGCCAATTACCGACAACGTAACTGGTCCTGGCAAATACCCTCACACACATCCATTTAAACACTTACAAGATCAAACAAAATCTTCACTCCTCTCTCTCTCTCTAAGCTTGCGGCCTAACACCCTCACACACATCCATTTTCATTTTCAAACTTCATTCTTGAAGATTCATAATCATTCAAACAAGATTCAAGTCCATTTGAAGGTTTGTAGGTGATTTCTAAGTGTTTCAAGCAAAATCCAAGCTTCTTATCATCAACTCTTGTTCAAAACTTACTAGAATCTTGAAGGTATAACATTCATCTTTAAAAACTTGTTCTTGATTCTTGATGAATTTTAATGATCATAGAAGTTTCTCTTGTTCTTGAGTTTAGACACTAACTTGAAAACAACCACAAATAGGTTTTTAAAAGAAATAAAAATGGACATGTATATATGGATGTGGGTGGCCGTGAGTATGTATATATGTATATATGAGATTGAGTTTTGATTCTTGAATGATTGTTGATTATCATGATGCTTGTAAAGTTTAAAGTTCATGCATGTATCAAAAGTTGTCATAAGAGAATCTTCTAAAAGATTTTTATTGATTTGAATGGATAAACATGAAAAGTGGATTTTTGGAAGCATGTATGTATTATATATATATATATATATATATATATATATATATATATATATGCAATCACACAAAATTTGTAGTTAGTTCATAAATGTGAAAGAATGTGTCTTGCATTTATGTTGAATGATGAGATGATAATGATATGAAGATTGAATGTTATGGATTATAAGAGCATGAAATAAATACATGTCTAGATGCATGTTAGTTCATACAATATTATGAAGACATAATGTTAGTGCATTAAGTGCTTGTACCTAGTCATGCATGTGCATGTATGTTCACAAAATGAGGATTTAATCATGTTATAATAAAATGGTTTTAGATCAGTAAATAAACCTTAATAATACGGTTATCTCATGTATAAAAGTGGTATGGAACTTTGATATAAAGTATACTAGCTTTGCATGTAGTACTATGTGCTTAAAAAGTTGTAAAATGTGTGAAATCGCATGAGTTATGTGCCTTACACAAAAACTGCACTAAGCTAATTAAAACCATAATTTTATTCATTATATAACATGTATTGTGCTAAAATTTGAAGTCGTTTCGAGTTCGGATGATTAGGGTAACGTTTGACGCAAAACTATGCGGTAAAAAAAGTAAAAAACGCCTTTTTAAAAGGGTTTTTATGAAACTGTTTTAAATCAGTAAATAAACTGATATTTTTAGTATAAATATAAGTATATTAACTTATATTTAGTTTATTTGGGGTTTGGTTAGTCATACGTGACTTTGGCACCCGAAAACGTTACCGAATCACTAAAATACGCATTTTCAACATACACTAGAATGGGTTGTTTATGGGTGAACCTTATGTGTGTAAATGTGTTGTGTTAAATGTTGACTTGATAGCGGGAATTAGGACTATGCATGTACGCTTGTATGTTTAAAACGGTAGAATCGGTGAAATCGCGTTAAAATGTATAACTTAATTATCAAGCATGAAAATTTATACATAGGTTAACTTAGTGAGTTATTTCATGTATACATGCTTTAAAAATGATAAAGTGAATAAGTTAATGAGTTTTTCGCGTGTTATGATATTGTGAATATGTGCACGTTTATGTATATATATTACAACGCGCAAATCGTAGATATATAGTATTTATAAACTGGAGTGTAACTGATAAACATTAAGGTCACCAATAAAATCGTTCAAGTCACAAAATCTTAAAATATATATATATATATATATATATATATATATAATGAACTCATATATATATTAATATGCCAACAAAACCAAAAATAATAACTTTTCGAGAAAATCTCAAAGTTATCTGAAAATTCTAAGCATTGGAGAAACTTAGGAATTTTGTAATATATTAATTATTAAATCATGCCTACGTATGTTAGGACGTGTAGAATCAAATTGTGGGATTCCACTAATTTAATTACGCACCCAAAAGTGAGTGTCACTAACCCCCCCTCCCTCTTTTTACTGTTATGTATATGCTTTGGGGGAAGAACACGCCTTAAAAGGATAAGTATACGTTTTCGTATAAAATGCCTTTGATTAAACTATAAATAGATTTTTGTGGAAAATATGATTTGGAAATTATGTGATATGTTTTTGGAGAAAACATGGTTTTGGATATAAATATGTTTCGAGATGAAACGGATTTTGGAATAATGATATATGCGTTTCGGGGGTGAAACGGGGATTTTAGGCGTTATGGGATAGAACGACCGTGTGGATTTAAAATGTTTAAATCTAAAGTTTTAACGAATTGGCCCGGTCTCAAGAGAGCAAGTATCGGGATTACGCTTACGTTTCGGTGGGGATGTTGGGGATTCGTACAAAGTGTTATATTAAATTTTATCATTTTAGTAGGATATATATATTGTTCATAAGGTTGGCACCTTGGGTGATCCATTGCGGGCACTTTGCACGAACTTAGCAATTTAATCATTAATATGGATTGCGTGGAAGTGTTGATAGATCTATCGGGTTGACAACCCCGTCGCGACCGGTAGCTCCGTGTCATGTCAAGTGATGAATTTATATTCTGTTATCGTCTAGCGTTGATTATACCCTTGATGTTAATATATAGCTCGTAATGTCTTGCAAACTTACGAATCTGAATGAATGGATGTAAAATAAATTTAATATGTGAAACTTGGGAAGATGCTTAGTTCGGAGGTTTCGGGGAAACGCTTGCGACGTCTGACTCATGGATTTTTATTAAGAAATAAAAGTTGACTTTCGAAAATATTATTTGGATGTTTTGATAATAAACACATAATTAAAAAGTTTTTCCTTGGATCAAATTATTTTAAATTTGAATATGTGAGTTCACCCTCCTTTGTGTTGACACTTGATTTTAACGTGTTCTTCAGGTACTTGAGCATGGCTTCGGGAATCTTTGGCGTATCTTGTGGTTGTGATGCATGTTTGTTTAATAAATAACTTTGGACACTTGTAAAACCTATTTGGGACCGACTGTATTAAGATCCATAAGGATCAAGACAACTTAAGTATGTTATGATTGTGGTTTATGTTTAAATTTGTAAACAATGTTTTAATTAAGTATTATGTCCAAAATTAACGATGCATCATCCACTAAGATATTTATGGGCACAAACTTCCGTCACCATTACGTTTGTATTTCCGCTGCTATGTTTTTGGGGTGTTACAGTTATTAACAAGGAACATACCGTTCACCACCTCATTATCGGCACGCTCTTCATTTGCATTAATGTCAAATGCTCGTCCATGAGTAGGGTTTGCATTCGCCAACCTCGGGCAGTTGTTCCGGTAATGAGTAAGATCACCACAGTTATAGCAAGACCCCAGCGGATTCTGAGGTCCCACTGGATTGGTTGGCTGCTGAAAAGGATTTTGAACCACATTATTTGGGGCAGGAGGAGAACGACAAACATTTGCCAAATGGCCAGATCGCCACAGTTTGTACAAATACGGCATGGTAACTGGGGTTGGTGGTGACTGTTGCATCTGTTACACAAAGGTGTAGTACCATCATATTATTTCTTGGCGGGTGGTTGTGCTGGCTGGTTAGAAGCAGCTTGATTGGGTTGTGTGGTGATAACGAAGTTCTTAGAAGGCTTACTCTTCCTAGACTTCTTTGAAGTTTCAGTTCTTACCATTCTGTTTCTCTATATTGTCAGATGGTTTCTTGTCACCTTTACGGTAAAGTTTACCCTTTTTGATTTGGGATTCAGTCAGGATTGCAGCGAGCTCGATGGCTTGTCTAACAATAGTAGGGTTGCTGCCGTTGACAATATCTTGAACCGGGTCAGGAAGACCATCAATATACTTCTCAATCGCCTTATGCAAAGGTGTCACCATTTCAGGACACAACAAGCTCAACTCCTCATACCGATCGGTGTATGCACGGTGTTCTCCACTGTCCTTCTTTAGATCATGGAACGCATTTTCAAGCGCCCACTTTTCATGACAGGGGCAGAACGCTTTCATCATGAGAGCTCTAAGTTCCTCCCAAGTTTGACCCATAGCGATATCAGCAACCCTATCTCTCATTACACCATTCCACCATATAAGTGCCCTCTTATGAAATACACTGTACGCAAACTCAACCTTTCGCTCATTCGGGCATTGAACGTGACGAAACATGCTTTTGAGACTCTGGAACCACTGTAGGAGCCCGGTAGCTCCTTCAGACCCAGAAAATTGGAGCGGTTTAGCCGAATTGGATGTCTTAAAGTTGCACGGAACAGGTGCGTTGTTATTGTTGTTGTTCTTGGCTTGGTTTAACTGGGTCATTAGGTTCGGAAGTATAGCAGCGATTTCCTGAGCGATCATGGCTGCCATAACAGAATCTTGAGTTTGATCATGTGGAGGAGGCATTCTATAAGAAAAGGAGCACAAGGAAATGTGTGAGATTGGCGTTGGATAAAACAGAAGGGGTATTGAAAATATCGACAAGACATAAAGGAGGTTATTTGTTCGTTACTTAAAGCAAACAAGCGACACACAATGACTAATTAAAGTAAATGGGTTTTCATAATGTATCGTGAAGACATGATTTAGCCTATAAGTGGACACTCACCCCAAGAGTTCCCAGGAAAGAGTGACTGGTCAAATTAAGTGGATTTGTACGTACACTCTAGCCTTAGACAGAAAACTCAGGGTACATGCACCCACCCTTCCAGATTGCACGTGTTCACATTATGAAGATCCAAACTTTGACAAGATTTGAAAACTTTAAAGGCATAAAGCCTAAAAACAAATCATCTAAGGATAGATGACTGATTTTCAAAACGGATTTGAAATTCTTGTACTTGTTTTGGTAATCACCTAAGGATAGGTGATGGTATTGCTTTAAGAATCTACACACAAGATGACTTGTGTTAGGGTCCTAGAAAGCTTATATTCTAGGTCAAAGAATTACTAATAACCTAATTCTCTATAACCATGGGCTCTGATACCAATCTTTCTGTCACACCCCGACCGCGTAAAACAACAAACCGCGGTAGAAAGGTCGGGGAGTGTCATAACAGAACTATTGTTTCACAACCATGGCATTTATAGTTATGATTCTTTAACTAAGTTTGATTGCATTGCCTAGAAATACAAAAGAAAACATAACAAAGTTTAAATTATTCTTCATGATTTTATGTCACTAAAGCCCAAGTCCGCCCACTGTGTAGCATGATCAACCTCAAACATTCGCTCCTGAAACATATGTGAAAGTAGGTATGTCAACATAAAAATGCCTGTGAGTAACATAGGTTTTGTGTTGAAGATTCATGGCATAGATTGTTTAAGGAAATGTTTGAACACAAGCAACCATGAACCCTTAAAATGTTTTCTTTTATGAAATCATGTGAAAATCGAATGATATAAAAGAAATAATGCATGGTTAACTTAATAACCAAAATATGTCGTGTATAAACAGTGTCTTGTATAAACCCAGTGTCATGTATAAACAATGTCTTGTGTAATCTGAATGTCACGTATAAACAATCTCCTTGGTAAACCAAATGTGATGTATAAACAATGTCTTGTGTAAACCAAACGTCATGTATTAACAATGTATATGAATAAGCAAAATGTCTTGTATAAAACAATGTCTTTGAATAAACAAAGGTTTTGTTGAAGTCAAAGGTTATGTTTTATAAACCATTGCTTTTATTGTTAGAACATGTAATATGGATTGCTGGCGAATACATTCAAGCCTTGTTAACTGTCGGATAAACCCCTATCCGGTCAAGGGTTTATCAATGTTCATCGGATTCTGTATTTTTTTTCATTCCCTAAGGTCACTTCCAAACAAACCTAGGAAGTGGGAACGAGATTGTCAATCCTATGGTACCATTACATACCTACCGGTCGACGTGATCAATGTTAATGAACGTATCATTGTCAAGTTCAACGCACCAAAATGTCAATAACAATGTAAGCATGTCTTGAAAATGTTTTGAAACCATGTGCTAGGTATGCTAGGTCAACATATGAAGCAAAAATGTCTTTGAACTGAGTACTAAGTATGCTAGATCAACATACATAGCAAAACGCAATCGAAAACATGTAATAAATGTAATCAAAACATGTATAATGTCATGAAATCACGAAAACAGTTGTAGGCACAATATGTTTCACCCTAAAACATTGAAAAATGTAAAAGAGGGGACTATGTACTCACCTTTGGGTGCGTTTTTATGTGTTAACACAATCCCTCAAATTGTTTATTCGTACTAAATTAAGCAAGAACGATTTAATAATCAAAACTTACAAAATACCTAAGTTTCTCCGGTACTTAGAATTTTCACATAACTTTGAGATTTTCTCGAAAAGTCTTTGTTTTGATTATGTTGGCGTATTTATATATATGTGTTCATATATATTAAGATATTCATGACTTGAACGATTTATTGGTGACCCTCATTACGTTATATACGTTAATGCTCCCGTTTAAGCAATATATCTACGATTTGCGTGTTGTAATATAAATATATACCTAAACGTGACATAAAATTAATAACGTAATTCACATATTATGTTATTTCACACATATATCACACTTAATCATTTAATATATATATCAAATAACTCATCAAGTTACTATAAACACATTTCTCATGTTAACCACAAAATTTCACATATAATGTGATTTCAGATATAGTTTACAGTTTCTATCGCAAAAATGTCTAAACATAGCATCTTTTCATATAATCGTTAAACCACTTATTAAAACATTACACATATCCATATTTATATATCACATCATAATACACAAAGTTCACTTTTGAACAATCCATGTTCGTGTATTTTGAAGTATGCGTATTTAGCGTTTTCGGTATCGTTTTCGGGAGTCGGAAGTCACGTACGACTAACCAAACACCAAAGATACTTAATATAAGTTAAAATACTTATTTTCATATAAAAAATATCAGTTTATTTACCGATATAAAACAGTTTTATAAAAAATCACTTGAAAAGGCGATTTACCGATTTTAACGCATAGTTTCGTACCGAACTTTACCGTAACCATCCCAAATCATCATGACTTGATATTTTAACATAACATATATTATCTACTAACCAAAACAATAATTTGAATCATATATATGCAGGTCTCATAAATAGCACAAAAATCATGCAAATTTCACCCGATTTACTAGTTTTCAAGCCTTAAGTACAACATGCATAGCTACCAAGTTATGACATAATTTTTATAGCTTTAACATACATCAAATTACTTTATTTTAGATGTTTATTTACTGGTGTGAATGAACATTTATCATATCATGTATAAATCATCAAACACTTGCATTTTGACTATCATTCAAGAACATGCAATAACTTATAAACTAGTAAACAAAAATCCACATGTTAACTATTCATATGTATTCATACACGACACATGCGTGTATCAAAGAATAAATTTCTCATACATTTATTTTTAATCATATGAACTTTTATCAAAAACCATTCTTGATCACACATGCAATCACTTTTCAAGAATCACATCAAGCAAGAATCATCATCTTAACAAAAAATCAAAACACATCTTCAAACATATATACATACATGCTCATGGCTATATATAATATATACACACTAGCCTCCATTTTTATTTTATTTAAAAACCCATTTATTTTAGTTTTCAAGTTAGTGTTTAAATTCAAGAACAAGAGAAACTTTCACTATCATCAATATCCTCAAGAATCAAGAGCATGGACTTTTAAAGTAAAGTTATACCTTCAAGATTCTTTGATGGGTTTTTATAAAAATGATGGTATGGAGCATGGTTCTTGTTAGAAACACCTTAGAATCACCTTAGGATCTTCAAAAGTGCTTGGAACAAGCTTGGAAAGAACTTGTTCTTCAAGAACAAGATTGAAAGATTTAAAATGGGAGTGGTGGTGGTGTGTACGGTAATGTAGGGGAGAGAGAGAGGAGGAGATGAGTTTGAATTTGTAATATTTCTTGGATTTATGGAAGATTATGGTGGATTTGGGGGAGACATAATCATGTGCAAAATTTCCAATGCCAATGCATGGAGGAGAGAGGAGAGGACGCCCTCCATGGCTGCCACATCTCTTATATATACATACTACACACGCATACATATGTATATATAACATATATTAGGCAAAAACTGGTATTTAACTGGATACCGGGTATTTTATCTAGCGTTTTAATCCCATTTTAACGAGTTTTAAATTATTTTTAACGCTCTATAAAAATAAACTCACCAAAATATTACTGAATAATATTTTATTTGTCTGGACTGGCAGCAAAAATAGAGATTTTAAGCCGTTTAATTAATTTTTCCTCACGGACATTATTAAATATATTAATTTAATCATAACGGACTATTTTTAGGATTTTTAACATTAATCGGGCGGCCACCGATGTTCGTTTCGCATTTTAACCGTTACGCGATAAGCGTTTATCTTAAAATTGCCAACATAATTTTTAATAAACTTTAAATTTATTAACACATCAAAATACGTCAAATTTAATATAATATTCCTTTTTATTTAATCATAACGCGTGTCATAATA
Source organism: Scalesia atractyloides (assembly GCA_947069175.1). Taxonomy (NCBI): domain Eukaryota; kingdom Viridiplantae; phylum Streptophyta; class Magnoliopsida; order Asterales; family Asteraceae; genus Scalesia; species Scalesia atractyloides. Next base: position 44,330,511 of record CAMTDV010000025.1, read on the forward strand.
GTACATGCCCAAAATATCCGGGTGTCACACAATTTGACATGGTTTCTTTGTAAAGAAGGATCCATATCCTTTGTCACTCATTTGTGAAACAAAATCAGAAGATTGAATTTTAGATTGTCAATGAGGTTAACATTTTCAAATTTGAGTTTCCCAGCTTGAACACACCCAGACCCTAACATCTTCACTTTTGAATTATTACCAAAGGATATATCACCCCCTCCAAAAGCCATGAAATCTTTGAGCCGGGCTTTACATCCTGTCATGTGCCTGGAGCCTCCACTATCTTCATACCATAGACTATCAAGGCAAGTAGAAGCTCCCTGCACACAAGTAAATAATTAGTTCAGGTGGGTTTCCAAAGCCAAAATGGCTTTGGATGGGGTCACAGATGGTCTAAACTCAAATTCAGGAGAATGGTCAGTGGTTTGAGTTTGTCTTTTAACCACTATTGTGAACCATTTCCTGTCAGATGTTGGTAACCATAAGGATGCCTATTGACTCTTGGCTTTGAGGGTTTTTGTAACCCTGATAACTAAGAGGAACCTTTTGATACACAGGTTGGCCATATCCTCTTGGAACCCTGTTGGCAGGTGGTGCATCTGTCACTTCTACCTCTCTGGGAATAGAGGTTTTGGTCATTGCTTTAGTAACAGATGTTTCAACTGGTTCAAAGGTCTGCTTAGATTTATTCTTAGCAGAACTTGAACTCTGAGTTTCAAGAGCTTTTGTTTTGATCTCTTTTACCTTTTTATCATAGGTTTTATGATAAACACACTCTTGAGTTTTGTGATTTGTCTTTTCACAGATTAATCATTTTGAGGAATTTGGGATCACACAAGTTTTGTTTATGTTATAAGCTCTCAAAAGAAAACAGTTTTCAGATACATGATTTCTTTTCACACAAAAATTACAAATCACGTTTTTGACCTTTTCCTTCTTCCTTTTATCAGACTTCCTTTCAGCAGATGTTACATGTAACATCTACTGTAAGATCCTTAATAGGAGTGACTCTTGGTTTGGTGGTTTAACACCATCAGTGGTTGTGAAGTCCATTGGCTTGAAATTTTCTAAAATGTCACACTCATCTGACCATGTGGGTTTAAATTGATATTTCTCAACCTCCTCAAAAGTTGAGGACCCCTCATGTTTTTTCAAAATGATTTTATTACCATTCTTATCTGTGACTTTTATTTCCTCATCAGCCAAGTTTTTGGGACAACTTCAACCAAACCAGAATTTATTTTAGCACCATTTTCAGAAATTTGATCATTATCTTTAAAACCAATACCAAATTTTATGTTGCTCTTGATCTGTTTTGCCAACATAATCTCATAACCTTTACAAGACTCTACCCATTTTTCACATGTGATTTGGGTAGTTTCTAACTCCTTTTTGCAAACTTTGTATTTATCTACCATAGTTTGGAGTTGGTCTTTGGTTATGCTAGCCTCATGCTTCAGGCTGCTATTTCAGAATCTTTGTTAACCAACTTTGTTTTCAACTCTTTTGTGAGTTTTTCAGAATTTAGTTCATCTTGCAAAATTTTGTTTCTAAGGTTTTCATTTACCCTTTTTATGTTTGCAAAAGCTATGATGCATTTCTCAGAACATAGATCTTTGAGGATCTGGGGTGATACCTTAGAAGTAGCCATGAGAGCACAATCACAATCATCTTCACACACATTTGAATCCCATGTATCAGATAGAGATTTCCTTTCTTTATCAACAATATCATTTGAAACCACTGCTTCATCACAACTTCAAAATTCATTAGACTTAGACACTTTTTCCACAGACTCATCACCTTCAACAATTGTCTCTAAGGCCATTAAACACATATTTTCATTTTCAAAATCTTTTTTGGTCATAAGAGCAAAGTTTTCATCACTTTTTTCCAAAGACTCAATACCTTCAACAGAGGTTTGGCTTTCCCCACTCGCAGTAAATGCATAGTTGGGTGAGTAAGAATCAGAGTTAAAACATCCTACAGAGGTTATATCAATAAAATGATCATAACCCTGATCCTTTCCATTGCCAGAACCCTCTTCTTGGCTAAATAAAGTTATGTTACCCAAAGTGTAATCATCAGTTATTTTACCAGACTTTTGTAGCTTCTTTTTCCGGTTTAACTCTCTTTCATAAGTAAGGAATATGCCATGAAGCTTTGTGAGTGACATCTCTTTAAAACCAACAAATGTTCGTGTAATGTAAGCTACAGTGTCTCATTTTTCTAGTAACGATCAAAGGAAATGACTATTGACAATCGAATTTGAGAATAAAACGTTCACCAGTTTGAGTTCACTGATTGGACAGCTAAAACGTTCGAATTGCTGTGTTAACGACTCACCTTTGACGTGACAAAAGGTTTCATATGGTATATTCAAAATTTCACTATTGTTTTCGATGACCTCTTCAGTACCACCGAATTGCTCTTTTAGTACGTCCCACAACCTTTTACACTATGTGGAGCAGTCCAGTATAGATCTCATTGAGTAAGGCAGAAGCAACAATGCTAAATGCCTTAGCATCCAATTCTATTTTCTGGTAATCCTGCTCAGAGTAGTTATCAGGACTTTTTGGCACTTGAGTATTGGGATCCTCTGTACTTGGAACCATTGGAATGTGAGGTCCAAATACAACAGATCGCCAACAACTGGTGTTCTTTTGAGCTAAAATATGTCCCATTCTACGCTGCCAGATGAAATATTCATTTCTCTTCAGCATAGGTGGTTTAAACATCGATCCAATGTTGGAATCAGTGTGTTCTGAGACATTTCTGATGGTTTTCAACAGATTTTTGTTTTAAAAGCTTTTGAATGCAATAAAACTATGTTTTCCACAAACTATCAAACGAATTAGCAGGGAGATCTGATCTTTCAAATCAAATTGATAGTTAAATCAAATTTTGATTGACCAAGCTCTGATACCAATTGTTAGGATCTAAGTTTGAATTAGTTGTGATTTTTGTTTCAAAAATGGAAAGTGAACATAGAAATCAAAGTAATATGCAGCGGGAATGTATGGAAAACTTTTATCACAACTAATGGCCGTTTGTTTTGATCATCATGCTTTCAAACTTATAGTTTTTGCATGTGAATCACAAACTCCCTCTTAGCCCAATAAGAACGATTGATAGTACATAAATGCAGAGAATATGATAGGAGAATGATCTTTTAGATAGATAAAAAACAGTACAAACGATGAACTATTTATACTACACTTCTGAAGGTCCGTGATCAGGCGGTTCTAGACGGAAGTTAATGCATAAACTTATATGTGACAACTGAGACATTTTAATCATTTTACAGATTCAAAATGAGTTTATTTCAAAAACAAATTCACATATTCAGTCCTTGATCGATTTAAAAATTCCTATACAGCTTCTATAAGCGAAACCGTAAACCGGTACGCCAACGAAGGCCGTTTAACACGACGTATACTCTGAGATAATGACACAAGCTTAACACACCCTAAATAACCTTTTCATAACTTAGAAATAAGTTTTGGAGGGTTTGATGTGTAAAAAACAAGCTTATTTGATCATAGGGACTAATTACGAGAAACTGCGAAAGTCTGCTGATTCTCGTAGCGACGCACACACCGAAACAAGAAGACAAGCCTAACATACCTTAAATATCCTTCACATAACTTAGAAATAAGTTTTGAGGGCTTCGGTATGGCAAAATCACACTTTTGTAACTTCAGGGGCTATATTGCAAATTTAGCGAAACTATGCCTTTATGCGTAAATTGCTATCCCAAACATGTACGGACATCCAAAAATTTTTGTAATCATTGAAATATCATAGTTTAGTGATTTGAATGCAAAAATGCCATTCGTTACGCATTTACGGTCATGCACCCGTTAGTTACGCTTTTCATCGTAATTAATCGAAAACTGCGACCGTACGATCAAACGAACTGACCTCTGGAACATTTTTGGACATATTTCAAGTTCCCTATACTTTATTGTCCTTATAAAGCTTAAAAATTGGGTTGACAGGTGTTAATAGTGCCAACACGCGTCGAAAAACAAGTTTAGAGGTTGTAGGGACCATTTCTGCCAATTCTGAAATTCTGACCTTCTGGCGGGGCGCGAGTCCCTAAGCCTAAACGACTGGCGGCCCGCGAGAAGCTATCAGACACAGAAAATTTAAAATAGCAAATAGCTGGCAACAGCTGTTCAATTGAGCACACTAAGCACACGAATTTTGCCACTTCTCTTTTGCTTTGGACACATAATGGGACACTAATCCATGCCTAAACACCTTTCCCAACACTTGTCATGATTTGGTGATCTTTGGATCATTATAAATACCAAACTCATGTCAATTCTTTAACTCTTTAATCACTTTCATACTCAAATCAGCTATAGATCCGAATTGCAACCACCTTGGAGCTTTCTCTGGTGATCTTTGATCAATCCTTTGTGTTTGTAAGTGTTTCTTCATGTCTTGTTCAATTATTATAGCTTACATGAACTAAAAACCAAACAGTTTGACTTTCTATTTGACTTTTAGTTTTGATCATGAATTAATCAAGATATAGCTCAATTGAAACTTGCAATATGACGGTAATCAAGGTGGTTATGATCCCTAAAAATCATGCCTACTGATTCCTACCATTTCTTGTTATTTTGACAAGTCAAAGTTTCGGTGAAAATGCAATTTTTGCGCATTTTACAACGGATATGTTTTCGGGTATCAAAACAGGTTGTTTTGATGCCAAAATACTTTTATAAACTTTTTTAGACATGTCGCAACATGTCAAATTATTCGCCTTTGTTAAAATGCCTATTTAGAGTCAAAAAGCCTAGCGGTTTTACCACCGCTTCGACTTTAAAATCTGACCCATTTGGTCAACTTTAGGATCCGACCAAAACCATTATTATGACCATAATATTATAGGGAATAACTCTCCGAGGTTATACCTTATGCTCATACCATTTGGATAGTCAAATGACAAGTCGACTATGTATTCTTTAAAATGCCGAAAATGCCCTTTTTACACATAAACTAGGTTTAAACATATACGAACATTATTTTGACATCTAAACTGATTTCACAACTTAAATAAACTGGTTTTGACATATTAGACTTGTTATAGGACATATTTTACCATCCGAACCCCTAGTTACGTTTATGACCCGTTAAAGTGGCGTAAACAACTATAGCGAGCCGTATCAAGCCAAAACCTTTTGAAATGCTTCAAAATCAGAATGTTAGGTAATATGAACTATATTATACAAGACCTAACTCTTGTTTTGTTTATATCCTTCATTCTATGTGATTCTCGTTTTCAAGTTTCGACACTAGCATTATATTTATCTAATACACTAGGAACCACTTCAACACTTGAACTCTTGATCCTTTGAGCTTTGTTTTATCATTTGAACAAGATCTATACGCTATCCCAGCCGAGTACATTGCTACCCTCTTTTATGTTTTCCAAATGCTTTTGTGGTGATTCATATGTGTAACCAATTTTATTAAATGTATAGCATGTATATGTTTACTAAGTGCTTTTTATGTGTTATTTTGATTATGCAACTTGACAATTGATGGTACGATATTTAAAGTGGTCTTTTAAGGCCTATATCCTTGTAAATCTTTCTATCTTCATAGTTAGATTCTCAAGAGATGTATGAAGTACGCTCTTAAATCTTTCTATCTTTATAGTAAGATTTCTAAGAAGTACTTTACGAGTAACAATGAACGATGATACGATGAACGATGAACGATGAACGATGAACGATGAAAAATGAACCAATGAACAATGAACAATGAACGATGAACAATGAACAATGAACGATGAACAATGAACAATGAACGATGAACAATTGGTTTAGAATTGTTGGTGATTTAGATAACGAAACTAGAGTAATATAATAAGAACATGGTGGATACGCTGCTGGTACTTCATATATATAAGTTTGCTTATTGTATTACCCTTCGTAGCCTTATCCAAATCACCACTAGGATTATGATTTTATGATACAAGTTGACAAGACAATGTGACAAGGCTTATTTCCTATTACATCTACCTATCTTTATAGTTAGATATGTGTGGAATGTTTAAGGTACTAATTGGTAGTCCTTGATTGGATTCTGTGTACTTTAATGCGTATATGTGATACAAATTGACAAGACAATGTGACAAGGCTTATTTCCTATTACGTTTACCTATCTTTATAGTTAGATATGTGTGGAATGTTTAAGGTACTAATTGGTAGTCCTTGATTGGATTCTCCGTACTTTAATGCGTATATGTGATACAAGTTGACAAGACAAGTGACAAGTGACGATTATGTGTTTATGTGGTTAGTTGTGATTAGGATAACGAAACAAGTGTAATACCATAAGAACATGGTGGATACGTCGCTGATACTTCCTATATATAAGTGTTCTTATTGCATTACTCTTGTAGCGTTATTCGAGTCACTTTAGGATTTTGTGTATGACTGATTTCAATGTTCGATATCCAAATCCTTAAAGAATCCTTTCATGATTGGTATGATAGATTCTTAGAAGGATATTTAGTATTATATTAAATCATTGATTGATTTCAATTAATACTCATAGAATTATGACTAATTACAGTATAGTTATCGAAATCCTTGACTGGATTTTAATAACATACTTACAAGTTTATGGACGATTTCAATATGGTCATAAAGAACAAAGTACAATTTTTCGAAGGCGTGAAAATTATTTAGTAATGATCATAATGCCATATACAAAACTCTTTTGTCACAAGTTTCATAATCAAATTAATGTATTGCAAAGCTAACTTTTCGCCATTCCTTGGCTAAAACGAGTCGATTTACAATTGGCAATTCTCGTAGTTGTCAAAGAATTGCAATACAAAACCTTTGGCCATTTATTTGGCCAACAAAACTATGTGCTCGCCAACATTGTTTGTTGACGTCTCTTTTTCACATATGTTTCAGGTTGACGATTATTCAAGCATGCTACACATAGGAATGCATCCGGGCTTTAGACTTCTTTAAACAGAAGGCAGTTACATGTATTCTTTGCATTGTAAAACAATGTAATAATAATGAAACAATTTAGTATCAATTGTGGCTGAGCAATTTGTAACGTGACTCCCTGATATTTCCGCCGCGTCTTGTTGCATTACGCAATTGGGGTCTTACAGTAAACCGATTCGGTAGAATGTTATTAAGAATGGAGTAGAAGTAGAATGCAGCAGAAGTCTTCATTCATACCAAAAGAGTATACATTTTTATAAGTCCAGCTTCCGAGTTCCTGGAAAGAATCCGGCAGCACCTCCCCGTAGGGACGGCAAAAACTTAAATGACAAATGAACAACACACCTATATATAGGGTAACACATAATTTCACTTGACATGTGCATAGAAGGACAAGTTCGGGCAAACTTGTCTATCATATGACAAGGGGCGAACTTGTCTACCACATGTCAAGTTCGAGCGAACTTGTTCCCTTTTACACTGTAAACTCCGTATTTTGGTCGTGTGTTCAATTCTAACCTTTACAATATTCAACACACACTCAATCTAGCCTATTCGACAAGTGACGAACAAAATGTATCAACAACTTCTAACCTCTGAGCATCTTTGATGACGTTAGGGTTGATAATGACATTTAACAAACAAAACTTACTCTAAGGACTGCTCTACCTAAACTCTGATCAGTGCCAAGGACTGTTACATTGAATATAAGACAAATAAAAGCTAAACACTGATCTCTATCCTCTGCTTGAGTCTTCTTGCAGACCTTTGATCTTGTCGTTTAGTGTGGGGAGATGATAGAAGGCAGAGCTTAGGTATAGCAGAGTTTATTCAACAGAGCTTGTAAACTCTGTTATTAGGATCAAACATCTTATGTGTATTTTTCTTTATATCATCTGTTCCTTTTTTGCAGGGTTCAATCCCAACAATCTTTTATACAAAATATGGTATTTTTACACAAGACATAACATATTTTGGTTATTAAGTTAACCTTGCATCATTTCTTTTAAACCATTGATTTTCATATGATTTTTATAAAAGAAACATTTTTACAATGGTTCATGGCTATCTTTGTATTAGTTAAACTTTTCTTTTAACTTTCAAAGCCATGAATTATCATCACAAAAACCTATGTTACTCACAAGCATTTTTATGCTGACGTATTTGTTTTCACATAGGTTTCAGGAGCGAATGTTTGATGTTGAGCATGCTACACTTAGGGCGGACTTGGGCCTTAGTGACTTAAAATCTTGAAGAACAATTTAATTTTCGTTATGTTTTCCGTTTAATCAAAGACAATGTAAACAATTCAATTCAATAATACAACATTTTAATTACCATGGTTGTGAAACAATAGTTCTACAACGTGACTCCCCAGGGTTTCTGTCGCGTTTTGTTGTTTTACGCGTTCGGGATGTGACAGAAAGATTGGTATTAGAGCCAATGGTTATAGGGAATTAAGTTATTAGTAATGATTTGACCTAGACTATAAACTTCCTAGGACCCTAACATAAGTTATCTTGTGTTTAGATCTTAAAAAAATAACATCACCTATTCTTGGATGATTCGTTTTTGGCTTAATGCCTTCGAAAGTTTTCAAAATCTCAACAAAGTTTGGGTTTTAATAATGTGAACACATGCAATCTGGAAGGGTGGGTGCATGTACCATGAGTTTTCTGTCTATGGCTAGAGTGTTCATATAAATCCACTTAATCGGACCAGTCACTCTTACCTTGGAACTCTTGGGGTGAGTGTCCACTTATAGGCTAAAGCATGTCTTCGTGATACATTATAAATACCCATTTACTTTGATTAGTCAATGTGTGTCGTTTATTTGTTTGGAGTAACGAACGAATGACCACCATCCTTACATTTTGTCGATATTTATAACATTTCATTTATTTATCCAACATTCATCTCACTCATTTTTTCTCATGTTTTTCCTCTCTATTAGAATGCCTCCTCGTCGTAACGTAAACGCAAATCCAGATGCCGCTATGGCAGCTATGATAGCTCAGCAGATTACTGCTGTACTACCCAATTTCGTAACTCAAATAAACCAAGCCAACAATAACAACAATAACGCACCTGTTCCATGCAATTTCAAACATTTTAATTCGGCTAAACCACTCAAGTTTAGTGGTTCTGAGGGAGCAACTGGGCTCCTACAGTGGTTTGAGAGTCTTGAGAGTACATTCCGCCATGTCCAATGTCCGAATGAGCGCAAAGTCGAGTTTCCTTCAAGCGTATTCTAAAAGAGGGCACTTACGTCACGAGCAGAGGGCACCTGAAAATGAGTTCCATGACCTAAAGCAAGACAGTGGAGAACATCGTGCCTATACCGATTGGTATGAGGAGTTGAGCTTGTTAAGCCCTGCCATAGTTACTCCTTTGGATAAGGCGATTGAGAAACATATATGGCCTTCCTGACCCAGTTCAGGATATTGTCATAGGCAGCAACCCTACCACTGTTAGACAAGCCATTGAGCTAGCTGCAAGCCTGACTGAATCTCAAGTCAAAAAGGGTAAACTACACCGTAAGGGTGACAAGAAACCGCCTGTCAAGTCCGAGAAACATAAGGGTAACAAATCTGAAACCTCCAAGAAGTCTAGGAAGCGTAAGGCTTCTAATAACTTCGTTGTTGTTGCATAGTCCAACCAAGCTGCTCCTAACAAGCCAGCACAACCACCCGCCAAGAAACAATATGCTGGTACCGCACCTCTGTGTAACAAGTGCAATTGTCGTCATCAACCACATCTACAGTGTCGTTATTGTAAAACTGTGGATGATCTGGCCATTTGGCCAACACATGTCACTCTGCTCCTGCCTCGAATCATGCTGTTTAAAACCCTGTTCAACAGCTAGCTAATCATGTACGACCTCACTATCCACCTAGGTCTTACTACAATTGTGGGGATCTTACCCACTACAGGAAAAACTACCCTAAGTTGGCAAATGCGAACCCGGCTCATGGACGAGCATTAAATATCAATGCTAACGAGGCACGTGCAGACAATAAAGTGGTGAACGATACGTTCTACGTTAACAATCATCCTGCTTCAATTCTTTTTTATTCGGGTGCTGATAGAAGTTTCGTATCCCTAACATTTGAACCCTTACTTTCAATGCCTGGAACCAAACTAGGAAAGCCCTTGACAGTCGAAATAGCTAGTGGGGAACCCCTTAAACTTGAATATCTCATTTGTGATTGCCAACTGAACCTCAATAACCATCTTTTTACCATTGAACTCACGCCAATGCAACTCGGGAGCTTTGACATCATTGTAGGAACGGACTGGTTAATTAAACATCCTGCTAAGGTGATATGTTTTGATAAGATCGTTCGTATACCGCTCTCATCTGGTGAAACCTCAGAGGTTCATGGAGAAAAACTCGTTAGTAGCCTTAAACTCATGACATGTACCCAAGCCCAAAAATACCAACGAAAGAATTATGTTGCCTTCTTGGCACATATCATAGAGGAGAAAGGCAATGGCAAAACTATTCAAGATATCCCGTTGTTCGGGATTATCCTGAGGTGTCTCCTGAAGGTTACCCCTTGCATGTCAACTTGAGTTTAGTATCGATCTTGTACCTGGTGCCAACCCTATAGCCAAATCCCCATACCGTCTTGCACCATTTATGATGCAAGAGTTATCAAAACAGCTTCAGGGGTTATCTGACAAAGGATTCATTCGTCCGAGCTTTTCACCTTGGGGCGCTCCTGTCCTATTTGGGAAAAAGAAGGATGGATCCTTCCATATGTGTATCTATTATCGTGAGCTCAATAAACTCACAATCAAAAATCAATATCCCCTACTTCGCATTGATGATCTCTTTGATTAGCTACAAGGTGCTACCTGCTTTTCAAAGATTGATCTGCATTCTGGGTATCATCAGCTTCGTGTACTCGAAGAAGATATTCCCAAGATAGCTTTCCGCACTCGATATGGCCACTATGAGTTTACTGTTATGCCCTTCGCTTTAACAAATTCTCATGCCGTCTTCATGGACTTAATGAATAAGGTTTGTAAGCCTTATTTAGACAAGTTCATCATTGTTTTCATTGATGACATTTTGATTTATTCAAAGTCTTGAGCTAACCATGAACAACATCTTCGTGTAACGATGGAACTCCTAAAGAAAGAACTACTTTACGCCAAATTATCCAAGTATGAATTTAGGCTCAAGGAAGTTCAATTCTTGGGACACATTGTCAACGAACAAGGTATAAATGTGGATCCTTCAAAAATCACTGCGATTAATGATTGGAACACACCCACTACTCCCACAGAAGTTCGTTCTTTTTGGGGTCTCGCGGGTTATTATCGCCGCTTCATCACAAACTTCCCCAAAATTGCGGTCCCCCTCACTGCCTTGACTCAAAAGAATAAACCTTTTGAGTGGGGACCAGACAAGAAGAAGCTTTTCAGACCCTAAAATAGAAACTTTGTAATGCTCCTATTCTATCCTTACCTGGGGGAAACGACGACTTTGTCGTATACTGTGATGCTTCAAACTTAGGCCTTGGATGTGTTCTCATGCAAAGAGACAAAGTTATAGCCTATGCATCAAGACAGCTGAAGATCCACGAAAAGAACTACACCACTCATGATCTTGAGTTAGGTGTTTTTTTATCGCTCTCAAATTTTGGAGACATTACCTATACGATACAAAATGTGTGGTTTTTCACAGACCACAAAAGTCTCCAACACATTTTTAATCAGAAAGAACTAAACATGAGACAACGACATTGGGTCGAGCTTCTGAACGACTATGACTTCAAAATTCGCTACCATCCTGGTAAGGCAAATGTTGTAGCCGATTCTCTTAGTCGTAAAGAACGCGTCAAGCTACATTGCGTTCAAGTTTGGACTGACATCCAGGCACGTATTCTTGAAGCTCAACGTACTTGTGTTACACAAGGCAAGATGGGTAATGAATTACCACACCATCTTGAGCTTCAACTTGAAACAAAGGACAATGGGTTATTATATTACCTGAACCATTTGTGAGTTCCAAGCCAAAACAATCTCCGCACCTTGATGATGGATGAAGCTCACAAGTCTCGTTATTCAATCCATCCTGGTGCAGACAAAATGTACAAGGATCTTTGACCCAGTATTGGTGGTCGGGCATGAAGAAAGACATTGCCTTGTACGTATCCAAATGTCTTACTTGTCTCAAAGTTAAGGCAGAACATCAATGCCCTTCTGGCTTGCTTCAACAACCAGAAATTCCAACTTTGTTGGTGCATAATGTCTATGTCTTAGTCTTATATCAAGTCTGTATAGAATAGAGCTGAATAGGCTAGCTGAAAGTAGTATTTATGTAAGTTTGAGTCAAGTTCGCTCATCATTGACATGTAAAGGTCAAGTTCGGCGGAACTTACTAAGGCAAGTTCGGGTGAACTTAGGTCTCCTTAGGGTGAACTTGTAACTCTATAAGTAGCTAGCTTGCCTCATGCATTTGTAACTTTGGCATTATGGAGGCGAAGCTCTGTCAGTTTGTACTCTTGATGTTTGATCAATAAAACTTATTTTAAACTGATTAATTCTTGTCTATTGGTAAACACGACGTAATATTTCCGCTATTATGGACGTTAGATATCAAATTTAGGTTCCTTAGCATAAAGGATCAGTCCTACAAGTGGTATCAGAGCTAGAACAGCCTGATTTGATAGTATCAAGACAAGAACACTTCTATTTCATCTCCATTCTTCTATTTTTCTTAAATTTTTCATCAAAAATGAAGAATTCACGGTCAAATCTTTTCAATTTTGAATATATCATGTAAAATACAACAAAGATAAACCCTTGAAAGATTGGAGACCAAAATCAATCGATTTGATGTTAAAATTTTGAAAAAACCTTGTTTTGCAAAAACCTGTTCATCGAACTTGTTAACCAAGTTCGGCCGAACTTGTGATAAAAACTCACTTTTTCAGTGATTTTTTACCAAGTTCGCTCGAAATTGAGGCATTTTTGAAGGAATTAGAGTTAAGTTCGCTCGAAGTTGCTAGAAGTTTATTGATATTTTGTCAAGTTCGACCGAACTTGATAAAATTCAAGAATTTTTAGCTAAGTTCGCTCGAACTTGCTATATTTCCATCAAATTCTTTCAAGTTCGCTCGAGGTTAACTAAAGGGTGTTGTTCATAAGTTCGACCGACGTTGATTAAAAGAAAATTTTCAAATCAAATCACAAGTTCGACCGAACTTGTGATAAAATCAAAGAATTCTTCATTTCCACTACAAGTTCGACCGAACTTGTATAGAACTAATATTTTCAAAAGTTTTTGAGTGTTTTCAGTGTACACGTTTCGTTAATTCACAATGGATGATATTCAAAGAGCTTATATGTCCTGAGCTAGTTCATCAAATGCCAACGTGATCCAACAAGTCAATCTTGACAACCAGATGGGCACGACTGTAAAACCACCAAAGCTAATGAGCATGGACGAGTATGAAGGATGGAAGGAGAAGTTTACATATTGGGTGCAAGCCATGCATTTCCTAGGCTAGGTGTCTATCGAGAGAGGTTATACAGTTCCGTTGGACTAATATCAGCAAGTTCTGGAGAAATACAAGTACTCCACGACGCAGAAAGAAGAATACATTGTTGAGAAAAAGATGATCAGTCTTATCCAACAATCAGTCAAAGAAGATATTATCGTCTTGCTACCTGAATACACAACTGCAAGAGATCTCTGGCTCTCACTTCAAAAGAAGTATCAAGGAAGCGCGGAGATGATCAAAAGCAAGAAAGATCTTATTATGAAAGAGTTCGATATCTTTAACATGCTGAAGGGTGAGACCATGAAGCAGATGATTGAATCCTTTTGTCATCTTAAAGTCCAAATGCGAAGACACGGTCTCGAGAAGACGAAACAAGAGTACATCGACAAGCTTGCTGACGCTCTACCAGATGGATAATGGACTACTTACTTAATGGTTCTGAAGGAAAGCAAAAAATGGGAATTCTTCAAGCTGTCAACATTTATCGATAAACTCGAAGGCTATGAAATGGAACTCCTGAAGATTGCAAAGTCAAAGAACGCTAATGTTGTTCAAGACGTTGGCTTGTACTACAAGAGTGGAATGCAAGATAACATTTCAAGCCCAAAGATTCAGACAACATTCAACGCAAGTGTGAATTCTTTGAACAATTCGCAGCAGAATCAGAATCAATCAGATCCTCAATATGATCAAAGTCCACAGTCTTCATTCTCAAGAACTGGTTCAAATTCGTCTTATCAAAGTCAAGCAAATCAGAACCAACAAACAAATTCTGATTCAAATGTATTCAAATGTAGCATCGCTGTTAATTTGAATAATGTTGTTTCTGAGCAAACTGCTAAGCAACACATGGCACTTCTCGCCACCGTTCTAGAATCATATGAAAGTCTTGTAGCTGGGAAAATTAGAAATCTCGAAATGACCGCCGAAGACTATGACCAGGTGGACGAAGAAGAACTGGAGCTCATGGATATAAAGTGGTGTTTAGCATCTATTATCTGAAGAGTCACAAAGTTCGTTGCTCTCACATGCCGAGATATCAGAAATTCGAGCAACAAACTAGGTTCTGACAAGACAAATGTAACGTGCTTCAGATGTCGCCAAAAGGGACAATTCAAGAGAGAATGAAAAAATCTTGAAGCAACGGGAAATCAAAGTCCATTCGGAGGAGGCAACGAGTATTACAAGAAGTCACTTCAGTACAAGCCTTTCCCGAAGAAGACTCAGGTTGAAATTCAAGAGAAAGCGAATAGCAGTAACACTGAAAACGCTATGGTTGCATCAAACGAAGATGATGGTTTCGACTGGAATTCTTATATCGGTAAAAAGACTGGAGTTGCGTTAATGGCTAAAATTGTTGAAGATACATCTATAGAAGAATCAGCGGCTATGGAGAATATTCTGCTGGAACAATATCTGCAACAACAACGTGAAGAAGAGGAGTATATCCACTTGAAGAAGCAAGGAATTTTATCTCCTAATTCGTGTGATAGTTTTGCAGGACATTTTGATGGAAGTTCTGAGGAGCAAGTTCCCGAGAAGAAATCAACTGATGAAGTGGTCATTGATGTTACTTAGGAAGTGAATACCCAAAACCTCAAGGACATTGCCAACAAAGCTTTAATGGCAAATCTAACCAAGGTAGGTCTAGAGGTAAATGAAAGTGTCAAAGTACAAGTTGTAGAGGTTGAGAAACCTTGTACAAAATGTACTGAACCATGTATCGAATGTGCCGAAAAATCAAAGATCATCGCTGAAATCAATGTGCATAATGAACTTTTAAAATATGATTATCGCCCAATGAAAGAAGCGTATGACAAAATAAAAGATGATTATGGCAGGCTTGATCGAAACAATGTCGAACAACACGACACTATGAGGATGCTAAAAGGAACAGTAATGGATAAGCAAAAAGCGATTAATATCTATATTAACACCATTGCTGAAACTAAGCAACAACTCCAGGACATGAAAATTGAAACAGAGCGTGTTCAACAACTTTTGAGAAGTTACACTTGTAACGCATATGTCATTGGTCACATCCTTCCGACAATTCCATCAGAAGAGAAACCTAAAAAGAAAATTGGTAAAGAATACAACAATATTCCTCCACCTCTATGCGAGAAGTATTGTCGCAAATCCGCTGATGGGATGGATAAGGCACTCAACATTGAGTTGTTATCTGAAAAGAAAACTGAGTTGCCAGAGAACATTGATGTAATCTATACTAAAACAAATGATCACAATGTTGTGGTTAAAAAGGTTGTTGAAAATGTTTTGAATGATTCTGATGAAGGCAGCTTTAAAACGCCGACTCGAGTTCAAAGAATTCTGATTCACAGTCCAAAGATGACCATACATCATCGGAGAATGATCTATGTGATGATCCTAATGTTGTAATGTACAAGATTAAGGAATCTGATAGATTATACTTTGATGACAGTTTTCCGATTCAGAACGTGAAGGAAGAATTGTTAGACAAATTCTTTAAACCCGTGGAAGTCACATAAGATGATCTGGAGATTAATGAAAAGAAATTCTATTCTAAACCTAAAAGAAACAACTACCGAAGGAATGGTGGTGATCATCCGGAAAATTGGAGAGCTGAGTTGGGATTAGAGGAATCAGATGAACCTAAAAGAAAACGTCACCATTTCATTAATACAAGAATAAAAACATGAATTTTGTATATGGGACGGACACGGTTCATGAGGAAAGTTTGATTGGCAAACAATAAAATAATGAGTTTAAAAAATAGAAAGAACTTCGAGATAAGGCCAAAATTGCAAGTGGTGCCAAAACAAGTGGTGTAAAACCCACTAAAGGTCATCCTCATGATTCTCGGACTGGTCAAGTGCAACGAAATTGGTCATATTGCACGCCAATGTCCGAAATCAAAGTCGGCTTATCTTCGAAGAAAAGATAGTCCAAATGTTGTGAAACCAAAGCAACAAGAGTTTGTAAAACCTGTAAAGATTTTAAAAAGAAATGATTCAAAAGTTGTAGTTAACAGAAAAGAAGTTTGAAAATTCAATTTTCGAAAAGGGTGAACCTTCAAAAGCAAATGAAAACAAGTTTTACATCAAGAAGGCTAACATAAAATATCACCCTGGCTTGCAAAGAAACGGTCAACAACATATGAGATCACTAAGTCTGAGCTTGTTAAGACTAGTGATAGCATGAAAGCAACAAAACTGAAATCATAATTGAAACCACATCTGAAACTGTCAAAACTACAAGTGGTAACAATTCAAAAGACAAAAAGACAGTAAAGTTTTCAAACATAAACATTATAGAAAATCCAGATGATGAATGTGAATTTGATTATACAGATGAGTGTGGATTCGATTATGCTGATGAATGTGAATTTGATTACGATGATGGTTATCCAATTCAACCCAAGACAAAAAAGGCTTGGGTCGCAATGTTTAACTAATTGTTGAAATGTGCAGGGGCTCCAGAGATCCGATACTTTCTAAGTGGATTTTGGATAGTGGAGTGTCCAGGCATATTGAAAGTGTTGCTATTCGACATAAAAGCTATCAATGGTGGATATGTTAGATTTGCGGGTAACCAGGGTGGAAGGATAGTCGCCGAGGGAAAACTCTCCAATGGCGTTGTTTCATTCGATCGCATGAATTTTATTGCAGAGTCGGAGAATAATCTTCTGAGCATATCGCAGATTTGCGACAAGAAGTTCACGGTGCATTTCAACGATAAAGATTGTATTATCTTGAAGTCGGGAATCAAAATACCTGATGAGTGGATTTTGATGCGAGCACCACGAGAGAATGATTTGTATGTTCTTGATATGGGCGTCGCTACCACTTCATCAAAATCAGCACAATGTTTTGTGACAAAGGCTATTGAAAAGGAATCTATTCTTTTGAATCGTAAGATGGGGCATATTCATTTGCGAAAAATGAATTTCTTGGTTCATAATTGTGACATCCCGGCTTTCCAGGTATCTTAAACGCGCTACTTTACGGTTATTCATTCCTACGCTAATTTAATTCGGAGAATTAAATTACACGCTCGCAATAACTATGCTAACTTTGTGAATTTATTGGGTGAATTACGTGCTATGTGTTATGAAACGTTTGTATATTTTGTAGATTATTGTATCATGCCTTGATTTTGTGATTATTAGTTATAAAAAATAATAATAAATAAATAGCCGAACGAACCGAGCCGCGAAACGTGTCGACCTCACCTCCTTGCGGCCCAAGGAACTAACCTAAACTTGAGGCCCAAGCCATTTACCCAACCCCCCCCCCTTTTGCGGTCGCGCCCCCCCCCCCACCCTTTTCTTTTCCCTTGTGCTATATAATTGTATGTATGCATGAGTTATTTTAAAAAAAAACAACAAACCCTAGCACATAGAGGAAGGCGACGGCAGCCCCCCCCCTCTCACGATCGCAAAGCCCTACAACTCCCGGATTGATTCCAATCTTGTCCCGGTTCGCTAATCATCATCGTTTCAAGGTTAGGGTTTAATTGTTTTGCGATTCACATTAGGGTTTGTATAATCTTGATCATGATTGTGTGTAATGGTAGGATTATTAGTATGAAAAGTGTTGTGATTTATGATTAGTTCGGATGATTGTGCGAATCTTTGCGATTTTGATGTTATGTTGAATACTAAAATCATAAGCTGCGTTTTGGCGATAAAAATCATGTTATATAATTAGGGTTTGCATGAATATTGATATACATGATGATATTTGACAAATAAACCTGTTGTTAATCATTGTTGTTAAGAGTCATGATCGTTTAAGCATGTCCTAATGCGATAAAAGTCGAAAACTGTTTGCTGAATGACATTTACAGCCAACTTCAATTGGCTGTAACGTGATCATTATTTATCGAAAAGTGGAATTTCTGAAGCCTAAAACGTGTATTTTTGAAAAAATCTTCTAATGGCGCTGGATTCATATTTTTCTGAGGTCGTTTGCTATTTTTAAGTGGTCATTTAGTGCAGCAGCTGAAGCTGCGTAAATTCTGCAAAATTTGCTAGTTGTTTATCGAGTCGGATCTCATAGTCTGTAGCGGGTTGGGTCACGAAATTTGTATAGTAACTGGAGACGGGATTTCCGGAAAACTCCCACTTGAATTTTGTTAATTGGATGAACGATGATTTTTAAATATTTTTCCCGTGGACTGCAGTCAGAAAGCGACGAATCTTACTGCAGCCTAGTATATAAATGTTTGTAAATAATTGGTAAAGCGTTAGGACTTGAAAAGTTTACATAAAATTCTACAGTTTAGTTGACACCTCCTGTAAAAAAATGGAATTTTTGGAACGTTGGAACTATTTTATAAAAATCCTCGAAAACAGCCTAGTTATGAGCGTACAAGCTGAAACATGATAACTTGTGTTTGTGTGTACCAAAGTGTTGTATGAGTTAATCTGTGTTTATGACAAGTTGGTTTGATCATTATTTTGGTATGATGATACTTTGCATGCATGATTGTGTTTTCGAATTGGTTATTACGTGTGCTGCACTGTGTGTTAGTTACTCGTAGGGTTTTGTATCAGTGTGTTCACACACTAACTCTAAATCGGTTGACATGTTAGGACGCGATTAGCGGTCCCATCATTTGCTACTTTTGTGTTACTCTAACCGAGAAATTTAAGGTGAGTTCACGGCCCATATTTTATCCGGTTTTAAACAACAGGGGAGAAACATGTATACACTCTATAACTCTATCTTTTATGTTATGCGAAATTAACGTCGTTAAACTCATCGGTAACTAAGTTAATGTTAATGTACGTTATGGTCACTATGTAGCTATATCACGGAAGTCCTCAACAAACTCTCGGATCGTTAGTATTGGGTTAGATAGCGGGGAAATTATAAGTAGTACTACTGGGCCCGACAAGCCCCACCCGAGCTAGTCGCGCTAGCCGACCAGGAATGGTCAACGGGTGATTAATTTGGCCTAACTTTCGCCATGGTCAGTGATAGGCCTGGCAACACTGAGGCAACAACAGTCAGCTTCGATTGCGAACTCTTATGTGACTTAACTTTAGGCTCGCTACCTACATGTTAACATTGAACTTAATTACGAACCAACATTATTATTCCGGGTTAGGAATAATGGAACTATATCGTTATCCCGGGTTAGGGATAACGGGGGAAAACAAACTTTTAACCGAACTTGTGAACTTATAAAAACCTGTGAACTCACTCTTCATTAATGTTGACACTTGTTTCTTTACATGTTTCTCAGGGCGCTAGGAGCGCTAGGTGCACTCACTTGCATTTGATCAAGACATTTTTATCAAGTCTTATATACGAATATTGTTTGGGATTTTTGGTTTTGGCGTTTATGTTGGCGCCCGTTACTTTACATTACTCTAATGCTTCCGCTAAACTTTGAAACTAATGCTTCCGCTAAACTTTGAAACTAATGCTTCCGCTAAACTTTGAAACTAAGACAATTTGAAAATAACTATGAATGGTTAAACATATGTTTTTGGAAAACGTTTAAATAAATCATATAGAGTCGTTCGATATTACTAGTGTCTCAGATTCTGGTTTGATCACACGCCTCGCGGTAAAACTCCGCAAGTGGAAATTGAGGGTGTGACAGATTGGTATCAGAGCCTCTAGCTATAGAGAACTGTCACACCCTCAATTTCCACTTGCGGGGTTTTACCGCGAGGCGTGTGAACAAACCAGACTCTGAGACACTAGTACGTCGAACGACTCTATATGATTTGATAATAGTTTTCCAAAATCATTTGTTTAACCATTCATTGTAGATTTTATATTGTCTTAATTAGTTTTCAATGTTTAGCGGAAGCATTAGTTTTTATAGTTGAGCGGAAGCATAAAAATAAGTAGAGAAACGGGCGCCAACACAAACGCCAAAACTAAAGAAAAACCCAAAACAATGTTTGTAAATGAGACTCGATAAAAGGTGTCTTGATAAATGCAAGTGAGTGCACCTAGAGCTCCTAGCGTCCTGAGAAACATGTAAAGAAACAAGTGTCAACATTAAAGAAGAGTGAGTTCACAGGTTTTCATAAATTCGTTTGTTCGGTTATAAGTTTGTTTCCCTCGTTATCCCTAACCCGGGATAACGATTTAGTTCCATTATTCCCAACCCGGAATAATACTGATAGTTCCATTATTCCCAACCCGGAATAATACTGATAGTTCCATTATTCCTTACCCGGAATAATAATGATGTCCCATTATTCCTAACCTGGAATAATAACGTTGTTGGTTCCATTATCCCTAAGCCGGGATAATATTGTTGATTCGTAATTAAGTTCAATGTTAATATATATAGGTAGCTAGCCTAAAGTTATGTCACGTAAGTGTTCGCGATCGAAGCTGACTGTTGTGCCTCCGTGTTGCCAGGCCTATCACTGACCATGGCGAAGTTAGGCCAAATTATTCACCCGTTGACCATACCCGGTCGGCTAGCGCGACTAGCTCGGATGGGGCTTGTCGGGCCCAGTAGTACTACTTATAATTTCCCCGCTATTTAAACCCAATACTAACGATCCGAGAGATTGTCGAGGACTTGTGTGATATAGCTGCTTAGTGACCATAACGTACATTAACATTAACTTAGTTACCGAATAGTTAAGTGACGTTAATTTCGCATAACGTAAAGAGATAGAGTTGTAGAGTGTATACATGTTTCTCCCCCTGTTGTTTAAACCGGATAAAATTAGGGGCCGTGAACTCACCTTTAGTTGCTCGGTTAGTGTAAGACAGAAGTTGCAAATGATGGGACCGCTAATTGCGTCCTAACAAGTCAATTGATTTCAAGTTAGTGTGTGAACACACAGATACAAATTCTACACATAATTAACGCACAAAGCGGTACACACAATCACAAATCCTAACACTCAAACATGCATGCAAGTATCCTCATATTAACATAGTGATCAAAACAATTTATCATGAACACAATCCAATCCATGCAACACTTTGGTGCACACATTCGCAAGTTATCAAGTTTCAGCTTACATACTCATAATTCAGCTGTTTTCGAGGATTCTTATAAAATAGTTCCAACGTTCCAAAAATTCCAATTATTTTACAGAAGGTGACAACTATACTGTAGAATTTTATATAAATTTTTCAAGTCCTAACACTTTACCAGTTATTCATAAATATTAATATACTGGGCTGCAGTCAGATTCGTCGCTTTCTGACTGCAGTCCACAGAAGAATTCATTTAAAAATCACCGTTCGTCCAATTAACAAAATTCCAGTGGGAGTTTCCCGAAAATTTCCATGTCTAGTTGCTGTACGAATTACAAGATTCGACTCCCTACAGATTATTAGATCCGACTTGATAAACAACTAACAAATTTTCAGGATTTTCACAGCTTTAGTTACTGAACTTAATTGGCCACTTAAAAATATCGAACGACTTCAGAAAAATACGAATCCAGCGCCATTAGAATCATTTTCAAAACTCTACGTTTTAGACTTCAGAAAATCCGTTTTTCGATAAATAATAACCAAGTTACAGCCAGTTGAAGTTGGCTGTAACCACCATTCAGCATCCTGATTCAGCACTTTATCACGATCTAACCCGCTTAAACCATCGATACATTGAACATATGCGACCAAAAACAGAATTTCCAATCATATACTATCATATATATCATACCCATGCAAACCCTAATTATAACCTATAGTTTTTATCAAACAAAACGCAGCCTAATGTTTCTAGATTCGCTAATCATCTTAACCACAACTAGTATAAATAAATCGGCTAACATAACACTACATTCAACATATAAATCCGAATATGATCTTGCAACCAAAGATAAATCCTAACCTTTAATAACAAGATCAATGAGCCGAGACTTGGACAAGAGCCGATTCGGATAAGATGAAGGTGATCGCGACCGAGAGCAAGGTGTGAGGAAGACTTGTCGCGACCAAGAAGGATGTAGCAGGCTGTTTGCGGCCGGGATGATGAGGGAACGGCTGCCGTCGGCTGTTTTCTCAACTAGGGTTTTTTTTGTGTTTTGTTTTTGTGAAGCAAGCTCATGCATGTGTGTGTATATATAGCGCAAGAGACAAGGGAAAGAGAAGGGTTTATGGTTTGGGATGCTCGCGGCCGCAAGGGACTCGGGTGGGTTGGTTTGGGTCTAGCACTTGGTCCCCAAGTCTTGGTTAACTCCTAAAGTCACAAGGAAACGAGGTTGGCTCGTGTCGCGGCTTGATTCGATTCATCTATATATTTACTATATTATTTCATAACTAAAACAAATCACGAAATCGAACATCACATAATACATCACCAACTTATAAACGTTTAATACACATAGCACGTAATTCATTTGACAAGTTCACGAATTTATCGTAATTATTTCGAACGTGCAATTTAAGTCTCCGAATCAATTTAACGTAGGAACGAATAACCGTGAAGTAGTGCGTTTAAGATATCTGAAAAACCGGGATGTCACATTATCCCCATGTTGAAAGAATTTTCGTCCCGAAAATTGAGTAAACGCGGTTTAGAATGCAGCGTACATGTTTAGAGTGCCACGCACAAAGAATTAGTTCGTTAACAATGGTACGCGAAATTACAAGAAATTCCCAAGTGCCATGCACAAAGATTCCCGAGTGCCATGCACAAGGATTTTAGTTAACAATGGTACGCGAAATTATGAGAAATTCCCAGGTTGTCACATCATCCCCATGTTGAAAGAATTTTCTTCCCGAAAATTTAGTTGCTGGTATCGTTAGTTTGCTGCTCAGCTGCAAAGAGGTGTGGGTATTTGCTTTTCATTTGGTCCTCTCTTTCCCACGTGAACTCCGGTCCACGCTTAGAGTCCCAACGAACCTTAACGATCGGAATCTTGCTGTGCCTTCGAGTCTTGATCTCACGATCCATGATCTCGATAGGTTGTTCCACAAAGTGCAGTTGTTCATCCACTTGGATCTCATCCAATGGAATGACTATGGTTTCATCTGATAGACACTTCTTCAGATTTGACACGTGAAAAAACGTTGTGAACTCCACTGAGTTCGGCAGGAAGGTCTAATTGATAAGCTACGGGTCCAATACGTTTCAAGATCACAAACGGACCTACGTACCGTGGGTTTAGTTTGCCTCGTTTTCCAAAGCGGATTACACCCTTCCAGGGTGACACCTTCAGTAGGACGCGGTAGCCCACTTGAAATTCGAGCGGTTTGCGTCGTTGATCAGCGTAGCTTTTCTGTCGATCTCGTGCCGCCGCCATGCGGTTTCTGATTTGTAAAATCTTTTTAGTGGCCTCAAGTATCAACTCAGGGCCTGTGAGTTGACTGTCCCCCGACTTCTGCCCAACAGACCGGTGATCTACATTTACGACCGTATAATGCCTCAAACGATGCTGCCGATATACTCGTATGGTAACTGTTGTTATACGAGAATTCCACTAAAGGCAGGTGGATTTCCCAACTATTTCCGAAGTCTACTACGCACGCCCTAAGCATGTCTTCCAAGGTCTGTATGGTCCTTTCGCTTTGACCATCAGTCTGAGGGTGATAAGCAGTGCTCATATCTAAGCGTGTGCCCAACGCTTTCTGAAGTGACTGCCAAAAGTTGGACGTGAAGCGAGCATCTCTGTCTGAGATGATGGACGTTGGCACTCCGTGCCGAGAAACTACTTCCTTAATGTAGATGCGAGTCAACTTCTCCATCTTATTTGTTTCTTTAATAGCTAGGAAGTGTGCGGACTTAGTTAAACGATCCACGATTACCCAGATGGTATCGAAACCGCCCAAAGTTCACGGGAGTTTAGTGATGAAGTCCATCGAGATCTGATCCCATTTCCACACTGGGATCTCAGGTTGTTGGAGTAGTCCCGATGGCTTTTGATACTCTACCTTGACTTTTGCACAAGTCAAACACTTACTCACGTAGGTGGCTATATCAGCTTTCATGTTGGGCCACCAATACGCAGCTTTAAGGTCTTGATACATCTTATCCGAACCAGGATGGACAGAGTATCGGGATTTGTGAGCTTCGTCCATGACTAGCTATCTGAGGTTTCCGTAGAGAGGTACCCATATGCGATTCATGAAATACCGGGCTCCATTGGGTTTTACTTCCCACTCGCGTTCCATTTTTCCCACCGATTCGGCCTTGATGTTTTCTTCCTTAACCGCTTCTAACTGCACGTCGCGTATCTGTTCGGGTAACCCCGAATGAATGGTGAGCTGTAATGCTCGTACCCGACGCGGTTTCAAGTGTTCCTTCCTACTGAGGGCATCAGCTACCACATTAGCTTTACCCGGGTGATACCGAATGGCACACTCATAATCGTTCAAGAGTTCGACCCAGCGACGCTGTCGCATGTTCAACTCCTTCTGACCAAAGATGTGTTGGAGGCTCTTGTGGTCTGTAAAGATTGTGCACTTTGTTCCATAGAGGTAGTGTCTCCAAGTCTTAAGTGCAAACACTACTGCTCCCAATTCCAGGTCATGTGTTGTGTAGTTTTTCTCGTGAACCTTCAATTGTCGGGACACATACGCGATGACCTTATCGCGTTGCATGAGTACGCATCCCAACCCCTGAATGGAAGCATCACAATATACTACAAAGTCGTCTGACCCTTCCGGCAAGGAAAAAATGGGTGCACTGCAAAGTTTCTGTTTCAGCAATTGAAATGCCGCTTCCTGCTTGTCACCCCAAGCATACTTGATGCCTTTCTGGGTGAAGCGGTTGCGCGATCTTTGAAAATCCCTCGATGAAACGTCTGTAGTAACCAGCCAAACCCAAAAATTGGCGGATCTCCGTCGGTGTCCTGGGTGCTTCCCAGTTTTTGATAGCTTCAATCTTGGCAGGGTCGACGTGGATACCCTGTTCATTTACGATATGCCCGAGGAACTGAACTTCCCGAATCCAGAAATCACACTTTGAAAGCTTGGCATATAGTTTCTCCTGTTGAAGTAATCCCAGCAGTAATCGTAGATGTTCAGCATGTTCCTCTTCACCTTTAGAGTAGATGAGTATGTCATCGATGAACACGATGACAAACTTGTCGAGGTATGGTTTACACACACGGTTCATGAGGTCCATGAACACCGCGGGTGCGTTGGTGAGACCGAAGGGCATGACCAAGAACTCACAATGGCCATACCGAGTACGAAATGCCGTCTTAGCGATATCCTCCTCCCTGACGCGTAGCTGGTGGTAACCGGACCGTAGATCAATCTTGGAGTAGTAGCTTGACCCTTGAAGTTGGTCGAAGAGATCGTCGATGCGAGGTAACGGGTATCGGTTCTTGACAGTAACCTTGTTGAGTTCCCTGTAGTCGATGCACATGCGGAAGGTCCCGTCCTTCTTCTTGACAAAAAGGACTGGAGCTCCCCATGGCGAAGCGCTTAGTCGGATAAATCCTTTTTCTAATAGCTCCTGAAGTTGGGTAGACAGCTCCTGCAGCTCGGCTGGAGCTAGGCGGTATGGGGCCTTGGCGATGGGAGTTGCATGGTTCGCCAATTCAATTTCAAACTCCAATTGTCGATGGGGTGGGAGACCAGGTAACTCCTCTGGGAATACATCGGAAAAATCACGGACGAGGGGATGTCTTCTATACGTTTCTCGTCCTTAGGCTATTCGGTAACCAGTGTGAGTAAAGCAAAAGAGTTCTTCCTCCGAAGATACTTCCGCGCTTGCATGTAAGAGATGATGTTTGTGACGGCGCCTGCCTTCTCGCCTTGCACCGTCAAGATTTCGTCGTTAGCGAGCGGAACACGGATAGATTTTTCGAAACAGAGAACTTCAGCTCGGACGTCGGATAGCCAGTCCATTCCGACTACCACGTCAAAACTTCCCAGGGTAGTTGTCATCAGATCAATGGTAAAGTGTGACCCGCGAGTTTGAGTTGACAGCCGGATACTATATGGGTCACATCCACAGATTTACCATCGACGAGTTCTATGACGTAAGGGGCCTCTAGAGGTTTGGGCGTGAGATTTAGGTTCTTCCTAAAAGACTCCGATATAAAACTCCTATCCGCACCCGTATCAAAAAGCACAGTAGCAAAATGTTCATTAAGGGGAAACTTACCGGTGACCACGTTCGAGTCGTTTCTGGCCTCTCCGCGGCCCAGCGTAAATGCGCGACCTTTGGCACCTCCTGTGCCGCCATTTCCATTATTGTTGTTGTTATTGTTGTTGTTGTGGTTATTGTGGTTGTGGTTGTTCCCACCATTGTTGTTGTTGTTGTTACGGAGCTGTGGGCAGTCTCTTTTGAAGTGGGCAGTGCTACCACACTGATAGCATCCCTGGTTAACACCCTGTTGCTGGCCCTGGGGTTGATTTTGGTTTTGTCGGGACATGATTTCCCCGCGACAATCCTTTGCCGCATGTCCCACTTTGCCACATCGTTGGCAGCGATTCCCGGCACAAGGGCCGTGATGATGAAGATTACAGCGATTGCACTGCGGCTTTCGACCTACATAGCCGCTTGCGTTCTGGTTGTTGTTGGCGGGCTGATTTTGGTGACCCCGGTGGCTGTTGTAATTATTGAACCGTTTCTGGTTCCCCTGTTGTGGCTGGGATGACGAAGACTGTCGAACAGACGAGTCTTCAAACTTTCTTTTATTATCCGAGGCAACTTCAGTTGTACCCCGAGTTGGCAACTTCTTTTGTTCCACTGCCTTATCGGTGAGTTTGTGCGCCAATCTGATTGCTTGATGTTCAGTTGCAGGGTTGCTAGCCATCACCATACCCTGAATCTCAGGGACCAGACCCCCAAGGTAGAACTCGAGTCGTTTCTCAACAGTGTTGGCCAGATCGGGACACAGAAATACCAAGTCGTGATGTTTCGCTGTGTATGCTTCGATTTCAGATCCCACCATCTTGTGGTTCCATAATGCTTGCTCCAACTGTTGAACTCTGTCTCGCGGACAGTACTCTTCTTTGATTAGGGCCTTAAACTCGGCCCAGGCCATTGCTATTTGCAGCAATAAGTCCACGCGTTTGGACTTGTGCATTCCACCAAGTTAGTGCCCCATCTTCCAATGTTGAGGCTGCATACTTGACCTTGTTGGCCTCCAGACAGTTGCACATTTCAAATACTGATTCAGATTTTTCGATCCAGCGCACCAATCCTGTGGGTCCTTCTGCCCCCGTGAATTTGCTTGGCTTCGCGTCGAGGAACATCTTGTAGGGGTTAAGACCCCTCCTGCTGACAGAGGACAGGTAGTCAGCGAGGAATTCTACTAGCCTAACTATTAGATTTTCCCATGAAAATTTAATAATGGTTACCTGCCGGTTGGTTCTGAACACCCGCTAGAGCTGCGTTCACGTGCCCTTGGATCATTGCAGCTAATTCTTCGGGCGTCATGTTAAGGTTCCCGCGACGTCCAGTTGCCATTTGGATCTTCGTAAGACAACATAAACACACACCGATAAGTCTATATATCCAATATAGTTATCCTATTTCGTACTTAAATAATTCTTCAAGTTATGTCAACTCAAATAAATTAAATAGTCAAAAGAAATACTTGATTAAATAAAGTTTCAACGTCTTACAAAGTGCCAACTAAACGTATCAGTTTACTATAAAGTCTCAAGTTTGAACATAAGTGGAAAAATAAATAGACTGAAGGAAAGTAAATAAAATAAGCGAGACGTGTCAGTCTTCTACGTCTCCATCTCCCAAATCGCTATCGTTGTCGTCATCCTGCGCGGCATTTCCAGCTTCTACAGCTGGTTCCTCCTCCGGATCCTCCTCTGGGTCCTCCTCTAGGTCCTCTTCTGGATCCTCTTCCGGATCCTCCTCTGGATCCTCTTCCGGATCCTCCACTACCTGCACTGGAGGGGCCGGTGCTGGTGCAGGTGCCTGATTTTGTTCCAGTTCTTGAATTCTCCAGCTAGACTCAAGAACTCTGTCTTCTAGCCAGTCAGCCCTTAGCTGCTCAGCACGAAGATCTCTGGCTAAGGTGTTACGAGCTATCTTACTCGTATGTTGCTCTTCCTCGAGCGATCCAGTTTTACCTGTCAGTTGTCGTATCATCCATCCCTGTGCTAGGATGGTTTCATGCATTCTTTCTATTTGTTCTTGTTGTTTCCGTATCATGTCTCTAAGTAGGTCGTTTCCTACTTCTACAGAGTTAACCGGTTCGACCAGCACAGCGATGGTTGGGCGTGATGACGACTCCTCCCCTAGAGCGAGCCTTTTTCTCGCAGCTGAGCGTGTCTCCACGCCATAGGATGGTAAGGGTTCCACCATAGGTGCCTTTCCTGGCGCCCTTGGTTGTGTAAGTTTGTCGGATGATGATGATGATGATGACATTGCCTGTTAGGTTGTGTAGTTAGTTACGAGTTGCATTCATTTCTTACTATGCATTCATATTCTACATAACACAGTTGTGGTACATCACATAACAAGATATAACAGTTCGGTGCCAAACTACGTCTAGTGTAGTGTAATCAGCTATAGTTTAGGTCTACTTTTAATGCAAACCTGGTTCTCTATAGCTAGTGGCTCTGATACCAATCTGTCACACCCTCAATTTCCACTTGCGGAGTTTTACCGCGAGGCGTGTGAAAAAACCAGAATCTGAGACACTAGTACGTCGAACGACTTTATATGATTTGATAATACGTTTTCCAAAATCATTTGTTTAACCATTCATTGTAGATTTTATATTGTCTTAATTAGCTTTCAATGTTTAGCGGAAGCATTAGTTTTTATGGTTGAGCGAAGCATAAAAATAAGTAGAGAAACGGACGCCAACACAAACGCCAAAACTAAAGAAAAACCCAAAACAATGTTTGTAAATGAGACTCGATAAAAGGTGTCTTGATCAATGCAAGTGAGTGCACCTAGAGCTCCTAGCGTCCTGAGAAACATGTAAAGAAACAAGTGTCAACATTAAAGAAGAGTGAGTTCACAGGTTTTCATAAATTCGTTTGTTCGGTTATAAGTTTGTTTCCCCCGTTATCCCTAACCCTAGATAACGATTTAGTTCCATTATTCCCAACCCGGAATAATACTGATAGTTCCATTATTCCTTACCCGGAATAATAATGCTGTCCCATTATTCCTAACCTGGAATAATAACGTTGTTGGTTCCATTATCCCTAACCCGGGATAATATTGTTGATTCGTAATTAAGTTCAATGTTAATATATATAGGATAGCTAGCCTAAAGTTATGTCACGTAAGTGTTCGCGATCGAAGCTGACTGTTGTGCCTCCGTGTTGCCAGGCCTATCACTGACCATGGCGAAGTTAGGCCAAATTATTCACCCGTTGACCATACCCGGTCGGCTAGCGCGACTAGCTCGGATGGGGCTTGTCGGGCCCAGTAGTACTACTTATAATTTCCCGCTGTTTAAACCCAATACTAACAATCCGAGAGATTGTCGAGGACTTGTGTGATATAGCTGCTTAGTGACCATAACGTACATTAACATTAACTTAGTTACCGAATAGTTAAGTGACGTTAATTTCGCATAACGTAAAGAGATAGAGTTGTAGAGTGTATACATGTTTCTCCCCCTGTTGTTTAAACCGGATAAAATTAGGGGCCGTGAACTCACCTTTAGTTGCTCGGTTAGTGTAAGACAGAAGTTGCAAATGATGGGACCGCTAATTGCGTCCTAACAAGTCAATTGATTTCAAGTAAGTGTGTGAACACACCAATACAAATTCTACACATAATTAACGCACAAAGCGGTACACACAATCACAAATCCTAACACTCAAACATGAATGCAAGTATCCTCATATTAATATAGTGATCAAAACAATTTATCATGAACACAATCCAATCCATGCAACACTTTGGTGCACACATTCGCAAGTTATCAAGTTTCAGCTTACATACTCATAATTCCGCTGTTTTCGAGGATTCTTATAAAATAGTTCCAACGTTCCAAAAATTCCAATTATTTTACAGAAGGTGAAAACTATACTGTAGAATTTTATATAAATTTTTCAAGTCCTAACACTTTACCAATTATTCATAAATATTAATATACTAGGCTGCAGTCAGATTCGTCGCTTTCTGACTGCAGTCCACGGAAGAATTCATTTAAAAATCACCGTTCGTCCAATTAACAAAATTCCAGTGGGAGTATCCCGGAAATTTCCATGTCTAGTTGCTGTACAAATTTCATGATTCGACTCCTACAGATTATTAGATCCGACTTGATAAACAACTAACAAATTTTCAGGATTTTCACAGCTTTAGTTACTGAACTTAATTGGTCACTTAAAAATATCAAACGACTTCAGAAAAATATGAATCTAGCACCATTAGAATCGTTTTTCAAAACTCTACGTTTTAGACTTCAGAAAATCCGTTTTTCGATAAATAATAACCAAGTTACAGCCAGTTGAGGTTGGCTGTAACCACCATTCAGCATCCTGATTCAGCACTTTATCACGATCTAACCCGCTTAAACCATCGATACATTGAACATATGCGACCAAAAACAGAATTTCCAATCATATACTATCATATATATCATACCCATGCAAACCCTAATTATAACCTATGTTTTTATCAAACAAAACGCAGCCTAATGTTTCTAGATTCGCTAATCATCTTAACCACAACTAGTATAAATAAATCGGCTAACATAACACTACATTCAACATATAAATCCGAATATGATCTTGCAACCAAAGATAAATCCTAACCTTTAATAACAAGATCAATGAGCCGAGACTTGGACAAGAGCCGATTCGGATAAGATGAAGGTGATCGCGACCGAGAGCAAGGTGTGAGGAAGACTTGTCGCGACCAAGAAGGATGTAGCAGGCTGTTTGCGACCGGGATGATGAGGGAACGGCTGCCGTCGGCTGTTTTCTCAGCTAGGGTTTTTTTTTGTGTTTTTTTTTGTGAAGCAAGCTCATGCATGTGTGTGTATATATAGCGCAAGAGACAAGGGAAAGGGAAGGGTTTATGGTTTGGGATGCTCGCGGCCGCAAGGGACTCGGGTGGGTTGGTTTGGGTCTAGCACTTGGTCCCCAAGTCTTGGTTAACTCCTAAAGTCACAAGGAAACGAGGTTGGCTCGTGTCGCGGCTCGATTCGATTCATCTATATATTTACTATATATATTTCATAACTAAAACAAATCACGAAATCGAACATCACATAATACATCACCAACTTATAAACGTTTAATACATATAGCACGTAATTCATTTGACAAGTTCACGAATTTATCGTAATTATTTCGAGCGTGCAATTTAAGTCTCCGAATCAATTTAACGTAGGAACGAATAACCGTGAAGTAGTGCGTTTAAGATATCTGAAAAATCGGGATGTCACAAGAACCAGGTTTGCATTAAAAGTAGACCTAAACTATAGCTGTTACACGACACTAGACTTAGTTGGCACCGAACTGTGATATCTTGTTATGTGTTATACTACAACTGTTTTATGTAAGATATATATGTATATTGTGATGCACGCAACTCGTAACTAACTACACCAACCCATCAGGCAATGTCATCATCATCATCCGACAAATCTCGACAATCAAGGGCGCCGGGGAAGGCACCCATGGTCGAACCCTCACCACCACATGGCGTGGAGAAACGCTCAGCTGCTAGGAAAAGACTCGCTCTAGGAGGGGAGTCGTCCGACCACCGCTATACCGGTCAAACCGGTCAACTCGTTAGAAGTAGGGGACGACCTACTTAGGGACATGTTAAGGAAACGACAGGAACAGCTAGAGAGAATGCAGGAGACTATCGAAGCAAAAGGATGGATGATACGTCAACTAACTGGTAAAACTGGAAGGCTCGAGGAAGAGCAACATGAGAATAGGAAAGTTCGAAACATTTTATCTAAGGATCTTCGTGCTGAGCAGCTGAGGGCTAACTGGCTCGAAGACAGAGTTCTAGAGTCCAGTTGGAGGATTCAAGAACTGGAGTAGAATCAAGCACCTGTCCCAGTACCCGCACCAGCACCGGCCCCTCCAGCGCCGGTAGAGGAAGAAGAGGAGGATCCAGAGAAGACCCAGAGGAGGATCCAGAGGAAGACCCGAGAGGATCGAGGAAGGAGCCGGAACAGGACCCGGATGTTGAAGCTGAAAACGCCGCAGAGGATGACGGCAACGATAGCGACTTGGGAGATGGAGACGTAGAAGACTGACTCGTCTCGCCAACCTCCGCTTGGTTTTCTTTAGTTTGTTTGTTTCCCCTTATGTTTGAACTTGAAATTTTATAATTAAACTGAGATGTTTGGTTGGTATTTTATGAGACATTGCAATTTATTTAATTGAATGTTCCTTTTGATTGTTTAATTTGTTGGGTTGACATAACTTGTGTGATGATTGAAGTTGGAATGTGATAACTATATTGGATATATATACTTATCGGTGTGTGTTTGTGTTGTCTTGCGAAGATCTGAAATGGCAACTGGACGTCGCGGAAACCTCAACATGTCACCTGAAGAATTGGCCGCATTAATCCAAGAACACGTGAATGCTGCATTGGCAGGTGTTCAAAACCCCCCAGCAGGAGGGGGTCTTAACCCCTACAAGATGTTCCTTGATGTACACCCAGCAAGTTCACGGGTGCGGAAGGACCCATAGGACTGGTCCGTCGGATTGAAAAGTCTGAATCGGTGTTCGAGATGTGCAATTGCCTTGAAGTCAATAAGGTCAAGTATGCTGCCTCAACGTTGGAAGATGGGGCATTAACCTGGTGGAATGCACAAGTCCAAACGCGTGGACTTGTTGCGGCGAACGCAATGGCCTAGACCGAGTTTAAGGCCCTAATCAAGGAGGAATACTGTCCGTGGGACAGAGTTCAGCAGTTGGAGCAACCGTTATGGAACCACAAGATGGTAGGGTCTGAAATTAAAGCGTACACGGCAAAACATCATGATCTGGTGTTCCTATGTCCCGATCTGGCTAACACCGTCGAAAAACGACTTGAGTTTTAGCTTGGGGGTCTGGTCCCTGAGATCCAGGGCATGGTAATGTCTAGCAACCCTACCGCGAGCATCAAGCGATTAGGCTGGCGCATAAACTCACCGATAAGGCGGTGGAGCAAAGGAAGTTGCCACCTCGGGGTGCAACTGAAGTTGTCCCTGATAACAAAAGAAAATTTGAAGACTCACCTGCTCGACAGTCTTCGTCAGCCCAGCCACAACAAGGAAACCAGAAGCGGTCCAACATTTTCAACAACAATCGGGGTCACAATAATCAGTCTGCCAACAACACCCAGAACTCAAGCGGCTATGCGGGTCGAAAGCCGCAATGTAATCGTTGTAACCTCCATCATCACGGCCCTTGCGCCGGAAATCACTGCCAACGATGTGGCAAAGCGGGACACGCGGCAAAGGATTGTCGCGGGGAAATCATGGCTCAACAAAATCAGAATCAGCACCAGGGTCAACAGCAAGGTAATAACCGGGGATGTTATCAGTGCGGTAGCACTGCCCATTTCAAGCGAGACTGCCCGCAGCTTCGCAACAACAACAATGGTGGGAACAACAATAACAACAATGGCAAGAATGGAAATGGTGGGAGGTGCCAAAGGTCATGCATTCACGCTGGGCCGTGGAGAGGCCAGAAACGACTCGAATGTGGTCACTGGTAAGTGTCCCCTTAACGATCATTTTGCTACTGTAATTTTTGATACCGGTGCGGATAAGAGTTTTATATCTGAGTCTTTTAGGAAGAACCTAAATCTCACGCCTAAACCCCTAGAGACCCCTTACGTCATAGAACTAGCCGATGGTAAATCTGTAGATGTGACCCATTTAGTAACCGGCTGTCAACTTAAACTCGCGGGTCACACCTTTACCATTGATCTGATGACAACTACCCTGGGTAGTTTTGACGTGGTAGCCGGAATGGACTGGCTATCCGACGTCCGAGCTGAAGTTCTTTGTTTTCAGAAAGCTATCCGTATTCCGCTCTCCAATGACGAAGTCTTGATGGTGCAAGGCGAGAAGGCAGGCGCCGTCACAAACATCATCTCTTACATGCAAGCTCAGAATTATCTTCGGAGAAAGAACTCCTTCGCTTTGCTCGCACTGGTCACCGAGCAGCCTAAGGACGAGAAGCGGAATGAAGATATCCCCGTCGTCCGTGACTTTTCCGATGTGTTTCCAGAGGAGTTACCTGGTCTTCCACCACATCGACAAGTGGAGTTTGAAATCGAACTGGCGAACCATGCGACTCCTATCGCCAAGGCCCCGTACCGCCTAGCTCCAGCAGAGCTGCAAGAGCTGTCTACCCAACTTCAAGAATTGTTGGAAAAAGGATTTATCCGACCCAGTACTTCGCCATGGGGAGCTCCGGTCCTTTTTGTCAAGAAGAAGGACGGGACCTTATGTGTATCGACTACAGGGAACTCAATAAGGTTACCGTCAAGAACCGATACCCATTACCTCGCATCGACAATCTCTTCGACCAGCTTCAAGGGTCAAGCTACTACTCCAAGATTGATCTACGATCCGGTTATCACCAGTTACACGTCAGGGAGGAGGATATCTCCAAGACGGCATTTCGTACTCGGTATGGCCATTATGAGTTCTTGGTCATGCCCTTCGGTCTCACCAACGCACCCGCGGTGTTCATGGACCTCATGAACCGTGTGTGTAAGCCGTATCTCGACAAGTTTGTCATCGTGTTCATCGATGATATACTCGTCTACTCTAAGGGTGAAGAAGAACATGCTGAGCATCTACGATTATTGCTGGAACTACTTCAACAGGAGAAACTATATGCCAAGTTTTCGAGGTGTGATTTCAGGATTCGGGAAGTTCAGTTCCTCGGGCATATCGTGAATGAAAAGGGTATACACGTTGATCCCGCCAAGATCGATGCTATCAAGAACTGGGAAGCACCCAGGACACCGATAGAGATCCACCAATTTTTGGGTTTGGCTAGTTACTACAGACGTTTCATCGAGGGATTCTCAAAGATCGCACAACCGCTTACCACTCTCACCCAGAAGGGCACCAAGTATGCTTGAGGTGACAAGCAGGAAGCAGCATTTCAATTGCTGAAGCAGAAACTTTGCAGTGCACCCATTTTGTCCTTGCCAGAAGGGACAGATGATTTTGTGGTATATTGTGACGCTTCCATTCAGGGATTGGGATGTGTACTCATGCAACGTGATAAGGTCATCGCGTATGCATCCGACAGTTGAAGGTTCACGAGAAAAACTACACAACACATGACCTGGAATTGGGAGCAGTTGTGTTTGCACTTATGATTTGGAGACACTATCTATATGGAACAAAGTGCACAATCTACACGGATCACAAAAGCTTCCAGCATATCTTTGACCAGAAGGAGTTGAACGTGCGACAGCATCGCTGGGTCGAACTCCTGAACGATTATGAATGTGCCATTCGGTATCACCTGGGTAAGGCTAACGTGGTAGCTGATGCCCTCTGTAGAAAGGAGCACTTAAAACCTCGTCGGGTACGAGCACTACAGTTCACAATTCATTCTGGGTTACCCGAACAGATACGCGACGTGTAGCTAGAAGAAGTTAAGGAAGAAAACATCAAGGCCGAATCTGTGGGAAAGATGGAACGCGATTGGGAAGTGAAACCTAATGGTGCCCGGTATTTAATGAATCGTATATGGGTACCTCTCTACGGAGACCTCAGGAAGCTAGTTATGGACGAAGCACACAAATCCCGATACTCAGTCCATCCTGGTTCGAATAAGATGTATCAAGACCTTAAAGCCGCGTACTGGTGGCCCAACATGAAAGCGGATATAGCCACCTACGTGAGCAAGTCTTTGACTTGTGCGAAAGTCAAGGTGGAATACCAAAAGCCATCAGGGCTACTTCAACAACCTGCGATCCCAGTGTGGAAATGGGATCAAATCTCGATGGACTTTATCACTAAACTCCTGCGAACTCCGGGTGGTTGCGATACCATCTGGGTAATCGTGGATCGTCTAACTAAGTCTGCACACTTCCTAGCGATTAAAGAAATAGATAAGATGGATAAGTTGACTCGCATCTACGTTAAGGAAGTAGTTTCTCGGCATGGAGTGCCAACATCCATCATCTCAGACAGGGATGCTCGTTTCACATCCAACTTTTGACAGTCACTTCAGAAAGCGTTGGGTACACGCTTAGATATGAGCACAGCTTATCACCCTCAGACGGATGGTCAAAGTGAAAGGACCATTCAGACCTTGGAAGACATGCTTAGGGCATGTGTGGTAGACTTCGGGAACAGTTGGGAAATCCATCTGCCATTAGTGAAATTCTCGTATAACAACAGTTACCATACGAGTATTCAGGCAGCACCGTTTGAAGCATTATACGGTCGCAAATGTAGATCACCGGTCTGTTGGGCAGAAGTCGGTGACAATCAACTCACAGGTCCTGATTTGATACTTGAGGCTACTGAAAAGATTGTGCAAATCAGAAACCGCATGGCAGCGGCACGAGATCGACAGAAAAGCTACGCTGATCAACGACGCAAACCGCTCGAATTTCAAGTAGGCGACCGCGTCCTACTGATGGTGTCACCCTGGAAGGGTGTAATCCATTTTGGGAAACGAGGCAAACTGACCCACGGTACGTAGGCCCATTCGTGATCTCAAAGCGTATCGGGCCCGTAGCTTATCAGTTAGACCTTCCTACCGAACTCAGGGGAGTTCACAACATTTTTCATGTGTCGATTCTGAAGAAGTGCCTATCAGATGAGACCCTAGTCATTCCATTGGATGAGATTCAAGTGGATGAGCAACTGCATTTTGTGGAACAACCTATCGAGATCATGGATCTTGAGATTAAGACTCGAAGGCACAGCAAGATACCGATTGTCAAGGTTCGTTGGGACTCTGAGCGTGGACCGGAGTTCACGTGGGAAAGAGAGGACCAAATGAAAAGCAAATACCCATACCTTTTTGCAGCTGAGCAGCAATCTGACGTTACCACCAACCAAATTTCGGGACGAAATTCTTTCAACATGGGGATGATGTGACAGCCTGGAATTTCTTGTACCATTGCTAACAAACTGAATCTTTGTGCGTTGCATTCTAAACCGTGTTTACTTAATTTTCGGGACGAAAATTCTTTCAAAATGGGGATAATGTGACATCCCGGCTTTCCAGGTATCTTAAACGCGCTACTTTACGGTTATTCATTCCTACGCTAATTTAATTCGGAGAATTAAATTACACGCTCGCAATAACTACACTAACTTTGTGAATTTATTGGGTGAATTATGTGCTATGTGTTATTAGACGTTTGTATATTTTGTAGATTATTGTATCACATCCCCCCCCCCTTTTGCGGCCCCCCCCCCCACCCTTTTCTTTTCCCTTGTGCTATATAATTGTATGTATGCATGAGTTGTGTTTAAAAAAACAACAAACCCTAGCACATGAGTTGTGCACTTCGTTCCATAGAGGTAGTGTCTCCAAATTTTAAGTGCAAACACTACTGCTCCCAATTCCAGGTCATGCGTCGTGTAGTTTTTCTCGTGAACCTTCAGTTGTCGCGACGCATACGCGATGACCTTATCGCGTTGCATGAGTACGCATCCCAATCCCTGAATGGAAGCATCACAATATACCACAAAGTCATATGTCCCTTCCGGCAAGGACAGAATGGGTGCACTGCAAAGTTTCTGTTTCAGTAATTGAAATGCTGCTTCTTGCTTGTCACCCCAAGCAGGCCTTTCTGGGTGAGGGTAGTAAGCGGTTGTGCGATCTTTGAAAATCCCTCGATGAAACGTCTGTAGTAACCAGCCAATCCCAAAAATTGGCGGATCTCCGTCGGTGTCTTGTGTGCTTCCCAGTTTTTGATGGCTTCAATCTTGGAAGGGTCCACGTGGATACCCCTTTCATTCACGATATGCCCGAGAAACTGGACTTCCCGAATCCAGAAATCACACTTCAAAAGCTTGGCATATAGCTTTTCCTGTTGAAGTAATCCTAGCAGTAATCGTAGATGTTCAGCATGTTCTCCTTCACTTTTGGAGTAGACGAGTATGTCATCAATGAACACAATGACAAACTTGTCGAGGTATGGTTTACACACGCGGTTCATGAGGTCCATGAACACCGCAGGTGCGTTGGTGAGACCGAAGGGCATGACCAAGAACTCATAATGGCCATACCTAGTACGAAATGCCGTCTTGGCGATATCTTCCTCCATGACGCGTAACTGATGGTAACCAGACCATAAATCAATCTTAGAGTAGTAGCTTGACCCTTGTAGTTGGTCGAAGAGATCGTCGATGCGAGGTAACGGGTATCGGTTCTTGATAGTAACCTTGTTGAGTTCCCTGTAGTCGATGCACATGCGGAAAGTCCCGTCCTTCTTCTTGACAAAAAGGACTGGAGCTCCCCATGGCGAAACGCTTGGTCAGATAAATCCTTTTTCTAATAGCTCCTGAAGTTGGGTAGACAGCTCCTGCAGCTCGGCTGGAGCTAGGCGGTATGGAGCCTTGGCGATAGGAGTTGCATGGTTCGCCAATTCAATTTCAAACTCCAATTCTGATGGGGTGGAAGACCAGGTAGTTCATCTGGGAATACATCGGAAAAATCACGGACGACAGGGATGTCTTCTATGCGTTTCTCGTCCTTAGGCTGCTCGGAAATCAGTGCGAGTAAAGCGAAGGAGTTCTTCCTCCGAAGATACTTCTGCGCTTGCATGTAAGAGATGATGTTGGTGACAGCGCTTGCCTTATCGCCTTGTACTGTCAGGATTTCGTCGTTAGAGAGCGGAATACAAATAGATTTTTCGAAGCAGAGACCTTCAGCCCGGACGTCGGATAGCCAGTCCATTCCGACTACCACGTCAAAACTACCCAGGGTAGTTGTCATCAGATCAATGGTAAAAGTGTGACCCGCGAGTTTGAGTTGACAGCCGGATACTATATGGGTCACATCTACAGAATTACCATCGGCTAATTCTATAACATAAGGGGTCTCTAATGGTTTAAGCGTGAGATTTAGGTTCTTCCTAAAAGACTCAGATATAAAGCTCCTATCCGCACCCGTATCAAAAAGCACAGTAGCAAAATGTTCATTAAGGGGAAACTTACGGTGACCACGTTCGAGTCGTTTCTGGCCTCTCCGCGGCCCAATGTAAATGCGCGACCTTTGGCACCTCCTGTGCCACTGTTCCCATTATTGTTGTTGTTATTATTGTTGTTGTGGTTATTGTCGTTGTGGTTGTTTCCACCATTATTGTTGTTGTTACGCAACTGTGGGCAGTCTCTTCTGAAGTGTGCAGTACTACCACACTGATAGCATCCCCGGTTAATACCCTGCTGCTGACCCTGGGGTTGATTTTGATTCTGTCGGGACATGATTTCCCCGCGACAATCCTTTGCCGCATGTCCCATCTTGCCACATCGTTGGCAGCAATTTCCGGCACAAGGGCCGTATGGTGGAGATTACAGCGGTTGCACTGCGGCTTTCGACCTGCATAGCCGCTTGCGTTCTGGTTGTTGTTGTTGTTGTTGGCGGGCTGATTTTGTGACCCCGGTGGCTGTTGTAATGTTTGAACCGTTTCTGGTTCCCCTGCTGCGGTTGGGATGACGAAGACTGTCGAGCAGACGAGTCTTCAAACTTTCTTTTGTTATCCGGAGCAACTTCAGTTGTACCCCGTGGTGGCAACTTCTTTTGATCCACCGCCTTATCGGTGAGTTTGTGAGCCAGTCGGATTGCTTGATGTTCAGTTGCAGGGTTACTAGCCATTACCAGACCCCCAAGATAGAATTCGAGTCTTTTCTCCACAGTGTTGGCCAAATCGGGACACAGAAATACCAAGTGATGATGTTTTGCGGTGTAAGCTTCGATTTCCGATCCCACCATCTTGTGGTTCCATAAGGCTTGCTCCAACTGTTGCACTCTGTCTCGTGGACAGTACTCCTCTTTGATTAGGGCCTTGAACTCGGCCCAGGCCATTGCATTTGCAGCAATAAGTCCACGCGTTTGGACTTGTGCATTCCACCATGTCAGTGCCCCATCTTCCAGTGTTGAGGCTGCGTACTTGACCTTGTTGGCCTCTAGACAGTTGCACATTTCAAAAACGGATTCAGATTTTTCGATCCAGCGGACCAGTCCAATGGGTCCTTCCGCCCCCGAGAATTTGCTTGGTTTCGCGTCGAGGAACATCTTGTAGGGGTTAAAGCCCCCTCCTGCTGACAGAGAACAGGTAGTCAGCAAGGAATTTTACTAGCCTCACTATTAGATTTTCACACGAAAAT
Source organism: Scalesia atractyloides (assembly GCA_947069175.1). Taxonomy (NCBI): domain Eukaryota; kingdom Viridiplantae; phylum Streptophyta; class Magnoliopsida; order Asterales; family Asteraceae; genus Scalesia; species Scalesia atractyloides. Next base: position 44,371,172 of record CAMTDV010000025.1, read on the forward strand.
TTAATAATGGTTACCTGCCAGTTGGTTCTGAACACCCGCTAAAGCTGCGTTCACGTGCTCTTGAATCATGGCAGCTAGCTCTTCTGGCGTTAAGTTAAGGTTTCCACGTCGTCCAGTTGCCATTTAGATCTTCAAAACACACACAAACACACCCCGATAAGTCTATATATCCAATATAGTTATCCTACTTCATACTTTAAAAAAAATTATCAAGTTATGTCAACTTAATATATAAAATAGTCAAAAGAAATACTTGATTAACTGAAATTTTCAACGTCTTACAAAGTGCAAATCAAACATATGAATCCACTATAAAGTCTCAAGTTTAAACACAAGTGGGAAAATAAATAGACTGGAGGAAAGTAAATAAAATAAGCGAGACGTGTCAGTCGTCTACGTCTCCATCCCCCAAGTCACTGTCGTTGCCGTCATCCTGCGCGGCATTTCCAGCTTCTGCAGCTGGGTCCTCCTCCGGATCCTCCTCTGGATCCTCCTCTAGATCTTCTTCAGGGTCCTCCTCTGGATCCTCTTCCGGATCCTCCTCCACCGGCACTGGAGGGGCCGGTGCTGGTGCAGGTGCTTGATTTTGCTGTAGCTCCTAGATGTTCCAACTATTTTCCAGGACTCTGTCCTCGAGCCAGTCGGCTCTTATCTGCTCAGCACGCAGATCTCTGGCTATGGTGTTACGAGCTATCTTACTCGTATGATGCTCTTCCTCGAGCGAGTCGGTTTTACCTGTCAGTTGTCGGATCATCCATCCTTGTGCTAGGATGGTTTCCTGCATTCTTTCTAATTGTGCTTGTTGTTTATGTATTATGATTCTAAGTAGGTCAATTCCTACTTCTACAGGGTTAACCGGTTCAATCGGCACAGCAATGGTTGGGCGTGATGACGACTCCTCCCCAAGAGCGAGCCTTTTCCTCGCAGCTGAGCGTGTCTCCACGCCATAAGATGGTAAGGGTTCCACCATAGGTGCCTTTCCTGGCGCTCTTGGTGGCGTAAGTTTGTCGGATGATGATGACGATGATGATGATGACATTGCCTGTTAGGTCGTGTAGTTAGTTACGAGTTGTTTTCATTTCTTATTATTAAGTCATAATCCACATAACACAGTTGTGGTACATCGCATAACAAGATATAATAGTTCGGTGCCAAACTAAGTCTAGTGTCGTGAAATCAGCTATAGTTTAGGTCTACTTCTAATGCAAACCTGGTTCTCTATAGCTAGTGGCTCTGATACCAATCTGTCACACCCTCAATTTCCACTTGCGGAGTTTTACCGCGAGGCATGTGAACAAACCAGAATCTGAAACACTAGTACGTCGAACGACTCTATATGATTTGATAATACGTTTTCTAAAATCATTTGTCGTTGATTTTATATTGTCTTGATTAGTTACCAATATTTAGCGGAAGCATTAGTTTTTAAAGTTGAGCGGAAGCATAAAATAAATAGTGAAGCGGGCGCCAACACATACGCCAAAGCAAATGAAAAACTCCAAAAAAATATTTATAATTGAGACTCGATAAAAGATGTCTTGTTCAATGCATGTGAGTGCACCTAGAGCTCCTAGCGTCCTGAGAAACATGTAAAGAAACAAGTGTCAACATTAAAGATGAGTGAGTTCACAGGTTTTCATAAATTCGTTTGTTCGGTTATGAGTTTATTTTCCCCCGTTATCCCTAACCCGGGATAACGATTTAGTTCCATTATTCCCATCCTGGAATAATAATGATGTTGGTTCCATTATTCCAAACCCGGAATAATAAGTTGTTGTTTCCATTATCCCCAACCCGGGATAATATAGTTGTTTCGTAATTAAGTTCAATGTTAACATATATAGGTAGCTAGCCTAAAGTCATGTCACGTAAGTGTTCGCGATCGAAGCTGACTGTTGTGCCTCCGTGTTGCCAGGCCTATCACTGACCATGGCGAAGTTAGGCCAAATTATTCACCCGTTGACCATACCCGGTCGGCTAGCGCGACTAGCTTGGATGGGGCTTGTCGGGCCCAGTAGTACTACTTATAATTCCCCCGCTATTAAAACCCAATACTAACGATCCGAGAGATTGACGAGGACTTAAGTGATATAGCTGCTTAGTGACCATAACATTACATTAACATCAACTTAGTTACCGAATAGTTATGTGACGTTAATTTCGTATAACGTAAAGAGATTGAGTTTGAAGAGTGTATACATGTTTCTCCCCCTGTTGTTTAAAAACCGGATAAAGTTAGGGGCCGTGAACTCACCTTTATTTGCTCGGTTAGTGTAGCAAAGAAGTTGTAAAGGATGGGACCGCTAATCGCGTCCTAACAAACCAATTGATTTCAAGTCAGTGTGTGATCACACCAATACAAATTCTACACTTAATTTACGCACAAAGTGATACACACAAACAACATATCTAACACTCAAACATGCATGCAAGTATACTCATGTGAACCTAGTGATCAAAACAACTTATCATGAACATAAACCAATCCATGACACAATTTGGTGCACACAATCACAAGTTATAAAATTTCAGCTTAACACTCATAATTCAGCTGTTTTCTAGGATTTTTATAAAATAGTTCCAACGTTCCAAAAATTCCAATATTTTTACAACAGGTGCCATTTATACTGTAGAAATTTATATAAATTTTCCAAGTCCTAAATCTTTACCATTTAACCATAAATATTAATATACTAGGCTGCAGTCAGATTTATCACTTTCTGACTGCAGTCCACGAAAGAATTTATTTAAAAATCACTGATCGTCCAATTAACAAAATTCCAGTTGGATTTGCCCGGAAATTTCCATACCTAGTTTCTGTACAAAATTCCTGACTCAACTCCCTACTGATTTTAAAATCCAACTCGATAAACAACTAACAAAATTTCAGGATTTTCACAGCTTTAGTTACTGAACTTATTTGGCCCTTTAAAAATATCAAACGACTTCAGAAAATTATGAATCCAGTGCCCTTAGATTCGTTATTCAAATCTCTACGTTCTAGACACCAGAAATTCCGTTTTTCGACAACTAATGACCAAGTTACAGCCAGATGAAGTCGGCTGTAACTATTACTCAGCAAACTGTTTCAGCATATTGTTACCCTAAACTCGCATAAACCGTTCCTATGATTAACCTAGGCGATCAAGAACCGATTTCTAATCATAGATCAATACCAATATCACATCCATGCAACCCTAATTCATACCTCTAGTTTTTATAAACAAAACATAGCCTATGATTTCAGATTTTTAAACAAACATCCAACTCTTAATCTAGCATTAACAATCCGACACAACACAATCAAAACACATGTATCCGAATATTATCTTGTAGCATATGACAAATTCTAATTTTTTAGTGACAAGGTAAACGAACCGTGAGTAAGATAAGGGACCGGTGATCAAAGATTGCTTGCGACCGAGGATGAAGATGGCGAGGGCTGCTGCTGCGACCGGAAGAAAAGAAAAGGAAAAGCTGTTGCGACCGAGACTGAAAGGGACTGAAAGCAACAAGCTGTTAGCGACCGAGAAAGTGAACAAGGCTGATCAGATCGAGATGATGAAGGAAAGAAGCTGTTCGCGATCAAAAGGGACGAGAGTAAGGCTGCCGACGGCAGTTTTTCTTTTAGGGTTTTGTGTTGTGAATGAAGGCATGCATGTGAGTTTGTATATATAGGCGCAGAGAGAACAAGGTTACGGTTGGGTTTGAGCTCATGGCCGAGGAACTTGGGTGGGTCGGTTTGGGTTTGATCTTTGTGGCCGATTAGTTTGAGTTTAAGGTTTCCTAGAGTCACAAGGAGTTCGGTTTGTGTTTGATCTTGCGGCCGATTAGTTTGAGCTTAAGGTTTGGGTTAGAACTCGGTTCACTCCTAGAGCCACAAGGAGTTTACGGTTGGTTCGTGTCGCGGTTCGGTTCGTGTACATATTTATTATATATATGTATATTTTGTAACTAACACAATCACACAAACACACATCACGTATTCATTAACTCGTACACGTTTAATACTTAGCATATACTTTATTTGACAAGTATTGCGTTTAAGTTATCCTAAAAACTGGGATGTCACAATTAGCGGTTCCATCATTTGCTACGTTTGTGTTACTCTAACCGAGCAATTTAAGGTGAGTTCACGGCCCCTATTTTATCCGGTTTTAAACAACAGGGGGAGAAACATGTATACACTCTATAACTCTATCTTTTACGTTATGCGAAATTAACGTCGTTAAACTACTCGGTAACTAAGTTAATGTTAATGTACGTTATGGTCACTAAGTAGCTATATCACGGAAGTCCTCAACAAACTCTCAGATCGTTAGTATTTGGTTTGATAGTGGGGAAATTATAAGTAGTACTACTGGGCCTGACAAGCCCCACCCGAGCTAGTCGCGCTAGCCGGCCGGGAATGGTCAACGGGTGATTAATTTGGCCTAACTTTCGCCATGGTCAGTGATAGGCCTGGTAACACTGAGGCAACAACAGTCAGCTTCGATCGCGAACTCTTACGTGACGTAACTTTAGGCTCGCTACCTACATGTTAACATTGAACTTAATTACGAACCAACATTATTATTCCGGGTTAGGAATAATGGAACTATATCGTTATCCCGGGTTAGGGATAACGGGGGAAAACAAACTTTTAACCGAACTTGTGAACTTATAAGAACCTGTGAACTCACTCTTCTTTAATGTTGACACTTGTTTCTTTACATGTTTCTCAGGGCGCTAGGAGCGCTAGGTGCACTCACTTGCATTTGATCAAGACATTTTTATCGAGTCTTATATACGAATATTGTTTGGGATTATTTGTTTTGGCGTTTATGTTGGCGGCCGTTACTTTACTTTACTCTAGTGCTTCTGCTAAACTTTGAAACTAATGCTTCCGCTAAACTTTGAAACTAAGACAATTTGAAAATATCTATGAATGGTTAAACAAATGTTTTTGGAAAACGTTTAAATAAATCATATAGAGTCGTTCGATATTACTAGTGTCTCAGATTCTGGTTTGATCACACACCTCGCAGTAAAACTCCGCAAGTGGAAATTGAGGGTGTGACAATAATGATCTTGTAGAAGGTATAAATCTTCGAAGTTTTCATATGTCTGATCACTGCTTAGAATGTAAAAAAGGAAAGCAGATCAAGAAATCTCATCCGAAGAAAATTCTTAACTCAATCAAGTTGCCATTAGAACGTCTCCACATGGACTTATTTGGTCCTGTAAATGTTCGAAGCATCCCAGGAGACTTATATTGCTTGGTCATGACACATGACTATTCGAGATATTCGTGGGTGTTATTTTAGGAATCAAAAGACGAAACGTTCGAGAACTTGGTGATTCTATTCAAGAAACTCGAGAATCTTTATCATTTGCCGGTCAGACGCATTAGAAGTGACAACGGCACAGCGTTTAAGAATAACAAAATGAAGGAATTCTACAACGTAAAAGGGATTCTGCACGAGTTTAGTGCTCCCTATACTCCATAGCAAAACGCTGTTGCTGAACTGAAAAACATAACTTTGATTGAAACTGCAGAACCATGCTTGCAGATTCTAAACTTCCAGTCAGCTTCTGGAGTGAAGCAGTTGCTGCGGCTTGCTATGCGCTAAACAGAGTTCTCACTATCAAACCAACAAAGAAAACATTTTTGAGATGATAAACCGACGGAAGCCAAATTTGAATTTCTTAGAACCATTTGGTGCGCCATGTACTGTAATCGATCAAGATGGCAAATTCTGAGCTAAATCTCTTGAAGGTTTCTTTGTCGAATATGCGAGTCCGTTAAGAAGAGTATATGTTCCTTCATTGAGAAAGGTTATTGAAGCACAGCACGTGGATTGTTTCAACTATACGTATCCTATTCAAATGAGAGGTGACGAGTGGCTGTTTAACTACCAAGACCTTTGGAAGTCATTCGACTTGCTGGAAGAACCGTCTGACGAAGAAGTTGCAGCGTTATATTTTCTTCATCAGTCAGCGAATCAAGATCAAATCATTAGACCAATTGTGGTTAATCAACCCACGTTGGATTCTTCATCTTCCGGAGTAGGTCCAAGCAATAGCAGTGGTGTTCAAGTTGAAAATACTTCTGAAGCATAAGTAACACCTGCTACTCTTCCAATGAATGCTTCTAATGAACCAGAAAACACAACAGTGCCCAGTACGCCTTAGAATCAGAATTCTGATTCAGATGAAGCACCGACATTTAATGCTGATGATGAAACTTCATCGGATGAAAAAGTTGAGCAGATTTCTAACCTGTTGAATCAATCTGCTAGTCCAAGAAATCAGAATGAAGCTTTATCAAGTACTCCTAATGTTGATGTGAATAGTGATCTGATTGTTTCAAATCAGCAAAGCTTAGTTGATATTCCAACAGAAGAATTGTCGCAATCATATTGTACCATCCTTCAACGAATATTATAGGAGAACTACAAACTGGTGTGCGTACTCGAAACCAAATCAACAAAGTACTTAGTTGTTTCTACACCCGACTTGCACCAACTCAGTATTACTGCTACTACTCATGTTTCATTTCTCAAATAGAGCCAAAGACAGTTAATGAAGCTCTGGCTAACGAAAATTGGGAGATAGCAATGCAAGAAGAACTTTTACAGTTCGAGAAGTTGGGTGTTTGGAAGCTTGTAGACTAGCCACCGAAGCAGAAAGCTATTGATACAAAGTGGGTCTTCAAGTGTAAAAGAGACGATCGGGGTGTAATAGTCAGAAACAAAGCCCGGCTGGTTGTCAAGGGATTCCACCAGCAGGAAGGTATAGATAACACGGAGGTATACACACCGGTTGCGCGATTAGAATATATCCGCATTTTCCTAGCGTTCGCAGCTTTGAAAGGATTTAAGGTGTACAAGTTGGATGTAAAATCTGCATTTCTCTACGGTAAACTTCGTGAACAAGTGTATGTCGGCCAACCATCGGGGTTCGTCGATCCACTAAACAAGAACAAAGCATATCTCCTAGATAAAGCCTTGTATGGTTTACACCAAGCCCCGAGAGCCTGGTACGAGATGTTATCGCAACATCTCGTAGGAAATGGCTTTACACGAGGCACAATGGACAGCACTTTGTTTACTAGAGAAGTTGGATCGAATCTGATAATAGTACAAATCTATGTGGATGATATCATTTTCGGTTCTACGGATGACAGTATGTGCAAAGAGTTCGAAAAGATCATGAAGAAGAAATTCGAGATGTCCTCGATTGGTGAAATGAAATTCTTCTTAGGTCTTCAAGTGGATCAACTTCCAGAAGAGATATTCGTTCATCAGACTAAGTATGTGAACGACATTCTCAAAAGTTTGAAATGGATAGCTCGAAGCCGCTTTCGACACCGCTGGCACTGAACCATGGGATTTGCATAGACGAGATGGGAACAAAAGTTGATGAAACACTTTATCGATCGATGATAGGTTCATTGATGTATCTGACGACATCTCGCCCAAACATCATGTATCCTACTTGCTTATGTGCGTGATATTAGTCAAGTCCTCGAATGTCACACATGCAGATAGTCAAACGAATCTTTCGTTACTTGAAAGGATGCCAAAGCACCGGCCTGTGGTACCCCAAGAACGACAATTTTGATCTCACTGGATACGCTGACTCGGATTTCGGAGTGGACAAACTGAACTCGAAATCTACAACTGCAGGATGCCAGTTCTTTGGCACACTTTGGTAACGTGTCAGTATAAGAAACAGACCACAGTCTCTCTCAACCTGTGAAGCGGAATACATTTTTGCTTCCAGCTGTTACTCACAAATCCTCTAGATTCAGTAACAGATGAGGGATTATGGTCTGCAGTTTCTTGACACGCCTTTATTTGTAGATAACAAAGTAGCCATCAATATAACTAAAAATCCGGTTCATCACTCACGTACAAAACACATTGAAATTCGATACCATTTCATTCGTGATTGCTACGAAAAGAAATTGGTTAGAATAGAAAAAATCCATACAGACGAACAAAGGGCTGATTTTTATACCAAAGCATTTCCATTAACAATATTTTAATATCTAATGCGGCTTAACGGTATTAAAAATTTGCTTACAGGTGCGGAAGCTGAGGTTAAATACGGATCGGATGACGAGTTACTAATCCGCACTGGTTTGTATGGTTTGTAAATATCTTTCTAGTTTGGTATTTCTTAAAAAATCTAAAATTCAAAAATATGTTTTTGATTTTAGGGGGAGAAATGTTAGAGAAAATACAAAAACATTTGAAAATTTTAAAATCCAAAAAGTTTGAAAAATGCGAAAAGTACAAAAACATTGAAAAAGACAAAAAAGAATTCAGTGTCACAAAAAGAAAATGATAGTACATCAGTGGACTATCACAGTACGCTAAAGAAATGGAAAGTTTAAAAGTAATAAACGAGTCTTACTGTGGATGTGTCGATAGGCTTAACAGTTCAGTAAACTGTTTTCGAGATATAAACTAAATTTAGTAACTGCTTAATCTTATGGATTAACACATCTTGGATATATGGACTTAGTACTCCGAAATTTCGTTTGAGAGATTGCCTGATTCTGAGATACGAGTTCTTTATAGATAGTTGATATCTGGGGTATTATACAAGTTCTTCTAAATTTGCGGAAGCAATAGCCTAGAACTTCTATGATACTTTCGCTATAAACCCTCAAATTGCTTGCAAACTTGAAAAGTATCAAAAGATCTAATCAATTGCAGTGCTAAAAAGATTCCTTAAGTGGAACACACCTTAAAGTCGAGCCTTCATCTCTTTGTCTGTACGGTAGTACTAACCTGAGCTCTCAAGGCATCGCATAACCCAGATACAGATATCAATTACGCTATATTCACCTGTAAGATGAAATCTAGGGAATCTTGATACGGGAGTCTATTCAAGAAGTGGGAACCACAGATAAGTCAAGTTTCATAAATCTTACCTTAACAAATCTTGAAACAGTAGAGAAATGTGATAAAGTTTAAGTGGACATACATATTGACAATCTAGGTAAACGAGTTTGAAACTTAAAGTCATATAAAGGTCAACGGTACTAGTGATATGTCTCAATTAACTGATATGATCCTTAGACACGAATTCACAAAAAAATATGTCTGTAAATATGTTTGTACATAGTTTACATTGTTTTGTATATAGTTTATCAGCTTTACAGATTAAAACCAAAAAGATTTCAGTGTGTTTTAGCATAATACTTACAAAAATTCAAAGAGATTTTATTTCTACGTTGTTTTCAAGCAAACCAATGTTGGAGAATGGGTCTTCGAAGTCTGGTAAGATGCTAAAACTGGTGGGAATCTCTTTGACAACGGGCTGGGAGCTAATCTGTGAAATCTGAAAAGACAAAAGATGAAAAGTTCATTAATTTGAAACTTTGATTTTGAAAATATCAACAGTTTGTTCGTCACGGGTCAAACCGGGGTCATTAACTTGGACTCGGCAGACAAATCGGTTAACCAAGGTCATTAACTTGGACTTGGTCAACTGAGTGGATTTTCATATCTGGTAAAAGTTGGAAAGTTCAGGGATTAAAATGTAAAATTAAAAAAAAGGTTTGAGTTTATGGTTTGGCAAGTTCGGCCGAACTTGCTAAATTGAACAAGTTTAACAATACAGCAAGTTCGACCGAACTTGCAAAATGGCTAATTTTTAGTTACTAAGTTCGCCCGGACTTCTTGTTGGGCTTTGTTAGTTGGGCTTTTCAAGTTCGCCCGAAACTTGCCAGGGTATAAGTACCTAAGCAAGTTCGGCCGAACTCATTAGTGCAAGATTGAGACTCTGAGCGAACTTAAGTAGTTAAGAGATTTGAGTGAAATTGGCAAAAACACACCGTTACTTTGCCCAAATTCCGATTGTTTTTGGTGATTTACGCACCAACTACGATGTCTGAGGTGTGTATTTGAACATTGGACCATTGATTGAACCGGATTTGAGATTTCAGATCTATGATGATAAAATTGATTAGATCTAGGGGTTTAATGAAAAATTGAACTTTGAATGTTTTTCTAAAACATAAATCGACTGTGTAAATGCTTTTAATATTTGAATGAAAAGGTTGATGACATGATTAACAGGTTTTGGTATGAAAGAGATGACAAGTTCGGCCGAACTTGTTATCAAGTTTGACAAGGTCTTGTTAACAAATCTGAATTAATATATCATGTGTGTTCGACCGAACTTGTTATTAAATAAGAACTATTGAATAAAATGGAAGTTCGCTCGAACTTATCAATTGAATTCTGAAACTTTGTGATATATAAGTTCGTCTGAACTTATTGGTCCATAAAGAACATGTTTTGTAAAGCATGATCGGGCGAACTTGATAAAATCAGAATGTTACATCATACATCAAGTTCACCCGAACTTGATGTAAGTGCTAGTAAAAAAAATTTAAAATTTTCTCGTAAGGCGTGCTAATTGTTTTGCATTATTTTTCAGGCACCGCGAGTTATTACTATGGACTTTTCCAAGTTCCATAATACGTGTATCACACTCGAAAAAGATGTATGTCCATCACTGAAGGAGTACGATAGTATCCTGAAGTTTCTCAAAGACTGTCCTATTCATCGAGCGATTACTGAGCGCACAGTTTCTTATAGATCTCATACGTACCATTTCTGGACGAACGCGAAGCTCAGTGATGATAAGAAGACTATTTTGTCATTTGTGCAAGTGGGGAATGAAGTTAAGGAGATCACGGTTACCGAAGATGATATTCGTAGAATCTTGCGATTCAACGTCGATAAGGATGATCCAATATTCCTCGACGAAAAGATGGTTAGAGGGTGTTTCTTTCGAATGGGTTATAAGGGGAGTGTGAACAAAACAACATTGAGAAAGGGGAAGTGCCAAACTCCTACAAGCTCCTGATGCACGCTATTATCCATACTTTTAGTCACTGCAAGGCAGGCCTCGACAACGTGCAAGATTATATGGCCTGTATGGGAACGGCGCTTATTATGAAAAAGTCGTTCAATTATTCGAAGCTTGTATTTACGCATATGTCAAAGAATATGGAGGATACGAGGTTGTGTCTTTATCCAAGGTTCGTGCAAATTTTGATAGACGAGAAGTTCACTAATATAGCACGGGATCCAAATGATGTGTTATACTTAAGTCACCATGGACGATACAACAGTGAAGAAGCTCATAAAGTATCAGAAGCAAGCTTCAGAACCTGTTGCTAAACCGGTATTCGGAGCTATCAAAGATGAGAACTATGTTGCACCGACAGAGAAGAAATGGAGAAAAGATGGAAGCGGTGATGAGAAAGAGCTTAATGCTGCAAAAGAATGGTTCAAAGACTTTAAGCCGAAAGCTAGAAGTGATTGGTTCTTAAAGGCCGAGGTTGAGAAGCCTAAAAAGAAACGAGCTGCAAAGAAAGTTGAAACTATGCTCATTGACGAAGATGAACCAGAAAATATTCAACCTGAGGTTGGATCAAGCGCAGCAGTTATTGTTGAGAGTCAGGAAACAGTTAAAACGACTTAGGAAGATGATGTTATTTCTGCTACTTCTGAACAAGATGATGGTTCTGACGAAGAACCAGTAAAAGAGCCAGAAAAATCAGAAGCTAAAATAGCAGCAAAAAAGAGAAAGAAATGAATGCTAATTTCAATCCAAATCAAGAGAAAGAAATGAATGCTGATTTCAATCCAAATCAAGAGAAAGAATCTGATGAGGAAAGACCAAAGAAAAAGGCTAAGCGTAAAAATCTTGAGCAACAGAAATTTCAAAGAAGACTACAGGGTCTCCTCAAACAAAGGGCAAGAAAAAGAAGAAAGTTCAAAAAGCTATCAGTAAACGCTATAAAGGAAAGCTGAAAAGCGCAGAAGCTACACAAGAACCTTCTGGCTCACAGGAGAAAGAAGTCACACAAGAACCTTCTACACAAGAACCTCCTGTTATTGTTTCAAGTGAAGCTGAAAAGCCAGGAGTTACACAAGAACCTCCTGTGTCTGGATTATTAGAAGTTCCTGTTATTCAATCACCGGTTGCTCCAACGACTTCAAATCTTGAAAGTTCTACTCCAAGGAAGTCAACACCAAAGGCTACTACTCCAAAGTCAACACCAAAATCTTCAGGGCCTAATATTTTTGGTGATATGCATAATGATCCGATTAGTCTGCAAGATCTAAACGATTTATTTCCAGAGACGAATGTTGAACTTCTAGAAAAGCGTGTGAAGGTGTTAGAAGAAAAAGTGGCAAAGAATGAGGAGGAGAAAGCTGAGCTTATTCAGAAAATGAATCAAAGCAATGTTGAAAAAGAAATGTTGGACGACAAAGTGAAGGTGTTAGAGAATGAGCGAGAATATTTTAAAGCTTTGATCGAGAGTTTACAAGATGCAAATGAAAAGCTTCAAACAGAGATTGTAGATCTAAAGTCAATCCAAGCACTAAATGATCAAAGATTTTCCAGGTTGCAGAAAGTTTTATCTAATTCTCTGGGAATAGATTTCATCAAAGAATATGATCGTCTGGATCAACAAAATGCCAAAGAAAGGTTTGAGAAAGAACTAGCAGTGAGTGGTAAAGGAAAGAATGTTGAGGGTGAAGTCCCTAAATCTCCTGAAGCTGCTGAGAAATCTGTTGAAGACGTTACTAAAGCTTCTGAATCCGATACTCAAAAGGTTGACAAATCTGTCAAGCCTTCTGATCCTGTTACAGTTTCTGAAAAATAAGGATGATGATGAAGCTGAAGATGAGGATAAAGAAGATGAAGAACAGAAAGATGATTCGGAATACGAAGATTGGAATGTTGCAGACGATGACGATGATGATGATCTGGGTGGTGTTGGAATGAAAATTACTGAAGCTAAAGTGTCAGATGAGTTTGATTTCTCCTCGTTAATGGATGATGAATCAAACAGGATGGATGATAAAAGTGAGGAGGAGTTAGGGCAGAAAGGGCCAACTGATGAAATTGATCTGTTAAATTGAAAGATTTGTTAAGCCAGTTACTGCAGTACCCACGAAGCCTTTATTGTTGATGTTAGAACATAACGTGGAGGAAGGCGAGTTTGTACACAATTATACTAAGGAAGATCTTGTTAAGTTAGTTGATGTTGATGCTGCAGATCTAGAGTTTGATTTCGAAGAAGATGTGTTGAATGTTAACACTTTTATACCAAACGATTATCAGTATGTTAGAAGATTTGAAGCTGATGAGTACAATAGAGTGATCGTTGAAGATTAGTCTTCTGAGGATGAAACAGATCAAACTGCGAAGTACGTCGGTCCTAATTCTGATAGTTTTCTGACATTCAAGGAGATGTACAAGCAACTCGACGAAGACATGATGAAAGAAAAGATTGAAGAATCTTACGTGAATGTAAAGTTCCAAAGCCAATGACTAAAGAAGAAATTGCTCAAGCTAAGAAGTCCTGGTTTAAAGAGATGCCTCGCGAACATAAGTTTCGACGTCCTCTAGAATTCTTTACCAGAGACAAAGACGTTTCTTTGGGGGATATCTTGAGTTGGGGTTGGTTCAAGGAACTTAACGTATATGCAATCAAAAGAGAATTTGGAGTGCAATACTTCAAATATCTTTCTGATTTCAAAACCTTACCATATTGGGATGTGAAAAGCTGGTTCAGAGCGTCAATGTTACATATCACATGAAAGTGATTGATCAGTTTCTGTGGAAGTTGATAAAGTTTGAAGCGGTTAAAGGATTTAGATATTGGAAGCCATTTATTCCTGGTCGCAGAATCAAGACAAACAAAAAGACGGGTGAAAAAGATATTACATTGATAATGAAGCGACCAAGGGCAATGAGAAACATGCCATTGATGCCGATTGAGCAAAACTTTTATCCATTGTTTAAGTGGTGGCAGATAGATCAATCTACTTGTGAAGCAGTTATTGTTTTAAAGTTTGAAGAACATTTGGATATTTCGAAGGAACAAGTTGAAATACTTGGTTCTCAGGGCATGAGGGGGTTATGGAGAACAATCACGATTCTTGATCCTATGTGGTTGGTTAACTACTCAAGAGAAGATATTAAAACATTGTTCTACAGCAAGATCGTATTTGAAGAACATGAAAAGGTACAAGCTATGCAGTTTCAGAAAGTTGCTAATGTTTTCTATGCGGATGAAGTAAACTCAGGAAAGATGTGGCAAACAAATTAGAAGGATTTAGAAAGGGTTGAATTTCTGAAAGAGGAGAAGCGTCTTGAAGCAATTCATGAGAGAACAAGAAAGGCAAGTATTAGGAGATTTCAGTATATGAACAAAGTGTCTCCTACAGACCAGACGCCGGATCCTAAGCAAGAGCGATGAAAGAAGCCGTACAAGAACTTCTTCGGTCGTGTGTGTTAAAGTATATTATGAAGATAGAGTTTTGGAGACTGATACAAGACAAAGACGATATCCAAGGGGGAGTCTGTTGGTGCATAATGTCTATGTCTTAGTCTTATATTGAGTCTGTATAGAATAGAGCTGAATAGGCTAGCTGAAAGTAGTATATATGTAAGTTTGAGTCAAGTTCGCTCATCATTGACATGTAAAGGTCAAGATTGGCCGAACTTGCTAAGGCAAGTTCGGGTGAATTTAGGTCTCCTTAGGGCGAACTTGTAACTCTATAAATAGCTAGCTTGCCTCATTCATTTGTAACTTTGGCATTTTGGAGGCGAAGCTCTGTCAGTTTGTACTCTTGACGTTTGATCAATAAAACTGATGTTTAACTGATTAGGTCTTGTCTGTTTGTAAACACGACGTAATATTTCCGCTATTATGGACGTTAGATATCAAATTTAGGTTCTTAGCATCGAGGATCGGTCCTACAAGCTTGGAAATGGGAAAACATTGCAATGGATCTCATTACCAAATTACCGCGCACTCCTACAAGTCACGATGCCAATTGGGTAGTTGTTGATCGTCTAACAAAGTCAGCACACTTTTTGCCGATTCGTGAGGACTTCTCTGTTGACAAACTTGCTAAGATCTATGTTGATGATATTGTATCTCGTCATGGTGTTCCTTTGGACATCATTTCAGATCGTGATGCTCGATTCTCATCTCACTTTTGGAGGACTATGCAATCTGCCATGGGAACCAAACTTAACTTGAGCACTGCTTAACATTCTCAAACGGATGGTCAATCCGAAAGGACAATCCAAACACTAGAGGATATGCTTAGAGCCTGTGTGATCGACTTTGGTGGTAGTTGGGATTCACATCTACCATTGATCGAATTCTCCTATAGCAATACATATCACTCTAGCATTAACATGGCACCTTTTGAAGCTCTTTATGGTCGAAAATTTCGTTCACCTGTCTGCTGAAATGAGGTTGGTGAATCTCACTTCACCGGACCTGAACTCATTCAAGACACAACCGATAAAGTCAAGAAAATTCGGGATAACCTCATGACAGCTAGAAGCCATCAAAAGAGTTACGTGGACAAACGAAACAAGCCCTTGAAATTCCAAGTCGGTGATCACGTCTTGCTCAAGGTATTCCCTTGGAAAGGTGTGGTCACATTTGGAAAGAAAGGAAAACTTGCGCCACGATATGTTGGACCATTCAAGATCGTTGAGAGTCTCGGAAAGGTGGCCTACAAACTTGAGCTACCTCCTGAACTTGGAATGTTCATCCAACTTTCCATTTGTCCAATTTGAAAAAGTGTATGGCTGATGAAAACCTCCACATCCCTCTCGAAGAAATTCGTGTTGATGACACGATGCACTTCTTTGAGAAATCTGTGGAAATATTGGACCGTGAAGTCAAAAAGCTTAAGCGTAGACGCATACCAATTGTTAAAGTTCGTAGAGAATCCAAACCTGACCCATAATTTACTTGGGAACAAGAGGATCAAATGAAGGCGAAATATCCATATCTATTCTCACAAGTTTCCTCTAATTAAATTTCGGGATGAAATTTTCTAAAGTAGGGGAGACTGTGACATTTGTGACTTTCAATCATGGTACATTTCTGAAAAATTTCATGATCAATGAAACCTTGTGTTTAATTTCCAAGATTTGTTTAAACTTTTGACATTTGTGCATTTTCAACCTTATTCAATTTTGATCTTTCAAACCTTTTCTGGAAGTGAAATCGTAAACCGTTACGCAAACGTAATCAGTTTAACGCGACATACACTCTGAAATAAGGACATAAGCTAAAAATACCCTAAATACCCTTTACATAACTTAGAAATAAGTTTTGAAGGGTTTGGTATAAAAACACGCTTATGCAACTCCAGGGACTATTTGCGACAAACTGCGAACGTCTCCCGATTTTCATACTTTTGAATATGAACCTTAATTAGTCATCCAAAAAAACTTTTTAATCAAAAAATCTTGTATTTTATTGATAAGAATGCAAAAATATCAATCGTGCGAAATTTCGGTCGTTTTTGCGTACGTTAAAGTGCTCGTCGTAATTAACCGAAAAACGCAACCGTACAACCGAACGAACCGACATCACAATATTTTTGGAAATATTCAAGTCCCCTATGCTTTAACATCCTTATAAACCCTAAAAATTAGGTTAACGGGTGTTAAAAGCGACAAAACGCGACAATACAAGTCTAGGGACCAAATATGCCAAAAAGCAAACTTTGGCCCAGAAGGTGGATGCAGGCCGTATCCAGGTGCCAGTATAGCAGAATGCACCTAGCAGCTTCCTGCTCACCAAGTCGTGAAATTTGCCACCTATAACCTGCTTTGGACACCTGGGAGGACACTAATCAATCCTCTAACACCTCATGGGGAACTTGTCATGATTTGGTGTCACACCCCGATAAATCGATTACATCAGAGCCGGCATGACTAGACTGATATCTTTATTGCACATCGGAAGTAATTATTAGCTAAGACTTTTAGGGAATGAACGCCGCTAAGTACTCGAGTGCCAATGGTTTCTCCTATTCCAACCGTGCCATAGTTTGAATATGTAACCTGAGAAAGAAACATGCGAAAAATCAACATAAAGTTGAGCGAGTTCATAGTTTGTTTGAATAAGATTTAAAATAAATCTTTTGATAACCGATTCGTGAGATCATAGTATCTCAAAACATTTGAAAGTCGTATCGCGTATATCGGTATCAAAACGTTCTCTGTTATGTTTGTAAACTAATGCATGTAACTGTTGTATTTGTAAACCGATAACAAAATGTTTTCTGTCATAATTGTCATCAACGTTGAAATCCTGCCATTGTCATAGTTATAAACCAATATTTAAATCCTGGCCACTGTCATAAGCCAATATTGAAATCCTGGTATGTTAATGTTACTCCTAGGGTTTAAGGATCTATTAGTGGGTAGCGAGCCCCATGACATTATGTGTCATAAGTAAATAACCAAACCGAGACAACTATGTCATTCATAGTTTCATAGGGCTCACAAAAGCACTCTAAACGGACTTGTTTTATTCAGAGTGGAGCGTGTCTCACAACTCAATAGATCTACACCTTTGCACCTTGGTCACCGAGATATTAGTGGGTGATTAATGGTTATTATGTTATCAATCCTACTTATACACATTGATCTAGTTCTTTCTCTAAACCCATAGCTAACATACCCTTTTGTCATAAAACGTCATAGCATTTATTCACCCCCGATTGTTATACAACCGAAAAACGTTTAAAAGAAAAGGGGGAAACATGAACTCACAGAGTCTTTGTGCCCCACACAAGTGAAAATGGGCCTAGCCCGTTTAAGTCTAAAATCAGGACCAACCAGTCCTCTTGTTTATATGTAGGACAATCTTGTCCCGTTGTAACTAGGGCAATCCCGTCCCTATCCATGAAACTCATGCACGTTTTGAAAATACGCGAGTGTTTTGTAAAACCAGTATGTTGAGCATAAACCTTTCGTAAACCATTTGAGTTAATTGAAATCCTTTTGCAACATGGTTTTTAGAAATATGAATTTTTCGTTCATCGAAATTTTGTGTACTTTGTCAAAACTTGCATGTCTTTCCACCCCCAAAAACATCTAAGAAAATGTAAAACCATGAAAAGTGGGGGTTATGAACTCACCTGGTTATCCTCGTGCAAAGCTAGCTAAATGTGATTCCATAATGTTATTCCAAGAGCATGAATTCGCTAGCGTGCAACTATAGCATTCCTAATCAAGGAATAATTATAAGTTTCTAGTATAATGGCGTAATTAAACTACGTGTCCGAGCTCTACCGAGTCGTTAACTAAACGACTCTAAAGAAGGTGTTTTGATTGACAATAACCAAAGTATGGTTATTTGATCCGCTTACAATTGGATAAATACTAAGTCTCGAGATCGACTTAGTTTTCGAGTGTTCTAAGATCTATACATATATATATTTATATATATATATATAAATGTAAATATATTTACGGAGTCGTGTCAGTCGTCGTGAATAGAAATACGTAGATGGATAATGTTACGTAATCAAAATGTCGTACATGAAACGGTAATATGCCGTTGTAGTTTTCGTAGGATGGAAAAAAATAACTAAATATATATATATATATATATATATATATATATATATATATATATATATTCAAAAACTTGACGTTTGAGACGAATATAAACAATTATATTCACTTTATAAGAATTCGGATTGTAAATGATTGAAAGATATATAAATAATTAAATTTGTAATGTATGATTTCCGAATATTAAACATTTGAAATATGAATCTCGAATTCTGACGTTCGAAATAAATATAAAAATTATATTCAGTTCGTAAAAGAGTTTAGGGTCGACGTTTAAAATCAATATAAACCGTTAAACTTATCTTATACTTCTCGATAATATAATAACTAATATATTTACTTTGTACATGTCACACCCTCAATTTCCACTTGCAGAGTTTTACCGCGAGGCGTGTGAACAAACCAGAATCTGAAACACTAGTACGTCGAACGACTCTATATGATTTGATAATACGTTTTCCAAAAATCATTTGATTAACCAATTATCGTAGATTTTAGATTGTCTTAGTTAGTTACCAAAGTTTAGCGGAAGCATTAGTTTAAGTGGTTGAGCGGAAGCATAAAATAAGTAGAGAAACGGGCGCCAACACAAACGCCAAAACAAATGAAAAACCCAAAACAATGATTGTAAATGAGACTCGATAAAAGATGTCTTGTTCAATGCATGTGAGTGCACCTAGAGCTCCTAGCGTCCTGAGAAACATGTAAAGAAACAAGTGTCAACATTAAAGATGAGTGAGTTCACAGGTTTTCATAAATTCGTTTGTTCGGTTATGAGTTTGTTTCCCCCGTTATCCCTAACCCGGTATAACGATTTAGTCCATTATTCCCAACCCGGAATAACACCGATAGTTCCATTATTCCTTATCCGACATAATAATGATGTTGATTCCATTATTCCAAACCCGGAATAATAAGTTGTTGTTTCCATTATCCTCAACCCGGGATAATATAGTTGTTGTTTCCATTATCCTCAACCCGGGATAATATAGTTGATTCGTAATTAAGTTCAATGTTAACATATATAGGTAGCTAGCCTAAAGTTATGTCACGTAAGTGTTCGCGATCGAAGCTGACTGTTGTGCCTCCGTGTTGCCAGGCCTATCACTGACCATGGCGAAGTTAGGCCGAATTATTCACCCATTGACCATACCCGGTCGGCTAGCGCGACTAGCTCGGATGGGGCTTGTCGGGCCCAGTAGTACTACTTATAACTCCCCCGCTATTAAAACCCAATACTAACGATCCGAGAGATTGACGAGGACTTAAGTGATATAGCTGCTTAGTGACCATAACATTACATTAACATCAACTTAGTTACCGAATAGTTATGTGACGTTAATTTCGTATAACGTAAAGAGATTGAGTTTGATGAATGTATACATGTTTCTCCCCCTGTTATTTAAAAACCGGATAAAGTTAGGGGCCGTGAACTCACCTTTTGTTGCTCGGTTAGTGTAGCAAAGAAGTCGTAAAGGATGGGACCGCTAATTGCGTCCTAACAAACCAATTGATTTCAAGTCAGTGTGTGAACACACCAATACAAATTCTACACTTAATTTACGGACAAAGTGATACACACAAACAACATACCTAACACTCAAACATGCATGCAAGTATCCTCATGTGATCATAGTAATCAAAACAATTTATCATGAACATAATCCAATTCATGCAACACTTTGGTGCACACAATCACAAGTTATCAAATTTCAGCTTACATACTCATAATTCAGCTGTTTTCTAGGATTTTTATTAAATAGTTCCAACGTTCCAAAAATTCCAATTATTTTACAGCAGGTGACATTTATACTGTAGAAATTTATATAAATTTTCCAAGTCCTAAATCTTTACCATTTAACCATAAATATTAATATACTAGGCTGCAGTCAGATTTATCACTTTCTGACTGCAGTCCACGAAAGAATTTATTTAAAAATCACTGATCGTCCAATTAACAAAATTCCAGTTGGATTTGCCCGGAAATTTCCATACCTAGTTTCTGTACAAAATTCCTGACTCAACTCCCTACTGATTTTAAAATCCAACTCGATAAACAACTAACAAAATTTCAGGATTTTCACAGCTTTAGTTACTGAACTTATTTGGCCCTTTAAAAATATCAAACGACTTCAGAAAATTATGAATCCAGTGCCCTTAGATTCGTTATTCAAATCTCTACGTTCTAGACATCAGAAATTCCGTTTTTCGACAACTAATGACCAAGTTACAGCCAGATGAAGTCGGCTGTAACTATTACTCAGCAAACTGTTTCAGCATATTGTTACCCTAAACTCGCATAAACCGTTCCTATGATTAACCTAGGCGATCAAGAACTGATTTTCTAATCATAGATCAATACCTATAACATATCCATGCAAACCCTAATCAACATCTCTAGTTTTTACAAACAAACACAGCCTATACTTTTCAGATTTCAAACAAACATTACTTGCAAATATTATTACAAATTGGCTAGCATAACCTTTCATTCAAACATACAATCCGAAAACAACAAAATCAAAACACATGTATCCAAATATGATCTTGTAACATATGATAAATTCTAATCTTTTAATGATAAGGTAAACGAACCGTGAGTAAGATAAGGGACCGGTGATCAAAGATGCTTGCGACCGAGAGATGATGATGAAGTAAGCTGTTTGTGTTCGAGGAAGTGAACAATGGGCCGATCTCACGGCCGAATGGACTGTAACAAGGCTGATCACGATTGATATGATGAAGGAAGAAGCTGCTCGCGATCGATGGAACAAGAGTAAGGCTGTTTGCGGTCGAAGAGGATGAAAGGTTGGCTGCCGTCGGCTGTTTTGCTTTTAGGGTTTTGTGTTTGTGAATGAATCATGCATGTGGGTTTGTAATATATAGCGCAAAGAGAGATAAGGGTTACGGTTTGGGTTTGAATTCGTGGCCGAGGACTTGGGTTGCACGCAATGGGTTTGCGGTTTGGGTTTGATCCTTGTTCTCGGCCGAGAGTGGTTTGGGTTTATTCGGTTTGGGTTGCACGCGGCCGAGTCGTTGGAGTTTAAGGTTTAAAACTTGGTTAACTCCTAGAGTCACAAGGAATCAAAGTTGGTTCGTGTCGCGGTTCGGTTCGGTTCGTGTACATATTTACCATAATTATTTTATAACTAAAACAATCACATAATTGCACAACACGTATTCACTAACTCGTACACGTTTAATACGTAGCATACAATTTATTCGACAAGCATTGCGTTTAAGTTATCCGAAACACCGGGATGTCACATTATCCCCATGTTGAAAGAATTTTCGTCCCGAAAATTGAGTAAACGCGGTCTAGAATGTAGCGTACATGTTTAGAGTGCCACGCACAAAGAGTTAGTTCGTTAGTGATGGTACGCGAAGTTACAAGAAGTTCCCAAGTGCCATGCACCAAGATTTCCAAGTGCCATGCACAAGAATTTAGTTAACAATGGTACGCGAAAGTACGAGAAATTTCCAGGTTGTCACATCATCCCCATGTTGAAAGAAATTTTCGTCCCGAAAATTTAGTTACTGGTATTGTTAGTTTGCTGCTCAGTTGCGAAGAGGTGTGGGTATTTGCTTTTCATTTGGTCCTCTCTTTCCCATGTGAACTCCGGTCCATGCTTAGAGTCCCAACGAACCTTAAGGATCGGAATCTTGCTGTGCCTTCGAGTCTTGATCTCACGATCCATGATCTCGATAGGCTGTTCCACAAAGTGCAGTTGTTCGTCCACTTGGATCTCATCCAATGGAATGACTAGGGTTTCATCTGATAGACACTTCTTCAGATTTGACACGTGAAATATGTTGTGAACTCCACTGAGTTCGGCAGGAAGGTCTAATTGATAAGCTACTGGTCCAATACGTTTCAAGATTACAAACGGGCCTACGTACCGTGGGTTTAGTTTGCCCCGTTTTCCAAAGCGGATTACACCCTTCCAGGGTGACACCTTCAGTAGGACGCGGTCGCTTACTTGAAATTTGAGCGGTTTACGTCGTTGATCAGCGTAGCTTTTCTGTCGATCCCGTGCCGCCGCCATGGGTTTCTGATTTGTACAATCTTTTCAGTAGCCTCAAGTATTAACTCAGGGCCTGTGAGTTGACTGTCACCGACTTCTGCCCAACAGACCGGTGATCTACATTTGCGACCGTATAGTGCCTCAAACGGTGCTGCCGAAATACTCGTATGATAACTGTTGTTATATGAGAATTCCACTAAAGGCAGGTGGATTTCCCAACTAATTCCGAAGTCTATGACGCATGCCCTAAGCATGTCTTCCAAGGTTTGTATGGTCCTTTCACTTTGACCGTCAGTTTGAGGGTGATAGGCTGTGCTCATATCTAAGCGTGTTCCCCACGCTTTCTGGAGTGACTGCCAGAAGTTGGACGTGAAGCGAGCATCTCTGTCTGAGATGATGGACGTTGGCACTACGTGCCGAGAAACTACTTCCTTTATGTAGATGCGAGTCAACTTCTCCATCTTATCTGTTTCTTTAATAGCTAGGAAGTGTGCGGACTTAGTTAAACGATCCACAATTACCCAGATAGTATCGCAACCACCCAAAGTTCGCGGGAGTTTAGTGATGAAGTCCATCGAGATCTGATCCCATTTCCACACTGGGATTTCAGGTTGTTGGAGTAGCCCGATGGCTTTTGATACTCTACCTTGACTTTTGCACAAGTCAAACACTTGCTCACGTAGGTGGCTATATCGGCTTTCATGTTGGGCCACCAATACGTAGCTTTAAGGTCTTGATACATCTTATCCGAACCCGGATGGACAGAGTATCGGGATCTGTGAGCTTCATCCATGACTAGCTCTCTGAGGTTTCCGTCGAGCGGTACCCATATGCGATTCATGAAATACCGGGCTCCGTTGGGTTTTACTTCCCAATCGCGTTCCATTTTTCCCACCGATTCGGCCTTGATGTTTTCCTCCTTAACTGCTTCTAACTGGGCGTCGCGTATTTGTTCGGGTAGCCCCGAATGAATAGTGAGTTGTAATGCTCGTACACGACGAGGTTTCAAGTGTTCCTTCCTACTGAGGGCATCAGCTACCACGTTAGCTTTACCTGGGTGATACCGAATGGCACACTCATAATCGTTCAAGAGTTCGACCCAGCGACGCTGTCGCATGTTCAACTCCTTCTGATCAAAGATGTGTTGGAGGCTCTTGTGGTCTGTAAAGATTGTGCACTTCGTTCCATAGAGGTAGTGTCTCCAAATCTTAAGTGCAAACACTACTGCTCCCAATTCCAGGTCATGCGTCGTGTAGTTTTTCTCGTGAACCTTCAGTTGTCGCGACGCATACGCGATGGCCTTATCGCGTTGCATGAGTATGCATCCCAATCCCTGAATGGAAGCATCACAATACACTACAAAGTCATTTGTCCCTTCCGGCAAGGACTGAATGGGTGCACTGCAAAGTTTCTGTTTCAGCAATTGAAATGCTGCTTCTTGCTTGTCACCCCAAGCATACTTGATGCCTTTCTGGGTGAGGGTAGTAAGCGGTTGTGCGATCTTTGAAAATCCCTCGATGAAACGTCTGTAATAACCAGCCAATCCCAAAAATTGGCGGATCTCTGTCGGTGTCCTGGGTGCTTCCCAGTTTTTGATGGCTTCAATCTTGGCAGGGTCTACGTGGATACCCTTTTCATTCACGATATGCCCGAGAAACTGAACTTCCCGAATCCAGAAATCACACTTCGAAAGCTTGGCATATAGCTTTTCCTGTTGAAGTAATCCTAGCAGTAATCGTAGATGTTCAGCATGTTCTTCTTCACTTTTGGAGTAGATGAGTATGTCATCGATGAACACAATGACAAACTTGTCGAGGTATGGTTTACACACGCGGTTCATGAGGTCCATGAACACCGCAGGTGCGTTGGTGAGACCGAAGGGCATGACCAAGAACTCATAATGGCCATACCGAGTGCGAAATGCCGTCTTAGCGATATCCTCCTCCCTGACGCTAGCTGATGCTAACCAGACCGTAAATCAATCTTGGAGTAGTAGCTTGACCCTTGAATTGGTCGAAAAGATCGTCGATGCGAGGTAACGGGTATCGGTTCTTGACGGTATCCTTGTTGAGTTCCCTGTAGTCGATGCGTATGCGGAAGGTCCCGTCCTTCTTCTTGACGAAAAGTACTGGAGCTCCCCATGGCGAAACGCTTGGTCGGATAAATCCTTTTTCTAATAGCTCCTGAAGTTGGGTAGACAGCTCCTGCAGCTCGGCTGGAGCTAGGCGGTATGGAGCCTTGGCAATAGGAGTTGCATGGTTCGCCAATTCGATTTCAAACTCCAATTGTCGATGGGGTGGAAGACCAGGTAGTTCTTCTGGGAATACATCGGAAAAATCACGGACGACAGGGATGTCTTCTATACGTTTCTCGTCCTTAGGCTGTTCAGTAATCAGTGCGAGTAAAGCGAAGGAGTTCTTCCTCCGAAGATACTTCTGCGCTTGCATGTAAGAGATGATGTTGGTGACGGCGCTTGCCTTATCGCCTTGTACCGTCAGGATTTCGTCGTTCGAGAGCGGAATACGGATAGATTTTTCGAAGCAGAGAACTTCGGCCCGGACGTTGGATAGCCAGTCCATTCCGACTACCACGTCAAAACTACCCAGGGTAGTTGTCATCAGATCAATGGTAAAAGTGTGACCCGCGAATTTGAGTTGACAGCCGGATACTATATGGGTCACATCTACAGAATTACCATCGGCTAATTCTATAACATAAGGGGTCTCTAATGGTTTAGGCGTGAGATTTAGGTTCCTCCTAAAAGACTAAGATATAAAGCTCCTATCCGCACCCGTATCAAAAAGCACAGTAGCAAAATGTTCATTAAGGGGAAACTTACCGGTGACCACGTTCGAGTCGTTTCTGGCCTCTCCGCGGCCCAATGTAAATGCGCGACCCTTAGCACCTCCTGTGCCACTATTTCCATTGTTGTTGTTGTTATTGTTGTTGTTGTGGTTATTGTGGTTGTGGTTGTTTCCACCATTGTTGTTGTTGTTACGCAGCTGTGGGCAGTCTCTTCTGAAGTGGGCAGTGCTACCACACTGATAGCATCCCCGGTTAATACCCTGGTGCTGACCCTCGGGTTGATTTTGATTTTGTCGGGACATGATTTCCCCACGACAATCCTTTGCCGCATGTCCCACCTTGCCACATCGTTGGCAGCGATTCCCGGCACAAGGGCCGTGATGATGAAGATTACAGCGATTGCACTGCGGCTTTCGACCTACATAGCCGCCTGCATTCTGGTTGTTGTTGTTGTTGTTGGCGGGTTGATTTTGGTGACCCCGGTGGCTGTTGTAATGATTGAACCGTTTCTGGTTCCCCTGTTGCGGCTGAGATGACGAAGACTGTCGAGCAGACGAGTCTTCAAACTTTCTTTTGTTATCAGGGGCAACTTCAGTTGTACCCCGTGCTGGCAACTTCTTTTGTTCCACCGCCTTATCGGTGAGTTTGTGCGCCAATTGGATTGCTTGATGTTCAGTTATAGGGTTACTAGCCATTACCATACCCTGAATCTCCGGAAACCAGACCCCCAAGATAGAACTCGAGTCTTTTCTCCACAGTGTTGGCCAAATCGGGACATAGAAATACCAAGTCATGATGCTTTGCAGTGTAAGCTTCGATTTCAGATCCCACCATCTTGTGGTTCCATAAGGCTTGCTCCAACTGTTGCACTCTGTCTCGTGGACAGTACTCCTCTTTGATTAAGGCCTTGAACTCGGCCCATTTCATTGCATTTGCAGCTATAAGTCCACGCGTTTGGACTTGTGCATTCCACCATGTCAGTGCCCCATCTTCCAGTGTTAAGGCTGCATATTTGACCTTGTTGGCCTCTAGACAGTTGCACATTTCAAATACGGATTCAGATTTTTCGATCCAGCGGACCAGTCCAATGGGTCCTTCTGCCCCCGAGAATTTGCTTGGTTTCGCGTCGAGGAACATCTTGTAGGGGTTAAAACCCCCTCCTGCTGACAGAGAACAGGTAGTCAGCGAGGAATTCCACTAGCCCAACTATTAGATTTTCACATGAAAATTTAATAATTGTTACCTACCGGTTGGTTCTGAACACCCGCTAAAGCTGCGTTCACGTGCTCTTGAATCATGGCAGCTAGTTCTTCGGGCATCAAGTTAAGGTTTCCACGTCGTCCAGTTGCCATTTAGATCTTCGAAACACAACACAAACACACCCCGATAAGTCTATATATCCAATATAGTTATCCTACTTCGTACTTTAATAATGATCAAGCTATGTCAACTCAATATGTTAAATAGTCAAAAGAAATAATTGATTAAATGAAATTTCAACGTCTTACAAAGTGCCAACCAAACATACGAATTCACTATAAAGTCTCAAGTTTAAACACAAGTGGGAAAATAAATAGACTGGAGGAAAGTAAATAAAATAAACGAGACGTGTCAGTCGTCTACGTCTCCATCCCCCAAATCACTGTCATTGCCGTCATCCTGCGCGGCATTTCCAGCTTCTACAGCTGGATCCTCCTCCGGATCCTCCTCTGGATCCTCCTCAGGGTCCTCCTCTGGATCCTCCTCTGGATCCTCTTCAGGGTCCTCCTCTGGATCCTCTTCCGGATCCTCCTCTACCGGCACTGGAGGGGCCAGTGCTGGTGCAGGTGCTTGATTTTGCTCTAACTCATGAATGTTCCAACTATTCTCCAGGACTCTGTCCTCGAGCCAGTCGGCTCTTATCTGCTCAGCACGTAGATCTCTGGCTAAGGTGTTACGAGCTATCTTACTCGTATGTTGCTCTTCCTCGAGCGAGTCGGTTTTACCCGTCAGTTGTCGGATCATCCATCCCTGTGCTAGGATGGTTTCCTGCATTCTTTCTAACTGTTCTTGTTGTTTCTGTATCATTGTTCTAAGTAGGTCATTTCCTACTTCTACAGAGTTAACCGGTTCAACCGGCACAGCGATGGTTGGGCGTGATGACGACTCCTCCCCCAGAGCGAGCCTTTTCCTCGCAGCTGAGCGTGTCTCCACGCCATAAGATGGTAAGGGTTCCAACATAGGTGCCTTTCCTGGCGCTCTTGGTGGCGTAAGTTTGTCGGATGATGATGACGATGATGATGATGACATTGCCTGTTAGGTCGTGTAGTTAGTTACGAGTTGTTTTCATTTCTTATTATGAAGTCATAATCTACATAACACAGTTGTGGTACATCGCATAACAAGATATAACAGTTCGGTGCCAAACTACGTCTAGTGTCGTGTATTCAGCTATAGTTTAGGTCTACTTCTAATGCAAACCTGGTTCTCTATAGCTAGTGGCTCTGATACCAATCTGTTCACACGCCTCGCGGTAAAACTCCGCAAGTGGAAATTGAGGGTGTGACAGTACAACCGTCGAATATTAGATATTTCGAAGATAATTTCCGATTTTTCGACCTTTGGAATAAATATAACTAATTATAGTTATTTTATAAAAGTGTTCGCGTTTTGAGGGTGTTTTGAAATAAATATAGATAATTATATTTAATATTATTTTTTTACAAGTTATCGGTTTTGTTAACTAGTAACTCGTGTTGTAAAGCATCCCTAAAATAAGTATGCCTTTTTATACTTATTTTATAGAAATTAACTGAACCTCGATAAACGTCGTTTTTTAAATAAAATCACGTGTCGTATTTCGGATATTTAGGAAAACGGACAAAGTTTCCTCTGTTTTGGAATAACCCCGACAACACAAGTTGTCGTTATTTTGTCAAAATTCAACAATTGTCAACAAGCAATATATATGTAATTTTTCGCAAAATTGTACAAGAATCGTAAATAAAACTCTAATGTATAAACGTTTTCACCGGTAGAGCTCGATTCGCATAGTATAAAAAAATCTAAAAACTATAAAAGTATATATTAATCTTCGCGTCGATTAAAACATTACCAATTCTAGCGTTGACCGGGTTTGACCCGAACACCAAAACTGAACTTGTTAAACCGAGTAAATCCATAACTGAACCGAGTCGAACCGAACCCAAAACCCAAAACAACCAAATCTTTACTTGTCGGACCGAGGCAACAAAGAAGAAATCTGACACGTACTTGATATCTGACCCGTTAACCCGTAACACCGAACCATGTTGACTGGGACTCGAGCCGAGAACCGAAATGAAAACCACAACCACCAATGTCGTTGCCGAAGACTCTTGCCGGAACTACGCCGGTTCCATCTTCATCTTGCCGCATCATCATCGGTGTGACGCCGGTCGCCACCGCTGTGTGTGGTGGCCGGCTCCTCCTCCTCTGCCTTGAGACAACACCTAAACCCCACCATACCGCCCCTGACCAGATGTAACGGCTGCTGCCGTTGTTTGCCTTACGTCGCCAGTTACAGCGTCGCACCACCACCCTGTCCCCTCTCCCTCGCTGCGTAGTTCACCACAACACCACCAAAAACCACCTTCCCATGACCATGACCATACCTGAAACGACATTAACTTGGCCAGAGAAACATGGATCTGTAGAGATCTGAAAGAAAGGAGAAGAATAAGACGAGTTCTAGGTGCTTACCGAGTGAAAGTCCCCGAACCGCGACTGCCGGTGCTCGAAAGCAGGGATCTGTTGCTCGAATCGAAAACAGATGCCGGAATCAGGTTCGGAGGGTATGGTTAAGGGGGGTTCACCGCTAAACCGCCGTGAAAAACCGCCGGAAGGCCGTTACGCCGCCGCGGCTCCGCCGTGCTCAGGTCGTCGAATCCAGGTGCAAGAGAGAGAAAGAAAGAGGTATGCGGCTAGGTGAGTGTGTGTGTGTTTGAGGGTTTGAAATTTATAAGGGTATTTATACCTAGGGTTAAGAAGTGGGCTTGGGCTTTTATGTGTACTAGGCCCAAGGTCCGTTCCTTGTGTTTTTCGACGATCCGATCATGTTTTCAAGGCCCGTTTTCACATCCGAACTTCATAGAATGTCATATAGCAAAGTTTTAGGGTCAAAACTAAGAAAAAATGATGTCGTAATAGATATACGTCGCGTACGTTCGTCGGTTGCGTTAAAATCGAGAAATTTGACACGATTGTCCTTTCTTATCCGATTTTCGATCCGATTTCGACTGTGAATATTAGAATTCAATTACGAAGCTAAATTTATCATAATATTTCCATTTTAAAGGCGATACACATGTTTGAGGCCTTCGTTTTGTTGCCGGTACGTTCCTGTAGTCGCGTTTTTTTTACACGTAAGCGTTTGGTGCCGTTCGAAGCCCGTAACTTCTCAAAACCAAGTTCGTATGCATAAAGTATACGTATAAAATTTGGTTTGTGTCGGCCTTGTCGGTATTTTGTCCGGTGTCAGTTCGTTATCGTTTAACGCGCAGCAGATTTCCCGAAAATCACCATACGCGCACCGTAAGGTTACATAGGCGTTCCTAGGTACTCCAATAGCCTAATTAAGTTAATATGTGGCTTAAACACTACGTATTATTGCCTTAAGCATTTGTTATTCACGTAACTAGGAGACGTTAATTGCCGGTTGTCACATTTGGCAGCTTCAGGATCACTATAAATAGGTGATCAAGTTGCTCATTCAAACTTGCACCTTCCATCTTTCCTTCTCTCGTCTCTTGGAGCTTGTTTCCAGCAATTGGAGACCTCCTACTGAAGTTCTAAGCCTTCCTTGAACACAAGTAAGTGTTTTATCCTAGTCTTGTTCATTATTTTAGATTATTTTGAGCTAAAAGTCAAACAGTTTACTTTCTGTTTGACTTTCGGTTCAGACCATATTTGGTCAAGTCAAAGTTCAATTGAACTTTGCAACGTGATCGTAATCATGAAGGTTATGATCCCTAGCGATTATACCTTCTGATTACCATGTTTACTAGTCGAAGTGACGAGTCAAAGTTTCGGTCAAAGATGCACATTATGTGCATTTTACGACGGAACTATTTTCGGGTATCAAAACACCAAGTTTTGATACTAAATCATTTTTATAACTTAGTTAGACATGTCTAACTCATCACTTCTAGTTTATTGCTTATTTAGGGTCGTAAGTCAAGCGGTCTTGACCACCACTTTGACTTTTGAATCCGACCCGTTTGGTCGATCTTAGGATCCGACCAAACACATATTTGTGACCATAGTTGTATAGGGAATAACCTACTAAGGTTATAACTTATGGTCACGTTGTTTGGTTAGTGTTATGATAAGTCGCTTATTATGCCCTTAAAAAAGACCAAAATGCCCTTTTTACGCATAAATCCATTTTTAACGTATGTAACCAAATTTTTGACATATACACTGATGTTACCACATTATTAAACATTTTTTGGCATATAAGACTTTTAATAAGACATATCTAACCATCCGAACACATATTTACGCAAAAGACCCGTTAAAGTAGCGTAAACTACCTTAGTGAGTCATAACGGATCAAAAGCACTTAGAATCCTTTCCAAATCAGAAAGTTAAGTTCATTAAACCATATCATGTGAGTTCCAACACTCATTTGGTTTATAAGACTTCATTCTATATGAATCTTCCGATTAAAGTCCCGATATTAACATAGTTGTCTGATATTAGGACACACCTGAATCCTCAGACTCTTTAGCTTTGTTTATCTTCTTGAACAAGGACATTCTTGCAATCCCAAGTGAGTTCATAGTCCCCTCTATTATGTTTTCAAATAATTTGGGGTGATTCATATGTGCCGATCACTACTTTCGGTTTTCATCACATTGTACATGTTTTTCTTATCTAGTACATATATTACATGATTTTAAAAACATATTGCTTCGTATGTTGACTTAGTATACCTACACATGGTTTCAAAGACATTTTACATGGTATGTTTACGTTGTATACCTACACATGGTTTCAAAGACATTTTTCTTCGTATGTTGACTTAGCGTACCTAGTACACGATTTCATGGACATTTTGCTTGGTATATTGACTTAGTATGCCAAGTACATGGTTTCCAAACATTTTCATGACATGATTACATTGTTCAAGACATATTGGTACCTTGAATATATAATGATACTTAAATTAACATTGATCATGCCGACCGGTAGTATGTAATGGTACCATAGGATTGACAATCACGTTCCCACTTCCTAGGTTTGTTTGGCAGCGACTTTAGGGAATGACAGAATCCGATGAACATTGATAGAGCTTTGTCTTTATAAGGGTCTATCTGACAGTCAACAAGGCTTGAATGTATTGGTCAACAATCCTAATATATGTTTTTTACAATAAAAGCGATGGTTTATAAGACATCACTTTTGATTTAAACAAAACCTTTGTTTATTCAAAGACAATGTTTTATACAAGACATTTTGGTTACACAAAGACATTGGTTTACATAAGACATTGATTTATACATCACATTGGTTTACACAAGACATTGATTTATACATGACATTGGTTCACACATGACATTGGTTTATACAAGACATCATATTGATTTACACAAGCCATTTCATTGGTTGGTTTATGGGAGTAATTTAAATAACGATGCGTGTGTAATATGATAAAAGCATGGTGGATACGTTGATGGTACTTCCTATATATATAAGTGCTTTTATTATATTGCATACCGTAGCGTTATCTAAATCACTTCAAACAAAATACAAGACACAGCATCTTTTATACAAAATATGGTATTTTTACACAAGATATAACATATTTTGATTATTAAGTTAACCTTGCATCTCATTAAATCATTGATTTTCATATGATTTTTATAAAAGAAACATTTTTACAATGGTTCATGGCTATCTTTGTATTAGTTAAACTTTTCTTTTAACTTTCAAAGCCGTGAATTATCATCACAAAAACCTATGTTACTCATAGGCACTTTTATGCTGACGTATTTATTTTTACATATGTTTCAGGAGCGAATGTTTGATGTTGAGCACGCTACACTTAGAGCGGACTTGGGCCTTAGTGACTTAAAATCTTGAAGAACAATTTAATTTTTGTTATGTTTTCCGTTTAATCCAAGACAATGTAAACAATTCATTTCAATAATACAACATTTTAATTACCATGGTTGTGAAACAATAGTTCTGTTACGTGACTCCCCGAAGTTTCCACCAGGGTTTGTTGTTTTACGTGGTTGGGGTGTGACATAATTCCCTATAACCATGAGCTTTGAGACCAATCTTTGTAACATCCCGATCGCGTAATACAACAAACCGCGGCAAAAAGATCGGGGAGTCACGTTACAGGAAATTGTTTCACAACACATGGTATTTAAAGTTTTGTTTTATTGAAATATCGAATTACATTGTCTTGGAATAACGATAACGAAATACAACCAATGCCTGCGTCCATCCTGTGAAGTATGCAGCGACAATCATCACATAAATAAACCTGAAACATATGTGAAAATAGTTACGTCAGCATAAAAATGCATGTGAGTAACATAGTTTTGTGATTTAGATTCCCTTTGGATGTTTTAAGAAAATAACATATGTTTATAAAAATGGCCATGAACCCTTGTAAAAAGTTTGGTATCTAAAATACTCTGCTGTTTAATAAAAAGAATTTGTAGTTTATATGAAATATAATTTGGTTTTGAAATAACAGAATAGGTAGTATATCAATATATATACTTTGGTTTTCGAACAAAAGACTTGATAGTATATCAAAATATACTTTAGTTTTGGAATAGTTAACTTGATAGTATATTAAAAACACTTCTGTTTCATGAAAAGATAGATTTGGTAGTATATCAAACAATACTTTGAAAAACAATATCGCATTGGTAGCATATCAAACTATGCTTTGGTAGTATATCGAAATATACTTTGATTGTGACTTGATAGTATATCAAACTATGCCTTGGTTTAGGAAGTCAATAAAAGATAAGTTTTCATGGCTTAATTAGAAAACCTTTCTAATAAAACATTATGGCAGTTTGGCAATACATTCAAACCTGAGTATATCAAACTATACTTTGGTGACCATAGATTTACCACGAAGGCAAAATCTATTTGGTTTAAACTTGGCTTCTGACATTCCCTAAAACGGGAATGTGGTGTTAAGTCCTATAGCGCTATAGCGTACTACTAATCGGCTTGATCGTTGTTAATGAATGTATAAGAATAAATACGCACCAACAATATTCTTACAAACTTTGAAAATCATTATTTAAGCCATAGGTAACGGTTTGAATTCATTAAAGGATAAGTATCATGTATGCGAAATCATATAGCTTTGAAATCGTGAAAATAGTGAATTGGCACATACGAATCACCCCAAAACATTTGAAAAATGTAAAAGAGGGGGGGGGCTATGTACTCACTTGGGATTACGTATAAGCCTTGTATGAACGTGTGAAGAAAGCCCAAACGATGAAGGAATCAAGTGTGTCCTAACATCGTGTAACTATGTTAAAGTACAGGACATAATCGGCAGAATTGGATAGAATGAGGTTTTGTTAACCAAATGAGTGTTGGCACTCATATGAAATGGTTTAACAAACTCAACATCCTGAGTTGGAATGAATCCTAAGTGCTTTTGACCCGTTATGACCCGTTAAGGTAGTTTATGCTAGTTTAACGTGTCATTTGCGTAAACGCGTGTTCGGATGGTTAATGTAACACCCTGCCCACATAAAAATAACAAACCGCAGTGGAAACGTTGGGGAGTCACGTAACATATTGTTTCAACAGCACATGGTACTTTAAGATTGCATTATTGAATTATTAACGTGTTTGCATTGTCTTGAGAATATTAGAAAAACAACATAATTAAATTGTCTTTCTTGATTTTATGTCACTAAGGCCCGCATCTAAATCCTACGTGAAGCATGCATAGGTACATCATATGTTAGCTCCTGAAACATATGTGAAAAGATAGTCAGCACAAAAAGCTGGCGAGTACATAGGTTTTGTGAGTGTGTCAAATTCATGGCTTTGATTAAGTATTGCAATACCTCGTCAGACTACTAGAGTCGTTAAGTGAAAAGCTTGTATCAAAAAGTCTTTCATATTGCAATATAATTAACCAACTAAAACAAGCCGGTTAGTGTTTGTGAAAAATTTTTAGCCATGAATCTTGACCAAAACATTCCTTTTGTAAAACCGAGTAGTAAATCGATTTAAAAGAAGACTTCATATGGTTTATATCTATAAGTGAGAAAATTGTTGCATGTCATCGTTTGAAAACATTTTTCCAAGTGATTCAGATAATGCCATGATATGTAATACGATAAAAGAACATATATTTTGGAAGTACCAACGGCGTATCCACCATGCCTTTATTATATTACACCCGCCTCATTATCTAAATCACCTACCATAAACCAATCGTGCATGTTATAAACCATTTGTCTGTGTTATAAACCAATTGTCCTTGTTATAAACCCATCGTCCTTGTTATAAACAAATCGTCTGTGTTATAAACCAATCGCCCGTGTCATAAATAAATCGTCCGTGTTTTAATTGTGAAAACTTTTGGTCGTTTTGGTGAATACATTCAAACCTGTGTTGACCCATCTAGACCACCAAAGGGTCTTTTTAAATCGACTAACAAACCACCAAAGGGTTTGTTAAACATACAGTTTCTGTCGTTCCCTAAACTACCCACCAAATTCCAGTGAATAACCTAGTAACGGGATTGTTAGTCCTATGGTACCATAACTTACTACTGGTCGGCTTGGCCAAAGTTAATGAATGTCATTTGTATTATGGATAACGCACCAACAAGTTCGTTCACATTATTGAAATCGTCGTGTTTTATATAAACCATAGACTTTGTTTTGAAAACTTGAAAACGGTTTAGCACATATGAATCACCCCAAAATATTTGCAAAACATAAAAGGGGGAAGCTATGTAGTCACGTGGGATTGCTAGTGTGTCCTTTGTTTCAATGATCAAATCAAGCTCGAGAATTCAAGGATTCAAGCATGTCCAAAAATCGGATAACTATGTTAATGTCGGGACGGATCGGATAGAATGACGTCTTGTAAACCAAATGAGTGTTGGAACTCATAAGAAATGGTTTAACAAACTCAACATTGTGATTTGTAATGAATCCTAAGTGCTTTTGACCCGTTATGACTCGTTAAGGTAGTTTACGCTACTTTAACGGGTCATTTGCGTAAATACGTGATCAGAT
This sequence comes from Scalesia atractyloides, assembly GCA_947069175.1. NCBI lineage: Eukaryota > Viridiplantae > Streptophyta > Magnoliopsida > Asterales > Asteraceae > Scalesia > Scalesia atractyloides. The sequence continues at coordinate 44,406,699 of CAMTDV010000025.1, forward strand.
GGTTACATATGTCCTGTGATAAGTATTATATTCCAAAACATGTTTAATAATGTTGATACATCAGTTTATATGTCAAAAATTTGGTCACATATGTTAAAATCGATTTATGCGTAAAAAGGGTGTTTTGGTCATTTTTAAGGGCATAACAAGCAACTTATCATAACACTAACCAAACGACGTGACCATAAGGTATAACCTCAGAGGGTTATTCCCTATACAACTATGTTCACATATATATGTTTGGTCAGATTCTAAGATCGACCAAACGGGTCGGATTCGAAAGTCAAAGCGGCATTCAAAGTCTAACTACGTTGCAAAACATATTTGGTATCAAAAATTAGTGTTTAGATACCCGAAAATATTTCCGTCGTAAAATGCACATAATGCGCAATTTTGACAGAAACTTTGACTCGTCACTTCGACTAGTAAACGTGGTAATCAGTAGGTATAATCGCAAGGCATTATAACCTTCGTGAATACGATTATGTTGCAAAGTTCAATTGAACTTTGACTTGACCAAAAATGGTCAGAACCGATAGTCAAATAGAAAGTCAACTGTTTGAGTTTTAGCTCATAACAAGCTAAATTAATGCAAAAGACTAAGGAAAACACTTACTTGTGCTCTAGGAAGTCTTTAGAACTCACTAGGAGGTCTCTAGTTGCTGGAAACAAGCTCCAAGAGAATAGAGAAAGAAGAAATCAAAGGATCACCAAATCATGCCAAGTGTCCCATGAGGTGTTATGAACTGATGACTGTCATCGCCCATGTCCAAAGGAGGTGAATTGGTGGAAAATCGCGAGTTCATGGGCTCCAAGCAAAGAAAACAGCTGACTTCCATGAAAACAGCCTGCTATGCCAAGATACCACCGTAAGCTACAGTGGGGGACGTAGCTTACGGTGATCATACTTTCAAAAAATGATAATTTGTGGACTTATTTTGTTGCATTTTGTCACTCCTGACACCCGTTAACCCAATTGTTAGGATTTATAAGGATGTTAAAGCATAGGCAACTTAAAATATGTTCGGAAATGTCGTGGATGTCGGTTTGTTCGGTTGTATGGTTGCGTGTTTCACTTAATTATGATGAACGCTTTAACAAACACGAAAACGACTGAAATTTCGCAATGATTGATATTTTTGCATCCTTATCAATAAGATACAAGATTTTATTGATTATAAAAATTTTTGGATGTCTAAATATTGGTCGTTTTAAAAAAAAAAAGAATTGGCAGACTTTCGCAGTTTGTCGCAAATAGTCCCTGAACTTGAATAAACTTGTTTTTGCCATATCAAACCCTTCAAAACTTATTTCTAAGTTATGTAAAGGATATTCAGGGTATGTTTAGCTTGTGTCATTGTTATGGAGTGTACGTCACATTAAACTGATTACGTTTGCGTAACAGTTTGTGATTTCACTTCCAGAAGTGACTTGGGAGTTTGAAATTGTGCAAGAATTGAGTATGTGCAATTGTCATGATAATTATACAAACCATGGAAATAAAACACAATATTTCATTGATTGATAAATTGTTTAGGATTGTACAATGATTGAAAATGTCACAGTCTCCCCCACTTTAGGAAATTTTGTCCCGAAATTTAATTAGAGGAAACTTGTGGAAATAGATGTGGGTATTTCGCTTTCATTTGATCCTCTAGTTCCCAAGTAAATTCTGGGCCACGTATGGATTCCCAGCGAACTTTAACTATCGGTATTCGTCTACGCTTGAGTTTCTTGACTTCACGGTCCAAAATTACCACAGGTTTCTCGACAAAGTACATAGTGTCATCAACGTGAATTTCGTCGAGGGGAATGTGGAGATTTGTGTCGGCTAAACAATTTGGAAATGTGGAATGTTGGGTGAACGTTCCAAGTTCAGGAGGTAGCTGAAGTCGGTAGGACACCTTTCCAATTCTCTCAACGATCTTGAATGGTCCAACGTACCGTGGTGCAAGTTTTCCTTTCTTTCCAAATCTGACCACACCTTTCTAAGGGGATACCTTGAGTAGGACGTGATCACCAACTTGGAATTCCAAGGGCTTGCGTCGCTTATCCGCATAACTCTTTTGACGGTTTCTAGCTGAGAAAAGGTTATCGTGTATTTTCTTGACTTTGTTTGTTGTGTCGTGAATGAGTTTAGGTCCAGTGAACTGAGACACTCCAACTTCATTCCAACAGATAGGTGAACGACTTTTTTGACCGTATAGAGCTTCGAAAGGTGCCATGTCGATGCTGGCGTGATACTATTGTTGTAGGAGAATTCGATCGACGGTAGATGCGAATCCCAACAACCACCAAAGTTGATCACACATGCTCTAAGCATATCCTATAGTGTTTGAATCGTCCTTTTAGATTGTCCATCTGTTTAAGGATGATAAGCAGTGCTCAGATTGAGTTTGGTTCCCATGGCAGATTGCATGGTCTTCCAAAAGTGAGATGAGAACCAAGCATCTTGGTCAGATATGATGTCCAAAGGAACTCCATGCCGACATACAATATCATTAACGTAGATTTTTGCGAGTTTGTCAGCAGAGAAATCCTCATGAATTGGAATATGTTGATTTTGTTAGACGATAAATGACTACCCAAATAGCGTCATGACCTCTAGATGTGCGCGGTAGTTTTGTGATAAGATCCATCGCATTGTTCTCCCATTTCCATACTGGTATTTCTGGTTGTTCAAGCAAACCAGATGGGCGTTGATGTTGAGCCCTGACTTTAAGACTAGTTAGACATTTAGATATATATAAGGCAATGTCTTTCTTCATACCCGGCCGCCAATACTAGGTACGAAGATCCTTATACATTTTGTCTGCACCAGGTTGTATTGAATAACGAGACTTATGAGCTTCGTCCATCAATAAGGTGGAAAGATTTTCTTGACTCGGAACCCGCAAACGGTTCAAATATTAGAGTAATCCATTGTCTTTTGTTTCGAGTTGAAGTTCGAGATTTGAGGCAGCTCATTTTTCATCAAGCTTTGGGTTACACATGTATGTTATTCTTGAAGGATACGTGTCTGGATATCAGATTGAATTTTAATACAATGGAGTTTGACACGTTCCTTACGACTTAGGGCATCGGCTACGACATTCGCCTTGCCAGGATGGTAGCAAATTTCACAGTCGTAGTCGTTCAATAGTTTGACCCGGCGTGTGTCTCATGTTCAGCTCCTTTTGATTAAATATGTGTTAGAGACTTTTGTGGTCCATGAAAACCACACATTTCGTTCCAGAAAGGTAATGTCTCCAAATCTTGAGAGCAAAAACTACAGCACCTAACTCAAGATCATGAGTTGTGTAGTTCTTCTCGTGGATTTTCAATTGTCTTGACGCATAGGCTATGACTTTATCTTGTTGCATGAGAACACAACCAAGGATTAGATTCGATGTGTCACAATAGACAACACAATCATCGTTGCCATCGAGTAAAGATAGAATAGGAACATCGCAGAGCTTTTGTTTCAGTGTTTGAAAAGCTTCCTCTTGTTTTGGGTCCCCACTTAAAAGGCTTATTCTTCTGAGTCAAAACAGTGAGGGGAACCACGATATTTGAGAAGTTCCTGATGAATCGACGGTAATATCCAGCAAGACCAAGAAATGAGCAATCTTCTGTGGGAGTAGTGGGTGTATTCCAATCCTTAACCGCAATAATTTTAGAAGGATCCACATGTATACCTTGCTCATTGACTATGTGTCCCAAGAATTGAACTTCTTTTAGCCAAAATTCACACTTGGAGAATTTGGCATAAAGTTGTTCTTTCTTTAGAAGTTCCATCGTTAGACAGAGATGTTGCTCGTGATCAGCTCTAGACTTTCAATAGATCAATATGTCATCAATGAAAACACTGATGAACTTATCTAAATAAGGTTTACAAACCCGATTCATTAAGTCCATGAAGATGGCAGGAGCATTTGTTAAACAAAATGGCATGACAGTGAACTCGTAATGACCATATCAAATGCGGAAAGCAGTCTTGGGAATATCTTCCTCGAGTACATGAAGCTGATGATAGCTAGAACGCAGATCGATCTTTGAAAAGCAGGTAGCACCTTGTCTGTTGAACTCATGGTAATCGATACACATGCGGAAGGATCCATCCTTCTTTTTCACGAATAGAAAAGGAGCGCCCCTAGGTGAAAAGCTCTGAAGAATGAATCCTTTGTCAGATAACTCTTGGAGTGTTTAGATAATTCTTGCATCTCAGACGGCACCAGACGGTAAGGAGATTTGGCTATTGGGTTGGCACCAGGTACAAGATCAATACGAAACTCAACTTGACGTGTTGGGGGTAAACTAGGTAGTTCTGCAGGAAAGACCTCAGGATAATCCTGAACAATGGGGATGTCCTGAACAGTTTTGCCCTTGCCTTTCTCCTCTATGATATGTGCCAGAAGGCAACATAATTCTTTCATAGGTATTTTTGGGCTTGGGTACATGTCATGAGTTTAAGATTACTAGCGGGTTTCTCTCCATGAATTTCTAGAATTTTGCTAGATGGAAGAGGTATTCGAACTATTTTGTCGAAACAGATAACTTCGGCATGATGTTTGGTTAACCAATCCATTCTTATGATGAGGTCAAAACTCCCAAGTTGAATTGGCGTGTGGTCAATGGTAAAACATGGTTATTGAGGTTCAATTGGCAATCACGAATAACAGAGTCAAGTACAATGGGTTCACCACTAGCTATTTCGACTGTCAAGGGCTTTCCTAGTTTAGTTATAGGCATGGAAAACAAAGGTTTGAATGCTAGGGATACAAAGCTTTTATCAGGACCCGAATCGAAAAGAACAGAAGCGGGACAATTGTTAACAAGGAACGTACCGTTAACTACATAGTTATCAGCACGAGCCTCGTTGGCATTGATGTTGAATGCGCGTCCACGGGATGGATTTGCATTCTCGTTCACGAGTTTTGGGCAGTTGTTCTATAGTGACCCATCTCGCCACATTTATAGCAAGAACCAAGTGGAAATGGAGGTCTAACAGGGTTGGCATGTGGTTGAACAAGGTTTTGTGCAGCTTGGTTTGGGTTTGAACGACAAATGTTGGCTACGTGACCGAGTTTTCCACAAGAAGTGCATTGTTGACACTTTAGATGAGCTTGGTGGTGACCATTGCACCGGTTACAAAATGGTGCAGTTCCAGCATATGGTTTCCTTGCAAGTGGCTGAGCTGGTGGGATAGGAACAACTTGATTCAGTTGTGTGGTCACGGCAAAGTTTGGCGAAGCCTTACGCGTCCTCGATCTCTTGGAAGGTTCGGCTTTGTTTTCTTTTTGTTTCCTAAAGAGTTACCTGGTTTACCTCCGGCATGACAAGTTGAGTTCCGTATTGATCTTGTACCTGGTGCCAACCCGATAGCTAAATCTCCATACCGCCTTGCACCGTCTGAGATGAAAGAGTTATCAAAATAGCTTCAACAACTATTTGACAAAGGATTCATTCGTCCGAGCTATTCACCTTAGGGCGCTCCTGTCCTATTTGTGAAAAAAAAAGATAGATCCTTCCGCATGTGTATCGATTATCGTGAGCTCAACAAACTCACAATCAAAAATCGATATCCCCTACCTCGCATTGATGATCTCTTCGATCAGCTACAAGGTGCTACATTTTTCTCCAAGATCGATCTGCATTTTGGGTATCATCAGCTTCGTGTACTCGAGGAAGATATTCCCAAGACTGCGTTCCGCACACGATACGGTCACTACGAGTTTACTGTCATGCAATTCGGTTTGACAAATGCTCCAGCCGTCTTAATGGACTTGATGATTCGGGTTCGTAAACCTTATTTGGACAAGTTCATCATTGTTTTCATCGACGACAATCTCATTTATTCCAAGTCTCGAGCCGAACATGAACAACATCTCCGATTAATAATGGAACTACTGAGAAAGAACAACTATATGCTAAATTCTCCAAATGCGAGTTTTGGCTAAAAGAAGTTCAATTCTTGGGACACATAGTCAAGGAGCAAGGTATACATGTGTATCTTTCCAAAGTCACCGTGATTACGGATTAGAACACACCCACTACTCCCACAAAAGTTCACTCATTTCTTGGTCTTGCTGGATATTACCGTCAATTCATCGCAAACTTCTCAAAGATCGCAGTTCCCCTCACTGCTTTGACTCAAAATAATAATCCTTTTGAGTGGGACCCAAAAAGAGGAAGCCTTTCAGACAATGAAACAAAAAATTTGCGATGATCCTATCTTATCTTTACCCGATGGCAACGATGATTTTGTTGTCTATTATGACGCATCGAATCTAGGCCTTGGTTGTGTTCTCATGCAACGAGATAAAGTCATAGCCTATGCGTCAAGACAATTGAAAATCCATGAGAAGAACTACACGACCTATGATCTTGAGTTAGGTGCTGTAGTTTTTGCTCTCAAGATTTAGAGACACTACCGTTATGGTATGAAGTGTGTGGTTTTCACTGACCATAAAAGGCTCCAACACATATTCAATCAAAAGGAGCTGAACATGAGACAACGACGCTGGGTCGAACTTTTAAACGACTACGATTGCGAGATTCGCTACCATCCTGGTAAGGCAAATGTTGTGGCCGATCCGCTTAGTCGTAAGGAACGTGTCAAACTTCAATGTGTTTGAATTCAATCTGATATCCAGACACGTATCCTTCAAGCACAACGAACATGTGTGAACCAAAGCTTGTTGAAAAATGAGCTACCTCAAAATCTCGAACTTCAACTCGAAATGAAAGACAATGGATTACTCTATTATATGAACCGTTTGTGGGTTCCAAGTCAAGACAATCTCTGCACCTTATTGATGGACGAAGCTCATAAGTCTCGTTATTCAATCCATCCTAGTGCAGACAAAATGTACAAGGATCTCTGTACCCAGTATTGGTGGCCGGGTATGAAAGCGGACATTGCCTTGTATGTGTTGAAATGCCTAACTTGTCTTAAAGTCAAGGCTGAAGATCAACACCCATCTTGTTTGCTTGAACAACCATAAATATCGGTATGGAAATGGGAGAACATTGCGATTCATCTCATCACTAAACTACCGTGAACATCAAGAGGTCATGATACTATTTGGGTAATCATCGATCATCTAACAAAGTCAGCATAGTTTTTGGCAAGTCGCGAGGATTTATCTACTGACAAACTCGCCAAAATCTATGTCGATGAGATTGTATCTCCTCATGGTGTTCCTTTGGACATCATATCTAACAGAGATGTTCAATTCTCATCTCACTTTTGGAAGACCATGCAAACTGCTATGGGGACCAAACTCAATCTAAGCGCTGCTTATCATCCTCAAACGAACGGACAAACCGAAAGAACAATTCAAAGACTAGAGGATATGCTTAGAGCATGTGTGATTGACTTTGGTGGTAGTTGGGATTCGCATCTACCGTTGATCGAATTCTCCTACAACAATAGTTATCACGCCAGCATCAACATGGCGCCTTTCGAAGCTCTATACGGTTGAAAATGCCGTTCACCTGTCTATTGGAATGAAGTTGGAGAGTCTCAGTTCACTGGACCTGAACTCATTCATGACACATCAGACAAAGTCAAGAAAATACGCGATAATCGTCTGACAGCTAGAAGTCGTCAAAAGAGTTATGTGGACAAGCGACGCAAGCCCTTGGAATTCCAAGTTGGTGTTCACATCCTCCTCAAGGTATCCCCTTGGAAAGGAGTGGTCAGATTTGGAAAGAAAGGAAAACTTGAACCACGATACATTGGACCATTCAAGATCATTGAGAGAATCAGAAAGGTGGCCTACCGACTTGAGCGACCTCCTAAACTTGGGAACGTTCACCCAACATTCCACATGTCCAATTAGAAAAAGTGTTTAGCCGACACAAATCTTCACATCCCCCTCGACGAAATTCACATTGATGACACAATGCACTTTGTCGAGAAACCCGTGGAGATTCTGGACCGTGAAGTCAAGATTTTCTGTGATTGCTATTGCACTTTTTGAATCACATAAGACAGGAATCTTTGTCAGATCTACTCCATAATCTTTGAGTTGTGTCTTCATCCATAACATTTGTGACCAGCAACTTGCTGCTGCTATATATTCAGACTCTACTGTTGATGTAGCAACATAATTTTGCTTTTTGCTTGCCCAACATACTAGCCTCTCTCCCAGCATTTGGCATGCACCAGATGTGCTTTTTCTATCAATTTTGCATCATGTATAATCTGCATCTATGTATGCTATTAGCTCTAGACTTGTATCTTTTGGATACCAAAGACTAAGTTCTGATGTGCCTTTTAGATATTTAAAAACCCTTTTGACTGCTTTTAAGTGAGACACTTTAGGATCACATTGATATCTTGCCAGAAAGCATGTAGCAAACATAATGTCTGGTCTACTTGCAGTTAAGTATAACAATGATCCTATCCTTCCTCTATAGGTTTTAATATCTACACTTTTTCCTTCTTTATCATAACCAAGTTTATTTCCTGTTGCCATGGGAGTTTTTCAGATTGAACTGTTTTCAAGTGAGTATTTGGTCAAAATTGGTTTTACATACTTAGTTTGACACAAGAAAATTCCATCAGTTCTTTGTTTGACTTGTAATCCTAAGAAAAAAGTTAACTCACCCATCATACTCATTTCAAAGTGGCTGGTCAATAATTTTTCGGACTTTTTGCAGAATTTTTCATTTGTTGATCCAAATATAATGTTGTCAACATATATTTGGACTAATAGAGTGTGACCTTTATGTGTTTTAAGAAAGAGAGTTGTGTCAATTGTACCTTTTGTGAAGCTGGAATTGATTAAGAAGTTTGACAAAGTTTCATTCCATCCCCTGGGAGCTTGCTTCAAACCATACAAGGCTTTGTTTAATTTGTAAACATGATTTGGAAATTTTGGATCAAGAAAGCCTTCAGGTTGATGCACATTTACTTCTTCCTCAATCTTACCATTTATGAATGCAGATTTCACATCCATTTGATATACCTTGAAGTCTTTGGATGCTGCATAAGCAAGAAATATTCTTACCACTTCTAGTCTTGCCATTGATGCAAAGGTTTCATCACAATCTATCCCTTCCTGTTCACAATAACCTTTTACCACCAGCCTTGCTTTATTCCTAGTGATCGTTCCATTTTCATCAGATTTATTTCTGAATACCCATTTTGAACCAATGACAGACTTATTTTCAGGCTTTGGCACTAGATTCCATACCTGACTCTTTTCAAATTGATCTAACTCTTCTTGCATGGCTTGTATCCAGTCTGCATCGTTTAGTGCTTCTTTGACAGATTTTGGTTCAATTATGCTTAAAATTGCAGCGTATGCACATTCATGTGCTGTTGCAGATCTTGTTCTTACGCCATCATCTATATTTCCAATGAAATCTGACTGAGCGTGCCCTTTTATCCATCCGAGACGAATATGAGACCTTGTTGATTCTGATGGATTTGATGTTTCTCCCTGATTATTTGCTTCAATAGGGTAAGATGTATCAAAATTCTGATTACTTGTCAGATTTTCTGATGCATTTTCCATTTCTCCTGTAGGGTTAGTACATGATTTCTTTTGATGTCCCGGTTAGATAACGATCATTTTCTAAAAATTCACTCATTATACTCTCAAAAAGTTAATTTAGGTTTTCATGATTGTCAGAGGGGTCTAATTCTTTCAAACATTCATCAGAAACTTCTATCTCTGTTGAATCATCAAAAGACACATGTAGACTTTCTCTGATTGTCCTTGTGTTTAGAATAAAAATCCTGTATGCTTTGAGGACAAACAATAACCAAGAAAAATTCTTTTTTCATCTTTTCTGTCAAATTTCTCAAGGATTTCAAAATCATTGAAAATGAAACACCTACAACCAAATATGTGCAAAAATTTTACATTTGGTATTCTACAATTTATGATGTGGTATTGTGTTTTATATAGTCTTTTATTGATTACGGATTGGTTTTGGGTAAAACAAGCATTTGCTATAGCTTCTGCCCAAAAATATGTGGGAAGTTTTGAATAAGCTAGCATTGTTCTGGCTGCTTCAACTAAGGTTCTGTTTCTCCTTTCTACAACTCCATTTTGTTGTGGGGTTCTTGGAGCAGAAAAGTCATGAGATATTCCTTTGCTGATTAGGAATTCTCAAGTTTTGAGTTTTTGAATTCTGTTCCATTGTCTGTTCTGATACTTCTCATAGTTAATTTTAAAAGATTTTCAATTTTTTGATAAAATTTATGATCAGATCAGAAGTTTCACTTTTCTTTCTTAAAAAATTCCACCCAAGTATATCTGGAATAGTCATCAACAATTACCATAATGTACTTCTTTCCAGAAAAACTTTCAGTGCTAATGGGTCCACAAAGATCCATGTGCAAAAGTTCTAAATTTTGTAAAATTGATGATTTAGAAATTGTTTTGTGCGAACTTCTCTTTGATTTTCCCATTTCACAAGCTTCACACAATTTATCCTTCTTTGAGGATATGAATGTTAAACCTTTTACCAGTCCTTTGTTTTCTAATTTTCTCAGGTTTTAAAAATTTAAGTGTGCTAATCTTTTATGCCACAACCAACTATTACCTTTGTTGGATTTAGAAAATAAGCATATCTAACGATGCTTGGTTTCTTCTTTAAAATCAAAGTAATATATGGACTTTCTGATCCTTTTTCCACTTAAGTAAATTTTATTGTCATCCAAACCTTAGCAAACATTTTTCTAGTAGGAAGATTACCTGAAATCCCTTGTCACAGAATTGACCACAACTTAGCAGATTGTATTTCAAGCCTTCCACATAGGCTACTCTTTCAGTGGTCAATGAACCATACTTTACACATCCATAACCCAATGTTCTCCCTTTTACTCCATTTCCAAAGTTCACTAATTTACCTAGTTTTGGAACATAATTACTGAGTAAGCTCCTATCTCCAGTGATGTGCTTAGAGCTTCCAGAGTCGCAGTACCAGATCTGCTGCACATGATGGTCAGCTCTGATGTAACACCCCGACCGCGCAAAAACAACAAATCATGGCGGAAACGTCGGGGAGTCATGTTAACAGATTGTTACAACAACACATGGTATTTGAAGTTTCGTTTTATTTGAATATTAACATTTTTACATTGTCTTTTGGAATTAAAAACAAACTAAACAAACAAAGTCATTGTCTTACTTATTTTAAGGTTCTAGAGTCCGCGTCCGATCCTATGTGAGCATGTATCAACATCAAACCTGATTTCCTGAAACATATGTGAAAACGAGTCAGAAAAAATATGTTGGCGAGTACATAGGTTTTGTGAGAGTGTCAAATTCATGGCCTTGAATATGTATTGCAATACCTCGTCAGACTACTAGAGTCATTTATTGAAAACCTTGTTATCAAAAAGGTATTGAAATGATAACTAACCGATGAAAACAAGTCAGTTATAGTTTATAAATGACTTGTAGCCATGAATCTTGACCAAAACATTATTTTGCAAATCCAAGTAGTATATCATCTTGAAAGAAACCTTGTATGGTTTATATCTTTAATTGAAAATCGTTGCATGTCATTATTTGAAAACCTTTGTTCTAAGTGATTTGAATAAAGCCACGTATGTAACATGATAAAAACACTTATATATAGGAAGTACCAGCGACGTATCCACCATGATTTTATCACGTTACACACCCCTCATTATCTAAATCACTTACCATAATCCAATCGATCTTTGTTTGTGTCTTAAACCAATCGTCCATTGTTCGTGTCATAAACCAATCGTCCATTGTTCGTGTCATAAACCAATCATTCATGTCCTTGTTATAAACAGATCATCCTTGTTTTTAATTGTGAAAAGTTTTGGTCGTTTTGGTGAATACATTCAAACATGTGTTGACTCATCTATACCATAAAAGGGTATTAAATTGCAATAACAAACCACCATAGGGTTTGTTAAAGTAAACAGTTTCGGTCGTTCCCCAAACTATCCACCAAAATCCAGTGAATAGCCTAGTAACGGGATTGTCAGTCCTATGATACCATAACTTACTACTGGTCGGCTTGGCCAAAGCTAATGAATGTCATACGTGTCATGAATACAATGCACCAACAAGTTCGTTCACATTATTGAAATCGTCGTGTTATTATAAACCATAGCATTTGTAACCTTGAATCAAAGATAAAAAAAGCTCAAAAGTCCGAGAAATCAAGCGTGTCCTAAAATAGATAATTGTGTAAATATCGAGACTTTAATCGGTGGATCGGATAGAGTGAGGTCTTGTAAACCAAATGAGTGTTGGGACTCATATGAAATGGTTTAACAAGGTCTACATTTTGATTTAGAAAGGTTCCTAAGTGCTTTTGGCCGTAATGGCTCATTAAGGTAGTTTACGCTACTTTAACGATTCATTTGCGTAAACGCGTGATCGGATGGTTAGATATGTGTTATGATAAGTCCTATATGCCAAAACATGTTTTATTATGTTATAACATCAGTGTATACGTCAAAATGTTTGTTACATATGCTTAAAGTTGATTCATGCGCAAAAAGCGCATTTTGGTCATTTATAAAGGCATAACTAGCGATTAACATAATACTAACCAAACGATGTGACCTAAGGTATAACCATAGACGGTCGCAAATATGTGTTTGGTTAGATCCTAAGATCGACCAAACGGGTCGGATTCGAAAATCAAAGCGGTGGTCAAGACCGCTCGAATTACGACCCTAACTAAGCACTAAACTAAAAGTGAAGAGTTAGACATGTTTTGACATGTCTAACTAAGTTATAAAAGTGTTTTGGTGTCAAAACAAAGTGTTTTGATACTCGAAAATAGTTCCATCATATAATGCGCACTTTGCGCATTATTCACCGAAACTTTGACTCGTCATTACAACTAGTAAACGTGGTAATCAGTAGACATGATCGCTATGGATCATAACCATCGTGGTTACGATCACCTTGCAAAGTCCAATTGGACTTTGCTTTGACCAAAATTGCCAGAACTAAAAGTCAAACAAAAAGTCAAAATATTTGACTTTTAGCTCAAATAAGCTAAACGAAATGAACAAGGCTTGGTTAGAGCACTTACTTGCACTCAAGGCAGCCAAGATAACTCAGTTAGGAAGCCTCCACATGGTGGTAACCTCCAAATAGAGTAGGAGAGAAAGAAAAGAATTGAGCAAGTTGAAATGCCCAAAAACTCAAGCTATTTATAGTGTTCTTGAACTCTTTAGATCAAGCCAAGTGTCCCTCCAGGTCTTATGGCATGCTTAGTGTCCCTATAGGTGTCCAAAGCAGGTGAAGGGTGGCAAAAATCGCTACTTGGTGGCCAAGAGAATGCACAAGAGCTTGACAGCAAAGCTGCTATGCTATACACATCTTACGGATCATAAAGTCTTTATACATATGGTCCGTAACGACCTGAGCTGGGCAGAGGTTTTAGAAAATGACAGTTTGGCCCCTGAACTTGTTTTCGTCATGTGTTGGCACTTCTAACACCCGTTAGTCACATTTTTAAGCTCTATATGGACGGTAAAGCATAGGGAACTTGAAATAAGTCCAAAAATGTCCCAGGTGTCGGTTCGTTTGGTCGTATGGTTGTGGTTTTTGGTTAATTATGACGAAAATTGTAACGAACGCGCACATGACCGTAAACGCGTAATGAATGATATTTTTGTATTCCAATCATCAATATACTAGATTTTAATGATTAAAACTTTTTTTGGATGTGCGTACATGTTCCGGATTAGAAAATACGTGAATCGGCATAGTTTCGCAGGATTTGCAAAATAGCCCCTAAAGTTACAAAAGCGTGATTTTGCCATACCGAACCCTTCAAAACGTATTAATAAGTTATGTAAAGGTTATTTAAGGTATGTTAAGCTTGTGTCATTTTTCCGGAGTGTACGTCGCGTTAAACTGATTACGTTTACGTAACAATTTGCGATTTTACTTCCAGAAGTCGTTAGAGAGTTTGTTATCGTGCAAGAATCGAATATGTGCAATTGTCATGATAAATAAATAAAACTCATAAATAACAGTAGGACCGATCATCGATGCTTAGGAACTTAAATTTGATATCTAACGTCCATAATAGCGGAAATATTACATCGTGTTTACCAATAGACAAGAATTAATCAGTTAATTACAAACTGACAGAGCTTCGCCTCCAAAATGCCAAAGTTACATATGAGAGACTCAAGCTAGGTATTTATAAGCAAACAAGTTTGGTCATGAGATACCTAAGTTCGCCTGAACTTGCCTTAGCAAGTTCGGCCGAACTTGGCTATACATGAAACATGGGAGAACTTGGCCTTCTACTACATAAATACATCATTCACCTAGCATATTCAGCTCTATACAATACATACTCGATATAAGACTAAGACATAGACTTTATGCACCAACAGACTCCCCCTTGGATATCGTCTTCGTCTTGTATCAGTCTCCAAAAACTCTGTCTTTTCAAAATGTCTTGTAAGACCGATCCTCGATGCTTAGGAACCTAAATTTGATATCTAACGTCCATAATAGCGGAAATATTATGTCGTGTTTACCAATAGACAAGAATTAATCAGTTAATCGTCAGTTTTATTGATCAAACGTTGTGATTACAAACTGACAGAGCTTCGCCTCCAAAATGCCAAAGTTACAAATGAGAGACTCAAGCTAGGTATTTATAGGTAAACAAGTTCGGTCATGAGATACCTAAGTTTGCCTGAACTTGCCTTAGCAAGTTTGGCCGAACTTGGCTATACATGATAACATGGGCGAACTTGGCCTTCTACTACATAAATACATCATTCACCTAGCTTATTCAGCTCTATACAATACAGACTCGATATAAGACTAAGACATAGATATTATGCACCAACAGACTCCCCCTTGGATATCGTCTTCATCTTGTATCAGTCTCCAAAAACTCTGTCTTCATATAAACGTTAACGCACACAACCGAAGAAGTTCTTGAACGGCTTCCTTCGTCGTTCTTGCTTTGGATCAGGCATTTGATCAGTTGGCGTGGTCTTTTAAAATTAGCCATTCTTAGAGAACTTTGCCTTACCGCCTTTTCCATTCTTTCTCTTTTATCGCCTCATTTCTTTTTTCCTCCTTTAAAAACTCAATTCTTTCTAACTCTCTCCACTTCGTTTGCCACATTTTTCCAGAATTGACTTCGCGTGCATAGCAAACATTTACAACTTTCTGAAACTGCATAGCTTATACCTTTTCACGTTCTTCAAAAACAATCTTGTTGTAGAACAAGGTTTTGATATCTTCTCTCGAGCAGTTCACAAGCCACATAGGATCTAGAATCCTTATCATCCTCCATAAACCCCTCATGCCCTGATAACCCATCACCTCAACATTTTCCTTTGATATATCCAAGTGTTCTTCAAACTTTAGAACAATAACTGCTTCACAAGTAGTTGGATCTATTTGCCATCACTTGAATAAAGGATAGAAGTTTTGTTCAATCGGTATTAGCGGCATATTCCTCATGGCTCTTGGACGTTTCATGATCAACGTAATGTCCTTTTCTCCCTTTTGCTTGTTTGTCTTGATTCGGCGGCTAGGAATAAAAGGCTTCCAATAATTGAATCCTTTAACCGCTTCATACTTTATCATCTTCCACAACAACTGATCAGCAACCTTCATATGGTATGTAACGTTCACAGTTTGAACCAACTCTTCCACATCCCAATACGGTAATGTCTTGAAATCAGCAAGGTATTTGAAGTATTGCACTCCAAACTCCCTTTTGATTGCATATACATTAAGCTCCTTAAACCATCCCCAACTCAAGATATCCCCTAAAGAAACATCTTTGTCTCTGGTAAAGAATGCTAGAGGACGTCTAAACTTGCGTTCACGTTGCATCTCTTTAAACTAGGACTTCCTTGCTTGAGCAATTTCCTCTTTCGTCATGGATTTAGGAACTTTACCCTCTCGGACTGATTCAACAATTCTTTCCTTCAACATGTCTTCATCAAGCTGCTTGTACATTCTTCAAACGTAGGAAAACTTTCTGAATTAGGACAAATGTACTTTGCTTTCTGATATGTTTCATCATCTGAAGACCAATCTTCCACAATTACTCGATTGTATTCGTCAGCTTCAAATCATCTTTGATACTGATAATCATTTGGTTCAAATGTGTTAACATTTAAAACTTCCTCGAAATCAAACTCTAAGCTTTCAGCTTCAACTAATCTCGCAAGATCTTCTTTCGAGTAGTTATGCACGTACTCCCCTTCTTCCACATTATGTTCTAGCATCAACATTAATGGCTTCGTGGGTACTGCAGCAATAGGCTTAGCAGATCGATCAACATCTGTCCCATCAATATCATCTGAAGGCCCTGTCTTCCCTGACTCCCCCTGACTTTTATCTTCCATTTTATTTGACTCGTCATCCATAAGTGAAGTAAAGTAAAAATATTCAGAGACTTTCGCTTCAGTAATCTTTATACCTGTACCACCCTGATCAAAATCATCACCACCTTGATCGTAATCATCATCATCATCACCAACATTCCAATCCTCGTAACCTTCTTCCTCTTCATCCTCTTTATCGTCTTTTTCAGCTTCTTCATTGTCTTTTTCTTCAGAAGCAGTAATAGGATCAGAAGGTTTGACAGATTTGTCAACCTTTGGAATATCAGACTCAGAAGCTTTCGAAACATCTTCAACTGGTTTCTCTGTAGCATCAGAAGACTTAGGAGTTTCACCTTCAACTCCTTTACGTTTTCCACTCTCAGCCAATTCTCTCTCAGATCGTTCTTTGGCTTCCTGTTGATCTAGATCATATTCTTTGATGAAGTCGATACCCAGTGCAATAGATAACACTTTCTACATCCTGGAGAATCTTCGATCATTTAGGGCTTGAATTGACTTAACTCTGAAATTTCTGTCTGCATCTTCTCATTCGCATCTTGCAGACTTTCGATCAATGCTTTAAGATTTTCACGCTCATTCTCTAACACCTTAATCTTATCATCCAAAATCTCTTTCTCAACCGCACTTTCATTCATCTTCTGAATAAGCTCTGCTTTCTCAACTTCATTTTGTGCCACTTTGTCTTCTAGTGCTTTGGCACGCTTTTCCAGAAGTTCAACGTTAGTTTGGAAAGAAATCGTTTAGATCCTGCAGACTTATCAGATCGCTATGCATATCACCAAAAATATTAGGCCCACTTGGAGATTTTGGTGTTGACTTTGGAGTCGTAGCTTTTGGTGTAGACTTCTTTGGCGTAGAACTTTCAAGATTCGAAGCCGTTGGAGCAACTGACGATTGAATAATCGGTACTTCCACAAAACTAGACACAGGTGGTTCTTGTGTAGCTTGTGGCCTTTCAGCTTCCGAAGAAATAATCACACGAGGTTCTTGTGTAACTCCTGGAAATTCAGCTTCACTTATATCAACAACAGGAGGTTCTTGTGTAGGAGGTTATTGTGTAACTCCTTTCTCCTGTGCGCCAGAAGGTTCTTGTGTCACTTCTGCACTTTTCAACGATTTTTTGTACCTTTTACTTACAGCCTTTTGCTCTTTCTTTGATTTTCTCTTTCCTTTAGTCTGAGGAGACCCTGTAGTCTTTGTTGACGAAACAATTGCAGACTTAACACGTTTAGATTTCTTCTTGGGTCTTTCCTCATCAGAATCTTTTGCCTGATTCGGATCGAAATCAGCATCTACTTCTCTTTCTTTCTCGGCTCTAATATCTGCCTCTGATTTCTCTAGTTCTTTAACTGGAATTTCTTTATCAGAATCATCTTCGTTTTCAGAAGTAGCAGATATAACATTGTCTTGAGTCGTTTTCACAGTCTCTTGACTCTCAATAACAACTGCAGCACTAGATCCAGCAACTTCTTCAACATTCTCTGGTTCATTTTCATCGACAAGCAAAGTTTCGACTTTCTTCACAACACGTTTCTTTTTAGACTTATCAGCTTCTGCCTTTAAGAACCATTCGCTCCTTGTGTTTGGTTTAAAATCTTTAAACGACTCCTTCTCAGCGTTAAGCTCTTTCTCATCGTCGCTACCATCTTTTCTCCATTTGTTGTATGGCGGCGCAATGTAATTAGAATCTTTGATCGCTCCGAATACAGGCTTTGCAACAGGAGCTGAAGCTTGCTTTTGAAACTTTATGAGCTTCTTCACTGTAGTCTCATCAAGATGAACTAAGTATAACACATCGTTCGGATCACGTGCAATATTCGTGTACTTTTCATCAATTAACATTTGCACAAATCTTGGATAGAGACAAAGCCTTGAATCCTCCACATTCTTCGACATGTGAGTGAAAACTAACTTCGAGAAGTTGAACAGCTTTTTCAGAATTAATGTGGTTGCCATGCAAGCTAAATAATCTTAGACATCGTCTAAACCGGCCTTGCGATGATTAATGTATGAATTATGGCGTGCATTAGGAGTTTATAGGGATTTGGCACTTCCCCTTTTTTCAGCGTCGGCTTGTTCACTCTCCCCTTATATCCCATACGGAAGAAAAATCCACGAACATCTTTTCGTCGAGGTAAACTGGATCGTCTTTGTTGTCGTTGAATTGCAGAATCCGTCGAATATCATCTTCAGTCACAGTAATCGGTTTTACTTCATTTCCGACTTGCACAGTTGAAGTGATCGTCTGCTCATCTTCACTTAAACTTGTGTTCATCCAGAAATGAAAAATATGAGATCTATATGATACTGTGCGCTCTGAAATAGCCCGATGTATAGGACTTTCTTCCAAAAACTTCAATATACTGTCGTATTCCTTCAAAGATGGACAGATCGATTTGTCGAGCGTAATACAGGTGTTGTGTGTCTTAGAAAATTCCACTGAGATTATACACTTTGGAACTTGTGCCTGAAAATCAACGCAAAACAATTAGCACGCTTATCGAGAAAAAGTCACAAAAAATTTTCTAACACTTTTATCAAGTTTGGGCGAACATGATATATGTGTTAAACATTATGTTTTGTTCAAGTTCGCCCGAACATATCATAATACATGTTCAAATATCAAAGTATAAGTTCGGGCGAACTTACATATAACCAAGTTTCAATATTTCACTTTATAAGTTCGAGCGAACTTATATCAACAACATTCAAATTTTCAAAACAACCCAAGTTCGGTGGAAGATGTATTAGGATCTTTTTATTCAGTTTGTTAACAAGTCCATTATACAAGTTCGGTCGAACTTGACAACAAGTTCGGTCGAACTTGACAACAAGTTCGGCCGAACTTGTCGTCTTCTCCAAACCTAATGACTGTTAACATGCCATTTATCCATTTCAGTTCAATCAAACACAATTACACGGTCGATTTTATTGTTCACAAACACCTAGATCTACCAATTTTAAGAATTTCAGATCTTGTTTCGTTCATTATCGGTCCAAACACAGTTTAAAGGTCAAATCAATACCTCTGCCATTGATTGTGGTGTGCACATCACCAAAACCAATTGAATTTGGGCAGCGTAACAGTATGAAATTGCCAAAATCGCTAAATCGCTCTTAATCGTTTAAGTTCGCTCAGAGATGATGAAGGCTGTTGAATGAGTTCGGCCGAACTTGATTGGTATTTATACCAAGTCAAGTTCGGGCGAACTTGTTAAGCGCAACAAAGAAGACCAACTAAGTTTGAGCGGACTTAGCCTTTAATCAACACAGCCATCTGCAAGTTCGGTCGAACTTGCTGTTTGCTAATACTTGATATTGTTTAGCAAGTTCGGCCGAACTTGCCAAACCTAACTTCAAATCGTTTCAAAATTTTCATTTTTAGCCCCTTTTTACCAGTTATGAAAATCCACTCAGTTGACCAAGTCCAAGCTAATGACCTTGGTTAACTGATTTGTCTGCCGAGTCCAAGTTAATGACCCGGGTTTGACCCGTTATGAACAAACTGTTGATATTTTCAAAATCAAAGATTCAATTTAATGAACTTTTTTATTGTTTTGTCTTTTCAGATTTTACAGATTAGCTCCAGGCCGTTGTCAAAGAGATTCCCACCAGTTCTAGCATCTTACCAGACTTCGATGACCCGTTCTCCAACATTGGTTTGCTGAAAACAATGTAGAAATAAAAATTTTTGAATTTTTGTAAGTTTATGCTAAAACACCTGAAAATCTTTTTGATCTTAATCTGTAAAGCTGATAAACTATGTACAGGACAATGTAAACTATGTACAAACATATTTACAGACATATTTTTGTGAATTCGTGTCTAAAGGATCAAATCAGTTAATTGAGACATATCACCAGTACCGTTGTCCTTTAAATGACTTTAAGCTTTAAACTCGTTTACCTAGATTGTCGATATGTTTGTCCACTTAAACTTTACCACATTTCTCAACTATTTCAAGATATGTTTAAGGTAAGATTTATGAAACTTGACTTATCTGTGGTTCCCACTTCTTGAATATACTCCCGTATCCTCGTAACCTTCTTCCTCTTCATCCTCTTTATCGTCTTTTTCGCCTCTTCATTGTCTTTTTCTTCAGAAGTAGTAATAGGATCAGAAGGTTTGACAGATTCGTCAACCTTTGGAATATCAGACTCAGAAGCTTTCGAAACATCTTCAACTGGTTTCTCTGCAGCATCAGAAGACTTAGGAGCGTCACCTTCAACTCCTTTACCTTTGCCACTCTCAGCCAATTATTTCTCAGATCGTTCTTTGGCTTCCTGTTGATCTAGACGATCATATTCTTTGATGAAGTCGATACCCAGTGCATTAGATAACACTTTCTGCATCGTAGAGAATCTTTGATCACTTAGGCTTGAATTGACTTTAACTCTGAAATTTCTGTCTGTATCTTCTCATTCGCAACTTGCAGACTTTCGATCAATGCTTTTAGATATTCACGCTCATTCTCTAACACCTTAATCTTATCATCCAAAATCTCTTTCTCAGCCGCACTTTGGTTCATCTTCTGAATAAGCTCTGCTTTCTCAACTTCATTCTGTGCCACTTTGTCTTCTAGTGCTTTGACACGCTTTTCCAGAAGTTCAACGTTAGTTTCTTGAAAGAAATCGTTTAGATCCTGCAGACTTATCGGATCGCTATGCATATCACCAAAAATATTAGGCCCTCTTGAGTTTTTGGTGTTTGACTTTGGAGTCGTAGCTTTTGGTGTAGACTTCTTTGGCGTAGAACTTTCAAGATTCGAAGTCGTTGGAGCAACCGATGTCACACCCTCAATTTCCATTTGCGGAGTTCTACCGCGAGACGTGTGAACAAACCAGAATCTAAGACACTAGTACGTCGAACGACTCTATATGATTTGATGATACGTTTTCCAAAATCATTTGTTGTAAATTTTAGATTACCAATATTTAGCATGAGTATCGGTTTTTAAAGTTTGAGCGGAAGCATAACTAAGTAGTGATGCGGCGCCAACACAAACGCCAAAACAAAAGTAAAATCCCAAAAACAGTATTAATAAATGAGACTCTATAATGATGTCTTGTTCAATGCGTGTGCGTGCACCTAGAGCTCCTAGCGTCCTGAGAAACATGTAAAGAAACAACTGTCAACATTAAAGATGAGTGAGTTCACAGGTTTTCATAAATTCGTTGTTCGGTTTTAGTTTGTTACTCCGTTATCCCCAACCCGGGATAACATACCAGTTCCATTATTCCAAACCCGGAATAATAAGTTGTTGCTTCCAATATTCCCAAACCGGAATATTAAGTTGTGTTTCCATTATCCCCAACCCGGGATAATAAGTTGATGTTTCCAATATTCCAAACCCGGAATATTATGTTGTTCCGTAATTAAGTTCAATATTAATGTATATAGGTAGCTAGCCTAAAGTCATGTCACTAAGTGTTCGCGATCGAAGCTGACATTTGTGCCTCCGTTTTGCCAGGCCTATCACATGACCATGGCGATGTTAGGCCAATTATACACCCGTTGACCATACCCGGTCGGCTAGCGCGACTAGCTCGGATGGGGCTCGTCAGACCCAGTAGTACTACTTATAATTCCCCCGCTACTTAACCCAAATACTAACGATCCGAGGAGATTGTCGAGGACTTAAGTGATAAAGCTG
Organism: Scalesia atractyloides; assembly: GCA_947069175.1. Lineage (NCBI taxonomy): Eukaryota > Viridiplantae > Streptophyta > Magnoliopsida > Asterales > Asteraceae > Scalesia > Scalesia atractyloides. The sequence continues at coordinate 44,428,691 of CAMTDV010000025.1, forward strand.
CATAGTGACCATAACATTACATTAACATTAACTTAGTTACCGTATCGTTATGTGACGTTACATTCGTATAACGTAAAGAGTTTGAGTTTGAGAGTGTATACATGTTTCTCCCCCTGTTGTTTAAAAACCGTATAAAGTTAGGGGCCGTGAACTCACCTTTATTAGCTCGGTTAGTGTGGCAAAGATGTTATAAGAGATGGGACCGCTAGTTGCGTCCTAACAAACCAATTAATTCCATGTCAGTGTGTAATCACACCAATACAAATTCCACACGTAATTTACTCACAAAGTGATACACACAAACAACATAACTAACACTTCAAACATGCATGCAAGTATTTTCATATGATCATAGTAATCAAACAACTTATCATGAACACATTCCAAATCCATGCAACACTTTAATGCATAAAATCACAAGTTAACAACTTTCTGCTTAATACTCAATTATTCAGCTGTTTTCTAGGATTTTTATAAAATAGTTCCAGCATTCTAAAAATTCCCATATTTTTACAGTAGGTGACCTTTATACCATAGAAATTTATATAATTTTCTCAAGTCCTAAATCTTCACCCATTAACCATAAATATTAATTCACTAAGCTGCAGTCAGATTTACCGCTTTCTGACTGCAGTCCACGGAAGAATTTATTTAAAAATCACTGATCGTCCGATTAACAAAATTCCAGTTGGAGTTGCCCGGAAATTTCTATACCTAGTTGCTGTACAAAAATCATGACTCAACTCTCTACTGATTTTAAAATCTAGCTTGATAAACAACCAACAAAATTCCAGAATTTTAACAGCTTTACCTACCGAACTTTTTAACCCTTTAAAAATATCAAACGATTTCAGAAAATTATGAATCCAGCCCATTGGATTCCTTATTCAAATCTCTAGGTTTTAGACCTCAGAAAATCCGTTTTTCGACAACTAACGACCAAGTTACAGCCTGATAAATCGGCTGAAACTTTCACTCAGCATGCTGTTTTCTGCATCTCCTTATACTAAGTTCGTATAACTCGTTCATGTGACTAGCCAAGGCGATCAAGATTCGATTTTTAATCCTAGATTAATACTAATAATCTATCCATGCAACCCTACTTAATAACTTCTAGTTATTATAACAACACACAGCCTATACATTCAACCTAGTGTAACCAATCCGAACAATGAGATCATTCAGTGTAAACATCATCGACAAATCGGCTAATCTAACATCTCGTTCAATCATGCTTGGCCAGCTTTTATCTTCCGAAAACACACGATCGTTTCAATCAATAAATCAATCCGAAACAACAACAAAATCAACACACATAACTCAGAACTTTCAAGTCTCTATATACTTGCGGACAACCTACATATGCATATAATCCGAAACAACTTAAACATTCAAGCATGCATATTTATCGGAGACAATACAATCAAACACATATTTACTCGACTATGATCTAGCAACATATGGTAAATTCTAGATGATAAGGTAATCGAACCGTGGGTATGCTAAGGAAGATGACGAGGGCTGCTGCGTTCGGAAGATGATGTGGGCTGTTTGTGATCGCTGCAGGGAACAAGTGGGCTGATCTCGCGACCTAATGAAGGTGAACAAAGGCTGTCTACGATCGAATGGAATGAACAAGCTGATCAGATGAAAGCTAATTTGCGATTGAATGGACTGAACAAGCTGCCGACGGCAGTGAAACTCTAGGGTTTTGTGTTTTTGAATGAACATGCATGGGTTTGTATTTATAGGCGCAAGGGGGAACAAGGTTACGGTTTGGTTTGGGTTTATGGCCGAGAATCTTGGGTTGTTTGTTTTGGGTCTTGATCACGTGGCCGAGGGACTAGAATGGTTGGTTTGGCCGATTAGTTTGAGTTGGATTGGGTGGGTTCGGTTTGGGTTTTATCTTGCGGCCAAGAGACTAGGGTGAGTTAATTTGATTTGAGTTTTGATCTTGGCCGAATAGTTGGAACTCTAGGTCTAGGTTTAAACTTTGTGAACTCCTAGAGTCACCATGAATCTCTTTGGTTCGTGTCGCGGTTCGGTTCGTGTACGTATTTATTATACATACATATATAACTAAAAATCCACACAACACACAACACGTATTTAATTCATGCATACTTAGCCTATATATATTCGACAAATATCACATGTAAGTTATCCGGAAAACCCGGGATATCACATTATCCCCATGTTGAAAGAATTTTCGTCCCGAAAATTGAGTAAACGTGGTTTAGCATGTAACGTACATGTTTAGAGTGCCACGCACAAAGAGTTAGTTCGTTTATAATGGTACGCAACGTTACAAGAAATTCCCAAGTGTCATACACAAAGATTTCCAAGTGTCATGCACAAGAATTTAGTCAATAATAGTACACGAAAGTATGAGAAATTTCCAGGTTGTCACATCATCCCCTTGTTGAAAGAATTTTCGTCCCGAAAATTTAGGTACTGTCATCGTTAGTTTGCTGCTCAGTTGCGAAGAGGTGTGGGTATTTGCTTTTCATTTGGTCCTCTCTTTTCCACGTGAACTCCGGTCCACGCTTAGAGTCCCAACGAACTTTAACGATCGGAATCTTGCTGTGCCTCCGAGTCTTGATCTCACGATCCATGATCTCGATAGGCTTTTCCACGAAGTGTAGTTGTTCATCCACTTGGATCTCATCCAATGGAATAACTAAAGTTTCATCTGATAGACACTTCTTCAAATTTGAGACGCGAAATACATTGTGAACTCCACTGAGTTCGGCAGGAAGGTCTAATTGATATGCTACGAGCCCGATACGTTTCAAAATTACAAACGGGCCTACGTACCGTGGATTAAGTTTGCCCCGTTTTCCAAAGCGGATTACACCCTTCCAGGGTGACACCTTTAGTAGGACGCTGTCGCCTACTTGAAATTCGAGCGGTTTGCGTCGTTGGTCAGCGTAGCTTTTCTGTCGATCTCGTGCCGCCGCCATGCGGTTTCTGATTTGTACAATCTTTTCAGTAGCCTCAAGTATTAACTCAGGGCCTGTGAGTTGACTGTCTCCGACTTCTGCCCAGCAGACCGGTGATCTACATTTGCGGCCGTATAACGCTTCAAACGGTGCTGCCGAAATACTCGTGTGATAGCTGTTGTTATATGATAATTCCACTAGAGGCAGGTGAATTTCCCAATTATTTCCGAAGTCCACTACGCATGCCCTAAGCATGTCTTCCAAGGTTTGTATGGTCCTTTCGCTTTGACCATCAGTCTGAGGGTGATAAGCTGTGCTCATATCCAAGCGTGTTCCCAACGCTTTCTGGAGTGACTGCCAGAAGTTTGACGTGAAGCGAGCATCTCTATCTGATATGATAGACGTTGGCACTCCGTGCCGAGAAACTACTTCCTTAATGTAGATGCGAGTCAACTTCTCCATCTTATCCGTTTCTTTGATAGCTAGGAAGTGTGCGGACTTAGTTAAACGATCCACAATCACCCAGATGGTGTCGCAACCACCCAAGGTTCGCGGGAGTTTAGTGATAAAATCCATTGAAATCTGATCCCACTTCCACACTGGGATCTCAGGTTGTTGGAGTAGCCCCGATGGCTTTTGATACTCCACCTTGACTTTTGCACAAGTCAAACATTTACTCACGTAGGTGGCTATATCTGCTTTCATGTTAGGCCACCAATACGCAACTTTAAGGTCCTGATACATCTTATCCGAACCCGGATGAACAGAGTATCGAGATTTGTGAGCTTCATCCATAACTAGCTCTCTGAGGTTCCCGTAGAGAGGTACCCATATGCGATTCATGAAATACCGGGTTCCATTGGGCTTTAACTCCCAATTGCGTTCCATTTTTCCCACTGATTCGGCTTTGATGTTTTCCTCCTTAACTGCTTCTAACTGGGCGTCGCGTATTTGATCGGGTAGTCCTGAATGAATAGTGAGTTGTAGTGCTCGTACACGACGAGGTTTCAAGTGTTCCTTCCTGCTGAGGGCATCAGCTACCACGTTAGCTTTACCCGGGTGATACCGAATGGCACACTCATAATCGTTCAAGAGTTCGACCCAGCGACGCTGTCGCATGTTCAACTCCTTCTGATCAAAGATGTGCTGGAGGCTTTTGTGGTCAGTGAAGATTGTGCACTTCGTTCCATAAAGGTAGTGTCTCCAAATCTTAAGTGCAAACACTACTGCTCCCAATTCTAGGTCATGCGTCGTGTAGTTTTTCTCGTGAACCTTCAGCTGTCGCGACGCATACGCGATGACCTTATCGCGTTGCATGAGTACGCATCCCAATCCCTGAATGGAAGCATCACAATATACTACAAAGTCATCTGTCCCTTCCGGCAAGGACAGAATGGGTGCACTGCAAAGTTTCTGCTTCAGCAATTGAAACGCTGCTTCTTGCTTGTCACCCCAATTATACTTGATACCTTTCTGAGTGAGGGTAGTAAGCGGTTGTGCAATCTTTGAAAACCCCTCGATGAAGCGTCTATAGTAACCAGCCAATCCCAAAAATTGGCGGATTTCCGTCGGTGTCTTAGGTGCTTCCCAGTTTTTGATGGCTTCAATCTTGGCAGGGTCTACGTGGATACCCTTTTCATTCACGACGTGCCCGAGAAACTGAACTTCTCGGATCTAGAAATCACACTTCGAAAGCTTGGCGTATAGCTTTTCCTGTTGAAGTAATTCTAGCAGCATTCGTAGATGCTCAGCATGCTCTTCTTTATCCTTGGAGTAGATGAGTATGTCATCGATGAACACGATGACAAATTTGTCAAGGTATGGTTTACACACGCGATTCATGAGGTCCATGAATACCGCAGGTGCGTTAGTGAGACCGAATGGCATGACCAAGAACTCGTAATGGCCATACCGAGTGCGAAATTCTGTCTTAGTGATATCCTCCTCCCTGACGCGTAGCTGATGATAACCGGACTTAATCAATCTTAGAGTAGTAACTTGACCCTTGAAGTTGGTCGAATAGATCATCGATGCGAGGTAACGGGTATCGGTTCTTGACTGTAACCTTGTTGAGTTCCCTATAGTCGATGCACATGCGGAAAGTCCCGTCCTTCTTCTTGACAAAGAGGACTGGAGCTCCCCATGGCGAAACACTTGGTCGGATAAATCCTTTCTCTAAAAGTTCCTGAAGTTGGGTAGACAGCTCCTGCAGCTCGGCTGGAGCTAAGCGGTATGGAGCCTTGGCGATGGGAGTTGCATTGCTTGCCAATTCGATTTCAAACTCCAATTGTCGATGTTGTGGAAGACCAGGTAGTTCTTCTGGGAATACATCGGAAAAATCACGGACGACAGGGATGTCTTCTATACGTTTCTCGTCCTTAGGCGGTTCGGTGATTAGTGCGAGTAAAGCGAAGGAATTCTTTTTCCGGAGATACTTCTGAGCGTGCATAAATGAGATAATGTTGGTGACGGCGCTTGCCTTGTCGCCTTGTACCGTCAAGATTTCGTCGTTCGAGAGTGGAATACGGATAGACTTTTCGAAGCAGAGAACTTCAGCCCGTACGTCGGATAACCAGTCCATTCCGACTACCACGTCAAAACTACCCAGGGTTGTTGTCATCAGATCGATGGTAAAAGTGTGGCCCGTGAGTTTGAGTTGGCAGCCAGATACGATTTGGGTCACATTTACAGATTTACCATTGGCTAATTCTATCACATAAGGGGTCTCTAATGGTTTGAGCGTGAGATTTAGGTTCTTCCTAAAAGACTCAGATATAAAGCTCCTATCCGCACCCGTATCAAAAAGCACAGAAGCAAAATGTTCATTAAGGGGAAACTTACCGGTGACCACGTTGGTGTCGTTTCTGGCCTCTCCGCGGCCCAATGTAAATGCACGCGACCTTTGGCACCTCCTGTGCCACCGTTCCCATTGTTGTTGTTATTATTATTGTTGTGTTGTTGTGGTTGTTTCCACCATTATTGTTGTTGTTGCGCAACTGTGGGCAGTCTTTTCTGAAATGAGTAGTGCTACCACACTGATAGCATCCCCGATTTATACCCTGCTGCTGACCCTGAGGCTGATTCTGATTTTTTCTGGACATAATTTCCCCACGACAATCCCTTGCCGCATGTCCCATTTTGCCACATCTTTGGCAGCGATTTCCGGCACAAGGGCCGTTATGATGGAGATTACAACGGTTGCACTGCGGCTTCCGACCTACATAACCGCCTGCATTCTGGTTGTTGTTGTTGTTGTAGTTGTTGTTGTAGTTGCTGTTGTTGTTGGAACGATTTTGATGACCCCGGTGCTGTGGTAGTGATTGAACCTTTTTTGGGTTCCCTTGCTGTGGATGTGATGACGAAGGCTGTCGAATGGTGGAGTCTTCAAACTTTCTTTTGTTATCTGAGGCAACTTCAGTGGTACCCCGTGCTGGTAGTTTCTTCTGTTCCACCGCTTTATCAGTGAGTTTGTGAGCCAATCGGATAGCTTGATGTTCTGTTACAGGGTTACTAGACATCACCATTCCCTGAATTTCCGGAACCAGACCCCCGAGATAGAACTTGAGTCTTTTCTCCACCGTGTTTGCCAAATCAGGACACAGAAATACCAAGTCATGGTGTTTCGCAGTGTAAGCCTCAATTTCTGATCCCACCATCTTGTGGTTCCATAGAGCTTGCTCTAACTGTTGCACTCTGTCTCGTGGACAGTACTCCTCTTTAATCAGGGCCTTGAACTCAGTCCATGCCATTGCATTTGCAGCTAACAGTCCACGTGTTTGGACTTGGGCATTCCACCATGTCAGTGCCCCCTCTTCCAGTGTTGAGGCAGCGTATTTGACCTTGTTGGCCTCTAAGCAGTTGCACATTTCAAAAACAGATTCCGACTTTTCGATCCAGCGGACCAATCCAATGGGTCCTTCCGCCCCCGAGAACTTGCTTGGCTTTGCGTCAAGGAACATCTTATAGGGATTAAAGCCCCCTCCTGCTGACAGAGAACAAGGAAGTCAGCAAGGAATTGTACTAGCCTCACTATTAGATTTTCACGCGAAAACTTAATAATGGTTACCTGCCGGCTGGTTCTGCACACCCGCTAATGCTGCGTTCACATGCTCCTGGATCATGGCAGCTAGCTCTTCGGGCGTCAAGTTTAGGTTTCCACGTCTTCCAGTCGCCATTTAGATCTTCGAAACACAACATAAACACACTCCGATAAGTCTATATATCCAATATAGTTATCCTACTTCGTACTTTAATAATTATTAAGTTACGTCAACTCAATATGTTAAATAGTCAAAGAAATACTTGATTAACTGAAATCTCAACGTCTTACAAAAGTGCAAATCAAACATACGAATTTACTATAAAGTCTCAAGTTTAAATACAGGTGGAAAATAATAAACTGAAGGAAAACAAATAATATAAACGAGACGTGTCAGTCGTCTACGCCTCCATCCCCTAAGTCACTGTCGTTGCCGTCATCCTGTGCGGCATTTCCAGCTTCCTCAGCTGGGTCCTCCTCCTGATCCTCTTCAGGATCCTCCTCTTCCGGCACTGGAGGGGCAGGTGCTGGTTCAAGTGCTTGATTTTGCAGTTCCTGAATGTTCCAACTGTTTTCCAGGACCCTGTCCTCCAGCCAGTCGGCTCTTATCTGCTCAGCACGCAGATCCCTGGCTATAGTGTTACGGGCTATCTTGCTCGTACGATGCTCTTCCTCGAGCGAGTCGATCTTTCCTGTAAGGTGTCGGATCTTCCATCCTTGTGCTAATATGGTTTCCTGCATTCTTTCTATCTGTTTTTGTTGTGTATGAACCAGGATTCTAAGCATGTCGAGTCCTATTTCTACAGGATTAACCGGTTCAACCGGTACAGCAATAGTTGGGCGTAACGATGACTCCTCCCCCAGAGCGAGCCTTTTCCTCGCTGCTGAGCGTGTCTCCACGCCATAAGGTGGTATGGGTTCCACCATTGGTGCCTTTCCTGATGCTCTTGGTGGCGTAAGTCTGTCGGACGATGATGACGATGAGGATGATGACATTGCCTGATAGGTCGTGTAGTTAGTTACGAGGTGTTTTCATTTTCTTATTATGAAGGTATAACCTACCAAACACGTTTGTAGCATATTGCATAACAAGATGTAATAATTCAGTGCCAAACTAAGTCTAGTGTCGTGATATCAGCTATAGTTTAGGTCTACTTCTAATGCAAACCTGGTTCTCTATAGCTAGTGGCTCTGATACCAATCTGTCACACCCTCAATTTCCACTTGCGGAGTTCTACCGCGAGACGTGTGAATAAACCAGAATCTAAGACACTAGTACGTCGAACGACTCTATATGATTTGATGATACGTTTTCCAAAATCATTTGTTGTAAATTTTAGATTACCAATATTTAGCATGAGTATCGGTTTTTAAAGTTTGAGCGGAAGCATAACTAAGTAGTGATGCGGCGCCAACACAAACGCCAAAACAAAAGTAAAATCCCAAAAACAGTATTAATAAATGAGACTCTATAATGATGTCTTGTTCAATGCGTGTGCGTGCACCTAGAGCTCCTAGCGTCCTGAGAAACATGTAAAGAAACAAGTGTCAACATTAAAGATGAGTGAGTTCACAGGTTTTCATAAATTCGTTGTTCGGTTTTAGTTTGTTACTCCGTTATCCCCAACCCGGGATAACATACCAGTTCCATTATTCCAAACCCGGAATAATAAGTTGTTGCTTCCAATATTCCCAAACCGGAATATTAAGTTGTGTTTCCATTATCCCCAACCCGGGATAATAAGTTGATGTTTCCAATATTCCATACCCGGAATATTATGTTGTTCCGTAATTAAGTTCAATATTAATGTATATAGGTAGCTAGCCTAAAGTCATGTCACTAAGTGTTCGCGATCGAAGCTGACATTTGTGCCTCCGTTTTGCCAGGCCTATCACATGACCATGGCGATGTTAGGCCAATTATACACCCGTTGACCATACCCGGTCGGCTAGCGCGACTAGCTCGGATGGGGCTCGTCAGACCCAGTAGTACTACTTATAATTCCCCCGCTACTTAACCCAAATACTAACGATCCGAGGAGATTGTCGAGGACTTAAGTGATAAAGCTGCATAGTGACCATAACATTACATTAACATTAACTTAGTTACCGTATCGTTATGTGACGTTACATTCGTATAACGTAAAGAGTTTGAGTTTGAGAGTGTATACATGTTTCTCCCCCTGTTGTTTAAAAACCGTATAAAGTTAGGGGCCGTGAACTCACCTTTATTAGCTCGGTTAGTGTGGCAAAGATGTTATAAGAGATGGGACCGCTAGTTGCGTCCTAACAAACCAATTAATTCCATGTCAATGTGTAATCACACCAATACAAATTACACACGTAATTTACTCACAAAGTGATACACACAAACAACATAACTAACACTTCAAACATGCATGCAAGTATTTTCATATGATCATAGTAATCAAACAACTTATCATGAACACATTCCAAATCCATGCAACACTTTAATGCATAAAATCACAAGTTAACAACTTTCTGCTTAATACTCAATTATTCAGCTGTTTTCTAGGATTTTTATAAAATAGTTCCAGCATTCTAAAAATTCCCATATTTTTACAGTAGGTGACCTTTATACCATAGAAATTTATATAATTTTCTCAAGTCCTAAATCTTCACCCATTAACCATAAATATTAATTCACTAAGCTGCAGTCAGATTTACCGCTTTCTGACTGCCGTCCACGGAAGAATTTATTTAAAAATCACTGATCGTCCGATTAACAAAATTCCAGTTGGAGTTGCCCGGAAATTTCTATACCTAGTTGCTGTACAAAAATCATGACTCAACTCTCTACTGATTTTAAAATCTAGCTTGATAAACAACCAACAAAATTCCAGAATTTTAACAGCTTTACCTACCGAACTTGTTTAACCCTTTAAAAATATCAAACGATTTCAGAAAATTATGAATCCAGCGCCATTGGATTCCTTATTCAAATCTCTAGGTTTTAGACCTCAGAAAATCCGTTTTTCGACAACTAACGACCAAGTTACAGCCTGATAAAGTCGCTGAAACTTTCACTCAGCATGCTGTTTTCTGCATCTCCTTATACTAAGTTCGTATAACTCGTTCATGTGACTAGCCAAGGCGATCAAGATTCGATTTTTAATCCTAGATTAATACTAATAATCTATCCATGCAACCCTACTTAATAACTTCTAGTTATTATAACAACACACAGCCTATACATTCAACCTAGTGTAACCAATCCGAACAATGAGATCATTCAGTGTAAACATCATCGACAAATCGGCTAATCTAACATCTCGTTCAATCATGCTTGGCCAGCTTTTATCTTCCGAAAACACACGATCGTTTCAATCAATAAATCAATCCGAAACAACAACAAAATCAACACACATAACTCAGAACTTTCAAGTCTCTATATACTTGCGGACAACCTACATATGCATATAATCCGAAACAACTTAAACATTCAAGCATGCATATTTATCGGAGACAATACAATCAAACACATATTTACTCAACTATGATCTAGCAACATATGGTAAATTCTAGATGATAAGGTAATCGAACCGTGGGTATGCTAAGGAAGATGACGAGGGCTGCTGCGTTCGGAAGATGATGTGGGCTGTTTGTGATCGTTGCAGGGAACAAGTGGGCTGATCTCGCGACCTAATGAAGGTGAACAAAGGCTGTCTACGATCGAATGGAATGAACAAGCTGATCAGATGAAAGCTAATTTGCGATTGAATGGACTGAACAAGCTGCCGACGGCAGTGAAACTCTAGGGTTTTGTGTTTTTGAATGAACATGCATGGGTTTGTATTTATAGGCGCAAGGGGGAACAAGGTTACGGTTTGGTTTGGGTTTATGGCCGAGAATCTTGGGTTGTTTGTTTGGGTCTTGATCACGTGGCCGAGGGACTAGAATGGTTGGTTTGGCCGATTAGTTTGAGCTGGATTGGGTGGGTTCGGTTTGGGTTTTATCTTGCGGCCAAGAGACTAGGGTGAGTTAATTTGATTTGAGTTTTGATCTTGGCCGAATAGTTGGAACTCTAGGTCTAGGTTTAAACTTTGTGAACTCCTAGAGTCACCATGAATCTCTTTGGTTCGTGTCGCGGTTCGGTTCGTGTACGTATTTATTATACATACATATATAACTAAAAATCCACACAACACACAACACGTATTTAATTCATGCATACTTAGCCTATATATATTCGACAAATATCACGTGTAAGTTATCCGGAAAACCCGGGATATCACAACCGACGATTGAATAATCGGTACTTCCACAAAACTAGACACAGGAGGTTCTTGTGTAGCTCCTGGCCTTTCAGCTTCCGAAAAAATCATTACAGGAGGTTCTTGTGTGACTCCTGGACGTTCAGCTTCACTTATATCAACAACAGAAGGTTCTTGTGTAGGACGTTCTTGTGTAACTCCTTTCTCTTGTGCTCCAGAAGGTTCTTGTGTCACTTCTCCGCTTTTCAACAATTTTTGTACCTTTTGTTTACAGCCTTTTGCTCTTTCTTTGATTTTCTCTTTCCTTTATTATGAAGAGACCCTGTAGTCTTTGTCGACGAAACAGTTGCAGACTTAACACGTTTAGATTTCTTCTTGGGTCTCTCCTCATCAGACTCTTTTTCCTGATTCGGATCGAAATCAACATCTACTTCTCTTTCTTTCTCGGCTCTAATATCTGCCTCTGATTTCTCTAGTTCTTTAACTGGAATTTCTTTATCAGAATCATCTTCGTTTTCAGAAGTAGCAGATATAACATTGTCTTGAGTCGTTTTCACAGTCTCTTGACTCTCAATAACAACTGCAGCACTAGATCCAGCAACTTCTTCAACATTCTCTGGTTCATTTTCATCGACAAGCATAGTTTCGACTTTCTTCACAACACGTTTCTTTTTAGACTTATCAGCTTCTGCCTTTAAGAACCATTCGCTCCTTGTGTTTGGTTTAAAATCTTTAAACGACTCCTTCTCAGCGTTAACCTCTTTCTCATCGTCGCTACCATCTTTTCTCCATTTGTTGTATGGCGGCGCAATGTAATTAGAATCTTTGATCGCTCCGAATACAGGCTTTGCAACAGGAGCTGAAGCTTGCTTTTGAAACTTTATGAGCTTCTTCACTATGGTCTCATCAAGATGAACTAAGTATAACACATCGTTCGGATCACGTGCAATATTCGTGTACTTTTCATCAATTAACATTTGCACAATTCTTGGATAGAGACAAAGCCTTGAATCCTCCATATTCTTCGACATGTGAGTGAAAATTAACTTCGAGAAGTTGAACGGCTTTTTCAGAATTAATGTGGTTGCCATGCAAGCTAAATAATCTTGGACATCGTCTAAACCGGCCTTGTGATGACTAAATGTATGAATTATGGCGTGCATTAGGAGTTTATAGCGATTTGGCACTTCCCCTTTTTTCAGCGTCGGCGTGTTCACGCTCCCCTTATATCCCATACGGAAGAAAAAACCACGAACCATCTTTTCGTCGAGGTAAACTAGATCGTCTTTGTTGTCGTTGAATTGCAGAATCCGTCGAATATCATCTTCAGTCACAGTAATCAGTTTGACTTCATTGCCGACTTGCACAGTTGAAGTGATCGTCTACTCATCTTCACTTAAACTTGCGTTCATCCAGAAATGAAAAATATGAGATCTATATGACACTGTGCGCTCTGTAATAGCCCGATGTATAGGACTTTCTTCCAAAAACTTCAATATACTGTCGTATTCCTTCAAAGATGGACAGATCGATTTGTCGAGCGTAATACAGGTGTTGTGTGTTTTAGAAAATTCCACTGAGATTATACACCTGAAAATCAACGCAAAACAATTAGCACGCTTATCGAGAAAAAGTCACAAAAAATTTTTAACACTTTTATCAAGTTCGGGCGAACTTGATATATGTGTTAAACATTCTGTTTTGTTCAAGTTCGCCCGAACATATCATAATACATGTTCAAATATCAAAGTATAAGTTCGGGCGAACTTACATATAACCAAGATTCAATATTTCACTTTATAAGTTCGAGCGAACTTATATCAACAACATTCAAATTTTCAAAACAACCCAAGTTCTGTGGAAGATGTATTAAGATCTTTTTATTCAGTTTGTTAACAAGTCCATTATACAAGTTCGGTCGAACTTGACAACAAGTTCGGCCGAACTTGTCGTCTTCTCCAAACCTAATGACTGTTAACATGCCATTTATCCATTTCAGTTCAATCAAACACAATTACACGGTCGATTTTGAGATGTAGATAACAATTTTAAGTTCAATTTTGTTCACAAACACCTAGATCTACCAATTTTAAGAATTTCAGATCTTGTTTCATACATTATTGGTCCAAACACAGTTCAAAGGTCAAATCAATACCTCTGCCATTGATTGTGGTGTGCAAATCACCAAAACCAATTGAATTTGGGCAGCGTAACAGTATGAAATTGCTAAATTGCTAAATCTCTCTCCATCGTTTAAGTTCGCTCAGAGATGATGAAGGCTGTTGAATGAGTTCGGGCGAACTTGATTGGTATTTATACCAAGTCAAGTTCGGGCGAACTTGTTAAGCCCAACAAACAAGCCCAACTAAGTTCTAGCGGACTTAGCCTTTAATCAACACAGCCATCTGCAAGTTCGGTCGAACTTGCTGTTTGTTAATACTTTATATTGTTTAGCAAGTTCGGCCGAACTTGCCAAACCTAACTTCAATTTTTTTCAAAATTTTCATTTTTAGCCCCTGAACTTTTCAATTTTTACCAGTTATGAAAATCCACTCAGTTGATCAAGTCCAAGCTAATGACCTTGGTTAACCGATTTGTCTGCCAAGATCAAGTTAATGACCCCGGTTTGACCCGTTACGGCCAAACTGTTGATATTTTCAAAATCAAAGATTCAATTTAATGAACTTTTTTATTGTTTTAACTTTTCAGATTTTACAGATTAGCTCCCAACCCGTTGTCAAAGAGATTCCCACCAGTTCTAGCATCTTACCAGACTTCGAAGACTCGTTCTCCAACATTGGTTGCTGAAAACAATGTAGAAATAAAATTTTCGAATTTTTGTAAGTTTATGCTAAAACACACTGAAAATCTTTTTGATTTTAATCTGTAAAGCTGATAAACTATGTACAGGACAATGTAAAACTATGTACAAACATATTTACACATATATTTTTGTGAATTCATGTATAAAGGATCATATCAGTTAATTGAGACATATCACCAGTACCGTTGTCCTTTAAATGACTTTAAGCTTTAAACTCGTTTACCTAGATTGTCGATATGTTTGTCCACTTAAACTTTACCACATTTCTCAACTGTTTCAAGATATATTTAAGGTAAGATTTATGAACTTGACTTATCTATGGTTCCCACTTCTTGAATATACTCCCGTATCCAGATTCCTTAGAATTCATCTTACTGGTGAATATAGCATAATTGATATCTGTATCTAGGTTATGCGAGACCTTGAGAGCTCAGGTTAGTACTACCGTACAGACAAAGAGATGAAGGCTCCTCTTTAAGGTGTGTTCCACTTAAGGAATCTTTTTAGCACTGCAAATGATTAGATCTTTCGATTCTTTTCAATATTGCATGCAGTTTGGGGATTTTTGGCGAAAGTATTATAGAAGTTCTAGGCCATTGCTTTCGCAAAATTAGAAGAACTTGTATAATACCCCAAATATCAACTATCTATAAAGACCTCGTATCTCAGAATCAGGCAATCTTTCAAACAAAATTTCAGAGTACTAAGTCCATATATCCAAGATGTGTTAATCCACAAGATTAAGCAGTTGCTAAATTTAGTTTATATATCGAAAACAGTTTACTGATTGTGTTAAGTCTATCGACACATCCACAGTAAGACTCGTTTATCACTTTTAAACATAACATTTCTTCCGCATACTTGATAGTCCACTGATGTACTATCATTTCCTTATATGACACTAAATTCTTTTTGTAAACAATTTGAATTTTTCAAATGTTTTTGGATTTTAAAATTTTTCGAATATTTTTGTATTTTCTCTTTTTTTAATGTTTTTGTATTTTCTCTAACATGTCTCCCCCTAAAATCAAAAACATCTTTTTGGATTTTAGTTTTTAACAAAATTCTAAACTAGAAAGATATTTACAAACCAATGTGGATCACACGAACTCGTCGTCCGATCCGTATTCAACCTCAGTGTCCGCACCTGTCAGCAAATTTTTCATACCATTAATTCTCAGCAAGTATTTAAACCGTGACAAAGAAAATGGTTTGGTATAAAATCAGCCTTTTGTTCGTCGGAATGGATTTTTTCTATCCGCACCAATTTCTTTTCATAGCAATCACGAATGAAATGATAACGAATTTCAATGTGTTTTTGTACGTGAGTGATGAACCGGATTTTTAGTTATATCTATGGTGGCCTTGTTATCAACAAACAGCATAGTGTCTAGAAATTGTAGACCATAGTCTCTCATCTACTGTTGAATCCGCAGAATCTGTGAACAACAGTTGGAGGCCAAGATATACTCAGCTTCACAGGTAGAAAGAGCGACCCTAGTCTGTTTCTTACACTACCAGGTTACCATTCTTGTTCCGAAGAATTGGCATCCCGATGTAGTTGATTATGAAATCAACTTATCTACACCAAAATCAGAATCAGCATAGCCTGTGAGGTCGAAATTGTCGTTCTTCGGGTACCACAAGCCGGTGCTTGGGCATCCTTTCAGATATATGAAGATTCGCTTCACGATCTGCATGTGTAAGATCGTCGGGCTTGACTGACATCTGGCGTAGAGGCAGGTTGGATACATAATATCTGGGCGCGATGCCGTCAGATACATCATCGATCCAATCATCGATCTGTATAACGTCTCGTCAACTTTGGCTCCAGTCTCGTCAACGCAAATCCTGTGATTTAGAGCAAGAAGTGTAGATAGAGGCTTCAAGCTTTCCATTCCAAACTTCTTCAAGATGTCGTGAACATACTTAGTCTGATGAATGAAAATACCATCCGGAAGCGGATCTACTTGCAAACCAAGAAAGAACTTCATTTCACCCATCGAGGACATTTCGAATTTCTTTTTCATGATTCCCTCAAACTCCTTGCAGAGACTATCCTAGGTAAAGATGATGTCGTCGACGTAGATTTGAACTATAATCAGATGACCATCAACTTCTCCGGTGAAAAAGAGTACTATCCACAGTTCCTCTGATAAAGCCGTTGCCGACGAGATGTTGCGATAACGTCTCGTACCAAGCTCTCGGGGCTTGATGTAGACCATAAAGAGCTTTATCCAGTAGGCATGCTTTTGATTAAGTGGTAGCGACACCCATATCAAGAACATATAGATCATTCTCACGTGGTGCTCACATCAGAATCCACTCATCGGGTATTATTAAACCCGGCTTCAAGATAATACACTCTTTGTCGTTGAAATGAACCGTGAACTTCTTGTCACAAATTTGCGATACGCACAGAAGATTGTTTTCCAACTCTGCAATATAATTCACGCGCTCGAATGAAACGACGCCATTGGAGAGTTTTCCCTCAGCGACTATCCTTCCACCGTGGTTACCAGCAAATCCAACATATCCACCATTGATAGCTAATGTCGAATAGCAACGCTTTCATTCCTGTCATATGTCTGGACGCTCCACTATCCAAAATCCACTTATACAGATCTCTGGAGCCCCTACACATTTCAACAATTTATTTAAAAAGCGAGACCCAAGCCTTTTTGGTCTTGGGTTGAATTGGATAACCATCATCAAAATCAAATTCACATTCATCAGCATAATCGAATCCACACTCATCTGCATAATCAAATTCATATTCATCATCTGGATTTTCTGAGATGTTTATGTATGAAAATTTCACTTTCTTTTTATCTTTTGAATTGTTACCACTTGTAGTTTTGACATTTTTTGATGTGGTTTCAATTATGATTTCAGATTTTGATTCTTTCATGCTGTCACTAGTCTTAACAAGCTCAGACTTAGTAATCTCAGATGTTGTTGATCTTTTCTTTGCAATCCAGGCTTGAGATTTTATGTTAGCCTTCTTGATGTAAAAATTGTTTTCATTAGCCTTTGATGTTTCACCTTTTTCGAAAATTGAATTTTCAAACATAGGTTTGACTTCAGCTTTTGATTCATTTCTTTTCAAAATCTTTACCGGTTTTACAAACACTGGTTGCTTCGGTTAACAACATTTGAAATTTCTTTCCTTCGAAGATAAGCCGGCTTTGATTTCGGACAGTAACGTACAATATGACGAATTTCATTGCACTTGAAACAAGTCCGAGAATCATGTGGATGTCCTTTAGTGGGTTTTACACTACTTGTTTTGGCACCACTTGCAATTTTAGCTTTATCTCGAAGTTCTTTTTGTTTCTCAAACTCATCGTTTGATTGTTTCCCGATCAAACTTTCCTCATGAACCATGTCCGTCCCATATACAAAATTCATGTTTTTATTCTTGTATTCATGAAATAGTGACACTTTCTTTTTAGGTTCATCTGATTCTTCTAATCCCAACCCAGCTCTCCGGTTTTCCGGATGATCACCACCATTTCCTTCGGTAGTTGTTTCTTTTAGGTTTGGAATAAAATTTCTTTTCATTGATCTCCAGATCATCTGATGTGACTTCCACGAGTTTAAAGAATTTGTCTAATAATTCTTCCTTTACATTCTGAATCGGAAAACTGTCATCAAAGTATAATCTATCAGATTCCTTAATCTTGTACATGACAAAATTAGATCATCACATAGATCATTCTCCAATGATGTATCGTCATCTTCGGACTGTGAATCAGAATTC
This sequence comes from Scalesia atractyloides, assembly GCA_947069175.1. Lineage (NCBI taxonomy): Eukaryota > Viridiplantae > Streptophyta > Magnoliopsida > Asterales > Asteraceae > Scalesia > Scalesia atractyloides. Next base: position 44,446,494 of record CAMTDV010000025.1, read on the forward strand.
TTTGAGCTCGAGTCGGCGCTTTTAAAGCTGCCTTCATCAGAATCGTTCAAAACATTTTCAACAACCTTTTTAACCACAGTATTGTCATCATCTGTTTTAGTATAATCAATGTTCTCTGGCAACTCAGTTTTCTTTCCAGATAACAACTCAATATTGAGTGCGTTATCCATCCCATCAGCAGATTTGCGGCAATATTTCTCGCAAAGGGGTGGAGGAACATTGTTGTATTCTTTACCAACTTTTTTTTAGGTTTCTCTTCCGATGGAATTGTCGGAAGGATGTGATCAATGACATATGCGTTACAGGTGTGTAACTTCTCAAAAGTTGTTGAACACGTTCTGTTTCAATTGTCATTGTCCTGGAGTTGTTGCTTAGTTTCAGCAATGTGTTATATTAATCGCTTTTTGCTTATCCATTACTGTTCCTTTTAACATCCTTTTGGTATCATGTTGTTCGATGTTATTTCTATCAAGCCTACCATAATCATTTTTCATTTTATCATACGCTTCCTTCATTGTGCGATAAACGTATTTCAAAAGTTCATTATGCACATTGTTTTCAGCGATGATTTTTTATTTTTCAGCACACTCAGAACATGGTTCGGTACATTTTGTACAAGGTTTTTCAACCTCTACAATTTGTACTTTGACAACTTCATTTACCTCTAGACCTACCTTGGTTAGATTTGCCATTAAAGCTTTATCTGCCATGTCCTTGAGGTTTTCGGCATTCACTTCTTGTGTAACATTGATGATTCTTCATCAATTGTTTTCTCCTTAACCACTTGTTCTTTAGAGCTTCCATCAAAATGACCTGCAAAACTATCACACGAGTTAGGAGATAAAATTCCTTGTTTCTGCATGTGGATATACTCCTCTTCTTCTCGTTGTTGATGCATGTATTGTTCCAGCAGAATCTGTTCTACAGCCGCTGCTTCTGCCGCTGCTGCTGCTTCCTCTGCAAAAGTATCTTCAACTATCTCAGCCATCAACGCAACTCCGGTCTTCTTACCGATTTAGGAATTCCAGTCGAAACCATCATCTTCGTTTGATGCTACCATAGCTTTCTCATTGCTGCTGCTATTTGGTTTCTCTTGGATTTCAACCTGAGTCTTCTTTGGAAATGGCTTGTATTGAAGTGACTTCTTATAATACTCGTTGCCTCCTCCGAACGGACTTTGATTTCCCGTTGCTTCAGGGTTTTTACATTCTCTCTTGAAGTGACCCTTTTGGCGACATCGAAAACATGTAACCTTTGACTTGTCGAAGCCCAACTTGTTGCTAAAATTTCCAATATCTCGGCCAGTGAGAGCAACAAACTTGGTGACTCTTCGAATGATAGATGCTAAACACCACTTGATATCCATCAACTCGAGTTCTTCTTCATCCACTTGGTCATAATCTTCTACCGTCATTTCAGGATTTCCAATTTTACCAGCTACAAGACTTTCATATGACTCCAGAACAGTGGCGAGAAGAGACATATGTTGTTTAGCAACTTATTCTGAAACAACATTTTTCAAATTTACTGCGATGTTGCATTTGTATTCATTTGAATCAAAATTTGATTGTTGATTCTGATTTGCTTGACTTTGATAAGATGAATTTGAACCAGTGCTTGAGAACGAACTCTGTGGACTCTGATCACAATGAGGCTGTGATTGACTCTGGTTCTGTGGAGAAGCATTCATGTTCGCACTAAATGTTGTCACAATTTTTGGGCTTGAAATGTTGTCTTGCATTCCACTTTTGTAGTACAACCCAACATCTTGAACTTCATTAGCATTCTTTGACTTTGCAATCTTCAAGAGTTCCATTTCATGGCCTTTAAGTTTATCGATAAATGTTGACAACTTGAAGAAATCTCACTTATCACTATTTTTCAGAACCATCAAATAAGTAGTCCATTCACTATCTGGTAGTGCGTCAGCAAGCTTGACGATGTATTCTTGTTATGTCTTCTCGAGACCGCGTCTTCGCATTTGAACTTGAAGATGACAGAAACGCTCGGTCATTTGCTTCATGGTCTCATTCTTTAACATGGTGAAGATATCGAACTCTTTCAAAATAAGTGCCTTTTTACTTTTGATCATTTCGGTACTGCCTTGATACTTCTTCTGTAATGACAACCAAAGATCTCTTGCAGTAGTATACTCTGGTAGCAAAATCAGGATATCTTCTTTGATAGACTGTTGGATAAGACTGACCATCTTTTTCTCAGTAATGTATTCGTCTCTCTGTACTGTCGAGTAATTGTACTTTTCAAGGACTTGCTGATGTTCATCTACTGGAACAGTGTAGCCTCTTTCAATCGACACCCAGCCAGCGAAGTGCATGGCTTGAACCCAATATGTGAATTTCTCCTTCCATGCTTCATACTCGTCCATGCTCATTAGCTTGGGCGGTTTAACATTCGTTCCTATTTCGTTATCAAGATTGACTTGATGAATCACGTTGGCATTCGACGAACTAGCTCCGGACATAAAAGCTCTTTGCATATCATCCGTTGTGAATAACGAGACGTGTACACTGAAAATATTCAAAAACTTTTGAAAATGTTAGAAATACTACAAGTTCGGTCGAACTTGTAGTTTTGAATGAAGAATTCTTGAATTTATCACAAGTTCGGACGAACTTGTGATATTTGTTTTTCAAAGTTTTGATTTATCTTCGGTCGAACTTAAGACAAAAAACAAACAGATCTTCGACCGAACTTGGTAATAGGACTTTGATGAAACACTAGTAAGTTCGGGCGAACTTATTCAAACTTTTCTTGATATTACACAAGTTCGGTCGAACTTGATGTAAAATCAATGAAAAATTGATAAGTTCGAGCGTACTTGGCAAGAATCTCCTCAAAAACCACTCAAGTTCGGGCGAACTTACCAAAAAATCACTTGAAAAGTGATGTTTTAGACCAAGTTCGATCGAACTTGGCTAACAAGTTCGATTGAAAGTGTTTTCCAAAACATGGTTTTTTCAAAATTTTGACATGAATTCGGTTGAATTTGGTCTCCAATCTTTCAAGGGTTTATCTTTGTTGTATTTTACATGATATATTCAAATTTGAAAAGATTTTGACCGTGAATTTTTCATTTTATGTTCAAAAGTTAAGAAAAATAGAAGAATGGAGATAAATAGAAGTGTTCTTGACTTGATACTATCAAATCAGGCTGTTCTAGCTCTGATACCACTTGTAGGACTGATCCTCGATGCTTAGGAACCTAAATTTGATATCTAACGTCCATAATAGCGGAAATATTACGTCGTTTTTACCAATAGAGAAGAATTAATCAGTTAATCGTCATTTTTATTGATCAAACGTTCTGATTACAAACTGACAGAGCTTCGCTTCCAAAATGCCAAAGTTACAAATGAGAGACTCAAGCTAGGTATTTATAGGCAAACAAGTTCGGTCATGAGATACCTAAGTTCGCCCGAACTTGCCTTAGCAAGTTCGCCGATGCCTTGCAAGTTCGGCCGAACTTGCTATACATGAGAACATGGGCGAACTTGGCCTTCTACTACATAAATACATCATTCACCTAGCCTATTCAGCAAAATTTCATTGATTGATAACTTTTTCATAATCATTACGTGATCAAATCACCATAAATGTCACATTTGAGTTTGTAGTTTCTTCATTAGAAATTTTTTCCATAAGACAAACGTTCGCATTTCGATACACACAAAGCAATGTCGTTCTTCATACTCGGCCACCAATACTGGATGCGAATATCCTTGTACATTTTATCTGCACCAGGATAGATTGAATAACGAGACTTATGAGCTTCGTTCATCAATAAAGTGCGAAGATTATCTTGACTTGGAACCCACAAACGGTTCAAATAATAGAGTAATCCATTGTCTTTTGTCTCGAGTTGAAGCTCAAGTTGATGCGGTAATTTCCTACCCATCATGCCTTGCATAGCACAAGTACGTTGAGCTTGGAAGATACGTATCTGGATATCAGATTGAATTAAATCACAATGAAGCTTGACACGTTCCTTGTGACAAAGCGCATCAGCCACAACATTCGCTTTACAAGGATGGTAGCGAATCTCGCAGTCGTAATCGTTCACAAGTTCGACCCAACGTCGTTGTCTCATGTTCAGCTCCTTTTGATTGAATATATGTTGGAGAATTTTGTGGTCCGTGAAAACCACACATTTCGTATAATAAAGGTAGTGTCTCGAAATTTTGAGAGCAAAAACTACAACACCCAACTAAAGATCATGAGTCGTGTAGTTCGTCTCGTGTGTTTTCAATTGTCTTGACGCATAGGATAGGACTTTATCTCGTTGCATGAGAACACAACCAAGGCCTAGATTCGATGCGTCACAATAGACAACAAAATCATCGTTGCCATCAGGTAATGATAAAATAGGAGCATCACAGAGCTTTTGTTTCAACGTTTGAAAAGCTTCCTCTTATTTGGGTCCCCACTCAAAAGGCTTATTCTTCTGAGTCAAAGCAGTGAGGGGAACCACGATTTTTGAGAAATTCGCGATAAAACGGTGATAATACCCAGCAAGACCAAGAAATGCGCGAACTTCTGTTTGAGTAGTGGGTGTGTTCTGTAACATCCGTCAAAAAACGGATTTACCAAACCCGCTCCGTTTAATAACCGAACAATCAGTTAAAAAATTTCGTTGCTTATTTAATGCCCAAATTAATTTTAAACGATACATAATTAATAAGTATATTGGAATTTATAATTTGTTTTTGAAAAACTGTTAAAATAATGAAATAAAAATAAAAAGCTGCTGCCGGCTTTTGAACCCGGGTCAGCCAGCAATTTCAAACAGACTTTTCACTCAACCCTTCAACCACTGCGCCACTTATGTTTCTTGTTAATAAATGGAAACAATTAATTCATAACATGAATCTAAATTTCAAAACCGACGCGCCTATTTGCAGTCGTAGGAAATCCCGACTATCTTGCGAGATTGGACGGTTTCTTCAAGTCTTAACGTAAACATTAAACCTACATCGGTTATAACCGACGACTGAACCCGTGACACAAGTTATAACCGCCGGAAAACGTAATGACCGACGAATCAAGACGGAAATCGACCAAATTCATCGATGTCCCGCCCTATAAATACCTCCTCAAACCTCTGCTAGCTTTTTCGCTCACAATCACACATTTACCCGACGTATTTCCACTCGCCGGAAAAGTTCTGCACCTCGCCGGAAAACCGAGCCCTTCACTTCTGAGCCTTACTGAACCCCCAGAGCTTATACCGAAGTCACCCACATTTATCTCAAGCTCGTTGAAGACTCTCTGCCGCAAGACATACGTCGCCGGAAGTTTCTGCTGTCACCGGAGTTTCGCCGGAGAAACAGAGGAGTCCAGTTCGGTATACCTTACGCCTAATCCTTCATTCTTTTTATTTAATCTCACATGTAATTAACCACCAGACACTAACGAACTTGATTAAATCTTTTGAACCAGTCGGACTTCCGATTCTGGTTAAGATTAACGAAGAAGACGAAGTGTCCGTTGTCTATAAGTTTAATTTAAATCAAGATATAACTCGGGTTAGACACACAGTCCAGCGGTGGATTGTGTGCAAATAAAACACGCAAACGTCTCGAGTTCGATACATGTCCCACGCATACTCGCCTTAATAAAAATGTTCTTTTTTTAACCGAACCGGAGTCACTGCGTAAGATGTTAAGTTTAATAAAAACTGGAATAATAACCAAGATAGACACACAGTCCAGTGGTGGACTATGTGCGCGTTTAAAACACAGGTCATGAGTTCGAGTCCGGACTACCGCACCGGTCCGGACAATTATCCAACTTTTTATTTAAGACATAAATGAAAATATTTAGTTTGTATATAAGTATAATAAAAATCAGATAATTTAACAAGTTAGACACACAGTCCAGCGGTGGACTGTGTGTTAACTCAACCCACAGGTCCCGGGTTCGAGACCTGTGGAGGACGCCGGTTCGATACATTAAAATCGTTTTTGAAAATAAATGATTTTCAGTTTAATTCAATTAGTATATAAATATAATTAAAAACATAAATATTTTGGGTTAGACACGTAGCTCAGTTGGTAGAGCTGCGTGCACGCGAACGGGAGGTCTCGGGTTCGAGCCTCACCCGGCGCAAAAAATTTCATAGTCTGACCGGTCAACAGGTCAACAAGTCAACGGTCAACGGTCAACTGTCGCAAAAAGTCAACTTTTTTTATTATTTTCATTTATTTATTTTATTTAAAAATCAATTAAAAATACTTAAAAATAACATTTTTAAGGTTAGAAAATAGCCTTAAACTCACAAAAATATATCCAATCATCCTACTAAAATTGATTAATAAAATCCCATTATTTACCAAACCATTATGTTATTATCTAGGTTAGTTTCACTCGTGGTTAAATCCAACTTCGTGCGTATTCATCATCATCAACCGAACGCACCCAAATGTGAGTGAATCTTACAACTCCCCTTTTTAATTACTCGTTTTGGGGTGTGTCATGTGTCACGAAATTAACTCGTTTATTTAAACTTGTGCCATACCATATTGTGATCTAAACTTAGATTGTATACATTGTTTGTAGTTAAGTATTTCATATTGTCAATTTATATGCAATTCATTCATTAGGCCCATCAGTTCCTCGTGCGAGACGAGTTGAGCAACGCGTGCCACAAAACAAATCCATTATTGTTCGTGTGTGTATTATTTAGTTATTATTGTTTGTAGATACGTATTTCATATTGTCAAGTTTATGCAATTCATTCATTAAGCCCATCAGTTCCTCGTGAGAGACGAGTTGAGCAACGCGTGCCTCAAAACGATCCATTATTGTTCATGTGTGTATTATTTAATATTAAATTGATTGGTGAATAAGTTTACATCTATTTTTACTCATGTGTGGTTGTGCACTTTATTTTATAATCAATTAAATAAACTTGTTCAAATGTTTTCCATAGGATTCACTCGCCAACTTTTTGTTGATCCAAAAACCCTTTTTACACATGATACAAGTGAACAGGATGAAGCAAGGAAAACATAGGAAATGCCTTAGAAGAAAACAATGAAGCCTAGATTGATGTTAGGACATGATGTAATATTGATTGTAATTTCCCATTAAAGTGTATTAATGAATATGAAACGTTAAAATAAATGTCATGAGCTTTGATGATAACCCAATCATGCCCCGATCACCTTTTCCGTGCGGGTCGGGGTGTGACAGATTGGTATCAGAGCCATGACTATAGGGATATAGGATAGGTTATTAGACCCTTAGAGCCTATACTATAGTTTGCCTAAATTTTAATTGTTTAGGTGGTTACATACAAACTTATGATATTTATTTGTTTCATATTTGTTTATACTTATAGTCAAACATACATACTTACATACACATTCATCATACATATTTCAATGTTCATATATTCAATTCATCTTCATACTTTTGTTATTCAAAGATTTTGTTGCAATTTCAAATCTCATCAAAGTAAGTTCTGCGACGGGCATGTAGTAACTGGAAGGGTACAAGTACCGGTAGTCGGAACGTCCTGTCTAGGTTGGCATTCGTATAAATCCAATATAACGGACCAGTTTGCCTACCTGGGGACTAAAGATGAGAGTACGAAGGACCTATTAGGCCAAAGCATGCCACACCAAACGTCGTTCGAACTAACCCCACTTTGAGGTGTCACCGTGTCTACACCTGGACACATTCCGAATATCATACGTTATATACATATTTCTCGATTTTCTCCGGCTTTTAGTGTACGTAACCAGGCTAACACATGCGAACCATATGAAAAACCCGGTATTCATGGGGGCCCACATGATTACGAAGGTGAAGTATGGCGGCATGTAGGGCCTAATGACGAGCAAAGCCCAAGACATCCTATGGATGTAGTACTATTTATTTTATGAATGTTCATTCCTAAATGCGACCCATGAACCCAAAAACATCCAACTCATGATGCGTGTTCCTTGTAGATGTCTTCTAGCCTCGCCCGTAGGAAGATGAGAGCAGGAAAAGCCCGCGAGCGCATGGCTGCCCTAATCGCTCAACAAATGGCTGCCGTAATACCCAACATTGTAATCCAAGTCCAACAAGCACTTACCGCGAATCCTGTCAATCAAGAAGATCAACACGTTATCAACCCTCCCCCAAATATCAGTAAATGCACCTACAAGCATTTCAAATCATGCGACCCTCCAAAATATGAAGGGACTGAAGGTGTCACCGCTCTCCTCCATTGGTTTGAAGAAATGGAGAACACTTTTCTCAATTGCGATTGCCCCGATGATCGCAAAGTGCGATATGCTACCGGTCGATTATATGGGATAGCACTTACTTGGTGGAATACAGAGAAGACCAAACGAGGCGTTGACGATGCTATGACTTTAACTTGGGATGAATTGAAGGAAATCATGACCAGACGATTTTGCCCAAGGAGCAAAATCAAGAAATTAGAAGATGAGTTTTATTCGTTGAAGCAAAAGGAAGGAGACCACACCACATACAACAAAAGATTCCTCGAGTTACATCAAATGGTTACCAATTTGTTCACTCCCCTCTACCGTTTGATCGAGCACTACATTCGAGGTCTTCCTTCAAAGATTCAAGACTCTGTAATAAGTACCACGCCTGCAACTTTGGAAGCAGCAATGGAGCTAGCAACAGAGCTCACCGAGAACCGAATCCGGAACAAAGACTTCAAGGAGGAGAAGAAGAAGGATAAAGCATCGACTGAAACTTCAAACTCCACCCAAACCGAATCCCCATCTCAACCCACTTTTAAGAGAAAAAGAGACGGGCAACTTTTCGCTACTATCCAACGTAATCAACCAATATCACACGCCATACCCATCCAAGCTATCCCAATCACTCAAGTGGCACCCAACTCAACTTACCCAAATAAGAAACCATATCTTGGACCTCACCCTCGATGTAACACATGTTTTTATCACCATCCCCTTACCTTACCTTGTCGACTATGTGCAAATTGTGGACGCTATGGTCATATGAGCAAGGTTTGCCGCACCCCTCAAAACCAAATCTCTCCCCCTACTCAAAACATGATCCAAACCTATCATCAACCTCAATACCCCATGTTCCCATATGTTCGAGCTTGTTTCAATTGTGGCGACCCTACCCACTTTAGAGACACGTGCCCTCGATTGGTTAACATCATAAATGCTCAAGCTCAATCAAATCCAGTTAACCAAGTAAATCAAGAAAACCAAATCACTAGGCCACCAGCAAGAGGAAGAGTTTTCAACATCAACGCCAATCCTGACGAAGATAATGACGGCCCAAACGAAACCACCCAACTAGTCCTCTTCACCGGAAATCAAGATTCAACTCCAATCGTTTAGTTTTATATTTTTCTTTATCACATAGAACCAATCATAACTAAAGGATAAAGCCAATGGGAATTTGACAAGAATATGGTGGATACGCCGCTGGTACTTCCTATATATAAGTATTCTTGCCAAAGGATCGGAGGCATTATCTGGCGGTTATGAGAGGTTCCATGTGTAAACTGTTTGAGTAATTATTGTTTATTATTTTCAGTACATGCAATACGATCGGCTCCGTTTGATTGAGCCTTGATCGCACAGACATTTTTCATTTTCAGTACATGCAATACGATCGGCTCCGTTTGATTGAGCCTTGATCGCACAGACATTTTTCATTATCAGTATCTTGTGGTTGTTGTGTTTGTTGTAGAGTCACATAGAACTAATCATAACTTGCGGATAAAGTCAATGAAAATTTGATGAGAAATATGGTGGATACGCCGCTGGTACTTCCTATATATAAGTATTCTTGTCAAAGGATCGGAGGCATTATTAGGCGGTTATGAGAGGTTCCATGTATAAACTGTTTGAGTGATTATTGTTTATTATTTTCAGTACATGCAATACGATCGGCTCCGTTTGATTGAGCCTTGATCGCACAGACATTTTTCATTTTCAGTACATGCAATACGATCGGCTCCGTTTGATTGAGCCTTGATCGCACAGACATTTTTCATTATCAGTATCTTGTGGTTGTTGTGTTTGTTGTAGAGTCACATAAAACTAATCATAACTTGTGGATAAAGTCAATGAAAATTTGACAAGAATATGGTGGATACGCCGCTGGTACTTCCTATATATAAGTATTCTTGCCAAAGGATCAGAGGCATTATCAGGCGGTTATGAGAAGTTCCATGTAGGATTTAGTATTGTCTTGGTTGAAATTTGTGTTACATTCATATCATCTCGCCATTTAAAGAAATTGGATTGTGTTCTATTTCTACATAAACTAACCTCTCCATCATAACAAACGAGAGAGGAACTGTCACCATTCAAACATATATGCTATCAGAATGTGGATTCAAATATTGGTTGTTGTGTTATTTATATTCTAGAGTTACATCATAGAACCAATCATAACTTACTGATAAAACCAATGAAAATTTGACAAGAATATGGTGGATACGCCGCTGGTACTTCCTATATATAAGTATTCTTGTCAAAGGATCAGAGGCATTGTCAGGCGGTTATGAGAAGTTCTATGTAGGATTTAGTAATTTCTTGGTAACTAATCATAACTTGCGGATAAAACCAACGAAAATTTGACAAGAATATGGTGGATACGCCGCTGGTACTTCCGATATATAAGTATTCTTGTCAAAGGATCAGAGGTATTGTTAGACGGTTATGAGAAGTTCCATGTAGGTTGTAGTATTAGAAGTTTTGCTTTAGGATATAACCATATCCTTCAAACATATCAAAACTCTTACGCATGATATCATATTTAGCGAATCAACTCTGCTTATCAATATTTTTACCATAGGCAACAAAAAACGATTCCTGTAACAGGGTACTTAACCCTTACAAGGGACGTTACCGCCTCAAACAAAAACTTAAAACTCTTACTCTTTTTCTAAGTATGTAACTATCAAACTAAACACCATCCTTTTTAGGCAAATATGTCACTACTTAAATTTCGGGACGAAATTTCTAAAAAGCAGGGGATACTGTAACATCCGTCAAAAAACGGATTTACCAAACCCGCTCCGTTTAATAACCGAACAATCAGTTAAAAAATTTCGTTGCTTATTTAATGCCCAAATTAATTTTAAACGATACATAATTAATAAGTATATTGGAATATATAATTTGTTTTTGAAAAACTGTTAAAAATAATGAAATAAAAATAAAAAGCTGCTGCCGGGTTTCGAACCCGGGTCAGCCAGCAATTTCAAACAGACTTAACACTCAACCCTTCAACCACTGCGCCACTTATGTTTCTTGTTAATAAATGGAAACAATTAATTCATAACATGAATCTAAATTTCAAAACCGACGCGCCTATTTGCAGTCGTCGGAAATCCCGACTATCTCGCGAGATTGGACGGTTTCTTCAAGTCTTAACGTAAACATTAAACCTACATCAGTTATAACCGACGACTGAACCCGCGACACAAGTTATAACCGCCGGAAAACGTAATGACCAATGAATCAAGACGGAAATCGGACCAAATTCATTGATGTCCCGCCCTATAAATACCTCCTCAAACCTCTGCTAGCTTTTTCGCTCACAATCACACATTTACCCGACGTATTTCCACTCGCCGAAAAAGTTCTGCACCTCGCCGGAAAACCGAGCCGTTCATTTCTGAGCCTTACTGAACCCCCAGAGCTTATACCGAAGTCACCCACATTTATCTCAAGCTCGTTGAAGACTCTCTGCCGCAAGACATACGTCGCCGGAAGTTTCTGCTGTCACCGGAGTTTCGCTGGAGAAAAAGAGGAGTCCAGTTCGGTATACCTTACGCCTAATCCTTCATTCTTTTTATTTAATCTCGCATGTAATTAACCACCAGACACTAACGAACTTGATTAAATCTTCGAACCAGTCGGACTTCCGATTCTGGTTAAGATTAACGAAGAAGACTAAGTGTCCGTTGTCTATAAGTTTAATTTAAATCAAGATATAACTCGGGTTAGACACACAGTCCAGCGGTGGACTGTGTGCAAATAAAACACGCAAACGTCTCGAGTTCGATACATGTCCCACGCATACTCGCCTTAATAAAAATGTTCTTTTTTTAACCGAACCGGAGTCACTGCGTAAGATGTTAAGTTTAATAGAAAACCGGAATAATAACCAAGATAGACACACAGTCCAGTGGTGGACTGTGTGCGCGTTTAAAACACAGGTCACGAGTTCGAGTCCGGACTACCGCACCGGTCCGGACAATTATCCAACTTTTTATTTAAGACAGAAATATAAATATTTAGTTTGTATATAAGTATAATAAAAATCAGATAATTTAACAAGTTAGACACACAGTCCAGCAGTGGACTGTGTGTTAACTCAACCCACAGGTCCCGAGTTCGAGACCTGTGGAGGACGCCGGTTCGATACATTAAAATCGTTTTTGAAAATAAATGATTTCAGTTTAATTCAATTAGTATATAAATATAATTAAAAACAGAAATATTTTGGGTTAGTCACGTAGCTCAGTTGGTAGAGCTGCGTGCACGCGAACGGGAGGTCTCGGGTTCGAGCCTCACCCGGCGCAAACAATTTCACAGCCTGACCGGTCAACAGGTCAACAAGTCAACGGTCAACGGTCAACTGTCATAAAAAGTCAACTTTTTTTATTATTTTATTTATTTATTTTATTTAAAAATCAATTAAAAATACTTAAAAATAACATTTTTAAGGTTAGAAAATAGCCTTAAACTCACAAAAATATATCCAATCATCCTACTAAAATTGATTAATAAAATCCCATTATTTACCAAACCATTATGTTATTATCTAGGTTAGTTTCACTCGTGGTAAAATCCAACTTCGTGCGTATTCATCATCATCAACCGAACGCACCCAATGTGAGTGAATTTTACAACTCCCCTTTTTAATTACACGTTTTGGGGTGTGTCATGTGTCACGAAATTAACTCGTTTATTTAAACTTGTGCCATACCATATTGTGATCTAAACTTAGATTGTATACATTGTTTGTAGTTAAGTATTTCATATTGTCAATTTATATGCAATTCATTCATTAGGCCCATCAGTTCCTCGTGCGAGACGAGTTGAGCAACGCGTGCCTCAAAACAAATCCATTATTGTTCGTGTGTGTATTATTTAGTTATTATTGTTTGTAGATACGTATTTCATATTGTCAAGTTTATGCAATTCATTCATTAGCCCATCAGTTCCTCGTGAGAGACGAGTTGAGCAACGCGTGCCTCAAAACGATCCATTATTGTTCATGTGTGTATTATTTAATATTAAATTGATTGGTGAATAAGTTTACATCTATTTTTATTCATGTGTGGTTGTGCACTTTATTTTATAATCAATTAAATAAACTTGTTCAAATGTTTTCCATAGGATTCACTCGCCAACTTTTTGTTGATCCAAAAACCCTTTTTACACATGATACAGGTGAACAGGATGAAGCAAGGAAAACATAGGAAATGCCTTAGAAGAAAACAATGAAGCCTAGATTGATGTTAGGACATGATGTAATATTGATTGTAATTTCCCATTAAAGTGTATTAATGAATATGAAACGTTAAAATAAATGTCATGAGCTTTGATGATAACCCAATCATGCCCCGATCACCTTTTCCGGTGCGGGTCGGGGTGTGACATGTTCCAATCCTTAATCGCAGTGATTTTGGAAGGATCCACATGTATACCTTGCTCGTTGACTATGTGCCCCAAGAATTGAACTTCTTTCAACCATAATTCGCATTTGTTGAATTTAGCATATAATTGTTCTTTATTCAAAAGTTCCATTGTTAAACGAAGATGTTGTTCGTGCTCGGCTCGAGACTTGGAATAAATAAGAATATCGTCGATGAAAACAATGATGAACTTGTCCAAATAAGGTTTACAAACCCGATTCATCTAGTCCATGAAAACGGCAGGTGCATTTGTCAAACCAAATGGCATAACAATAAACTCGTAGTGACCATATCGTGTGTGGAAAGCAGTTTTTGGAATATCTTCCTCTAGTACATGAAGCTAATGATACCCAGAACGCAGATCGATCTTGAAGAAACATGAAGCACCTTGTAGTTGATCAAAAAGGTCGTCAATTCGAGGTAGGGGATATCGATTTTTGATCTTGAGTTTGTTGAGCTCACGGTAATCGATACACATACGGAAAGACTCATCCTTCTTCTTCACAAATAGGACAGGAGCACCCCAAGGAGAATAGCTCGGACGGATAAATCCTTTGTATAATAACTCTTATAATTTCTTCGATAACTCTTGCATCTCAGACGTTGCAAGTCGATAAGGAGATTTGGCTCTTGGGTTGGGACCGGGTAAGATAAATACGAAACTCAACTTGACGTGCTGGAGGTAAACCCGGTAGTTCCTCAGGAAACACCTCAGGATAATCCCGAACAATGGGGATGTCCTGAACAGTTCTGCTTTTGCCTTTCTCCTCTACGATATGTGCCAGGAAGGCTACATAGTTCTTTCGTAGATATTTCTAGGCTTGGGTACAACTCATGAATTTAAGATTAATAGCGGGTTTCTCTCCACGACCTTCTAAGACTTCACCAGAGGGAAGAGGTATTCGAACAATCTTGTCAAAACAAATAACTTCGGCATGATGCTTGGTTAACCAATCCATTCCAGTAATAATGTTGAAACTCCCAAGTTGCATTGGCATGAGATCAATAGGAAAAAGATGATTGTTGAGGTTTAATTGACAATCACGAATGACATAATCAAGTACAAAAGGTTTACCACTAGCTATTTCGACTGTCAAGGGCTTTCCTAGTTTAATTCTCGACATTGAAAGCAAAGGTTCAAAGGCAAGTGACACAAAACTTCTATCAGCACCCGAATCAAAAAGTACTAAAGCAGGATGGTTGTTGACAAAGAACGTACCGTTAACAAATTCATTATCAGCACGAGCCTCGTTGGCGTTAATGTTGAATGCTCGCCGACGAGCTTGATTGGCATTCGCTAGCCTCGGACAGTTGTTTCTGTAGTGACCCATTTCACCACAATTGTAACATGAACCAGGTGGGAATGGAGGTTGAGCAGGGTTGGCTTGGGGTTGAACAGGATTCTGTGCAGCTTGGTTCGGAACAGATCGACAAATGTTGGCCAAGTGACCAAACCTTCCACAAGTTTTACATTGACGACATGGTTGAGAACTTGGTGGTGACTGTTGCACCCATTGCACAACGGTGCAGTACCAGCGTATGGCTTCCTCACAGGAGGTTGAGCTGGTTGGTTTTGGGGAGCTTGATTGGGTTGAGCAGCTGGAGCGGGTTGTGCAGTAACAACAAAGTTTTGAGAAGCCTTACGCTTTCTCGACCTCTTGGATGGTTTGGTTTTTGTTTTCTTTTAATTTCTCTTCGGTTGACTTAGCAGAAGATTTCTTATCACCCTTGCGATGAAGGTTACCTTTCTTTAGCTGGGAGTCAGTTAAAGTTGCAGCTAACTCAATAGTTTGTCGAACGGTAGTAGGGTTGCTACCAGTGATGATATCTTGCACTGGATCAGGTAAAGCATCGATATACTTCTCGATCGCCTTATCCAAAGGCGTCACCATCAAAGGTCAAAGTAAACTAAACTCCTCGTATCGATCAGTATAAGCACGACTCTCACCACTGTCTTGCTTGAGATCATGGAATTCATTTTAAAACGCTATCTGCTCGTGACGAGGGCATAATTCCTTCATCGATAGAGCCCTAAGCTCTTCCCAAGTTTGTGCCATTGCCACTTCGGCACACCTATCTCTCATTATACCATTCCACCACGTAAGAGCTCTTTTCTTGAATACACTCGACGCGAACTCAACTTTCGCACATTTGGACATTAAACAATTCGGAACGTGCTTCCAATACTTTCAAACCATTGCAGAAGCCCATTGGCTCCCTCGGGCCCAGAAAACAAGAGTGGTTTAGCGGAACAAAATCTTTTATAGTTGCACGAAGCAGGTGCATTGTTATTGTTATTGTTGTTGTTCGCTTGATTTAGTGGGTCACTAGATTCGGAAGTACAGCAGCAATTTGCTGAGTGATAATGGCTACCATTTAGGCATCCTGAGTTGCATTACGTCGAGGAGGCATTCTAAAAGAAAACATGAAGGGAGATATGTGAGATTGACATTGAAATAAATCAAGAGAGGTACTGAAAATATCGACGAAATAAGGATGGTGGTCATTTATTCATTTCTCACAACAAACAAACAGCACACGGTGACTAATCAAAGTAAATGGGTCTTTATAATGTATCGTGAAGACATGCTTTAGCCTATAAGTAGACACTCACTTCAAGAGTTCCCAGGTAAGAGTGACTGGTCCGATTAAGTGGATTTGTACGAACACTCTAGCCTTAGACAGAAAACTCGGGGTACCGGCACCCACCCTTCCAGATTGCATGTGTTCACATTATTAAGCCCAAACTTTGACTAGATTTAGAAAACTTTGAAGGCACAAAACAAAAAATTATTCATCTAAGGATATATGTTTTTCTTTGCAAAAAGTTTTCAGAAAGAGTTTGTGACTTTTTGTATTTGTTTTTGGTAATCACCTAAGGATAGGTGATGGTAGTGTATTAAATCTAAACGCAAATAAACTTGCGTTAGGGTCCTAGGATGGTTATAGTCTAGGTCAAAGCATTAATAATAACCTAATTCCCTATAACCAGTGCTCTGATACCAATCTGTAACACCCCAACCACGTAAAAACAACAAACCACGATGGAAACGTCGGGGAGTCATGTTAACAGATTGTTACAACAACACATGGTATTTGAAGTTTCGTTTTATTTGAATATTAACATTACATTGTCTTTTGGAATTAAAAACAAACTAAACAAACACAGTCATTGTCTTGCTTATTTTAAGGCACAGAGTCCTCGTCTGATTCTATGTGAGCATGTATCAACATCAAACCTGATTTCCTGAAACATATGTGAAAACGAGTCAGCAAAAATATGCCGGCGAGTACATAGATTTTGTGAGTGTGTCAAATTCATGGCCTTGGATATGTATTGCAATACCTCGTCAGACTACTAGAGTCGTTTATTGTAAACCTTGTTACCAAAATATATTTGGTATTGCAATGATAACTAACCGACTAAAACAAGTTAGTTATAGTTTATAAAAGACTTGTAGCCATGAGTCTTGACCAAAACATTTATTTTGCAAATCCGAGTAGTAAATCATCTTGAAAGAAACCTTGTATGGTTTATATCTTTAATTGAAAATCATTGCATGTCATTTTTTGAAAACCTTTGTTCCAAGTGATTTGAATAACGCCACGTATGTAACATGATAAAAAACCTTTGTTCCAAGTGATTTGAATAACGCCATGTATGTAACATGATAAAAATACTTATATATAGGAAGTATCAGCGGCATATCCACCATGCTTTTATCATGTTACACACACCTCGTTATCTAAATCACATACCATAAACCCATCGTTCTTTGTTCGTGTCATAAACCAACCGTCCGTCGTTCGTGTCATAAACCAATCGTCCATTGTTTGTGTCATAAACCAATCGTTCATCGTCCTTGTTATAAACAAATCATCCTTGTTTTAAATTGTGAAAACTTTTGGTTATTTTGTGAATACATTCAAACCTGTGTTGAGTCGACTATACCACCAAAGGGTATTAAATTGCAATAACAAACCACCATAGGGTTTGTTAAAGTAAACAATTTCCGTCGTTCCCCAAACTACCTACCAAATTCTAGTGAATAGCCTAGTAACGGGATTGTCAGTCCTATGGTACCATAACTTACTACTGGTTGGCTTGGCCAAAGCTAATGAATGGCATTCGTGTCATGAATACAACGCACCAACAAGTTCGTTCACATTATTGAAATCGTCGTGTCAATATAAACCATAGCGTTTATAACTTGAAAACATGAAAAGAATTTAACACATATGAATCACCCCAAAATATTTTCAAAACATAAAAAGAGGGGAACTATGTGATCACTTGGGGTTGCTAATGTAACCTTGAATCAAAGATATATCAAGTTCAAAAGTCCGAGAAATCAAGTGTGTCCTAAAATCAGATAAATGTGTATATATCGGGACTTTAACGGTGGATCGGATAGAATGAGGTCTTGTAAACCAAATGAGTGTTGGGACTCATATGAAATGGTTTAACAAGGTCTACATTCTGATTTGGAAAGGTTCCTATGTGCTTTTGGCCCATAATGGCTCATTAAGGTAGTTTACGCTACTTTAACGATCCATTGGCGTAAACGCCTGATTGGATGGTTAGATATGTGTTATGATAAGTCCTATATGCCAAAACATGTTTGATTATGTTATAACATCAGTGTATAAGTCAAAATGTTGGTTGCTTAAAGTTGATTAATGCGCAAAAAGGGCATTTTGGTCATTTATAAAGGCATAACTAGGGACTTAACATAATACTAACCAATCGACGTGACCATAAGGTATAACCTCAGAGGGTTATTCCCTATACAACTATGGTCACAAATATGTGTTTGGTTGGATCCTAAGATCGACCAAACGGGTCGGATTAGAAAGTCAAAGCGGTGGTCAAGACCGCTCGACTTACGACCCTAACTAAGCACTAAACTAAAAGTGACGAGTTAGACGTGTTTTAACATGTCTAACTAAGTTATAAAAGTGTTTTGGTATCAACACAAAATGTTTTGATACTCGAAAATAGTTCGGTCCTATAATGCACACTTTGCGCATTTTGACTCGTCATTACAACTAGTAAACGTGGTAATCAGTAAGCATAATCGCTATGGATCATACCATCGTGATTACGATCACGTTGCAAAGCCCAATTGGACTTTGCATTGACCAAAAATGGCCAGAACTAAAAGTTAAACAGAAATTCAAACAGTTTGACTTTTAGCTCAAATAAGCTAAAAGAAATGAACAAGGCTTGGTTATAGCACTTATTTGCACTCAAGGCAGCCAAGATAACTCAGTTAGGAAGCCTCCACAAGGTGGTAGCCTCCAAAAAGAGCAGGAGAGAAAGAAAAGAATTGAGCAAGTTGAAATGCCCAAAAACTCAAGCTATTTATAGTGTTCTTGAACTCTTTAGATCAAGCCAAGTATCCCTCCAGGTGTTATCTCATGCTTACTGGCACTATAGGTGTCCAAAGCAGGTGAAGGTTGGCAAAAAAATGAGACTTGGTGGCCAAGAGAATGCACAAGAGCTTGACAGCAAAGCTGCTGTGCTGTACACAGCTTACAGATCGTAAGGACTTTATACATACGGTCCGTAAGGACCTGAGCTGGGCAGAAGTTTCAGAAAATGGCAGTTTGGCCTTTGAACTTGTTTTCGTCGCGTTTTGGCACTTCTAACACCCGTTAACCACATTTTTAGCTCTATAAGGACGGTAAAGCATATGGAACTTGAAATAAGTCCAAAAATGTCCCAGGTGTCAGTTCGTTTGGTCGTATGGTTGTGGTTTTTGTTTAATTACGACAAAAATTGTAACGAACGCGCACATGACCGTAAACGCGTAACGAATGATATTTTTGTATTCCAATCACCAAAGTTTACAAAATCTCGTCAAAGTTTAGGTCTTATTAATGTGAACTCATGCAATCTGGAATGGTGGGTGCCTGTATCTTGAGTTTTCTGTCTAAGGCTAGAGTGTTCGTACAAATACGCATTATCGGACCAGTCACTCTTACCCGGGAACTCTTGGGGTGAGTGTCCACTTATAGGCTAAAGCATGTCTTCGCGATAAATTATAAAGACTCATTTACTTTGATTAGTCAATGTGTGTCGTTTGTTTTTTTTGGGTAAACGAACGAATGACCACAATCCTTACATTTGTCGATATTTATCCATCTCATCTTGATTATTCAACCTTCATCTCACTCATTTTCTCTCATGTTTTCTCTCTTACAGAATGCCTCCTCGATGAAACGTAAATACGGACACCGACATGGTGCCTCTAATCGCTCAACAGTTTGCTGCTGTGCTACCAAATCTCATTACTCAAATTAACCAAGCCAACAACAACAATAATCCACCTTCTCCGTGCAACTTTAAACAGTTTAATTTGGCTAAACCACTCAAGTTTAGTGGTTCTGAAGGAGCAACGGGGCTCCTACAGTGGTTTGAGATTCTTGAGAGTACTTTTCGCCATGTTCAGTGTCCTGATAATCGTAAAGTTGAGTTTGCTTCAAGTGTGATTCAAAAGAGGGCGCTCACGTGGTGGAACGGAGTGATGAGAGATCGTGGTGCAGATGTCGCTATGGGTCAGACATGGGAGTAACTTAGGGCTTTAATGGTGAAAGAGTTTTGCCCTCGTCATGAGCAGAGGGCACTAGAAAATGAGTTCCACGACCTAAAGCAAGACAGTGGTGAACACCGTGCTTACACCGATCGATATGTGGAGTTAAGTTTGCTATGTCCCATGATGGTCACACCTTTGGACAAGGCAATTGAAAAATACATTGATGGTTTGTCAGATCCTGTTCAGGATATCGTCACTGGTAGCAACCCTACTACCATTCGACAAGCCATTGAGCTCGCTGCTACCTTGACTGAATCTCAAGTCAAGAAAGGTAATCTCCACAGAAAGGGTGACAAGAAACAGACCAACAAGAATGAGAAACAAAAGGGGAAAAAGGTTTAGTCTTCTAAAAAGTCGAGGAAGCGTAAGGCTTTCAAGAACTTTGCTGTTGTTACACAGCCCAACCAAGCTGTTCCTAATCAGCTTGCACAACGACCAGCTAAAAAGCAGTATGTTGGCAATTCACCTTTGTGCAACAAGTGTAACAGCCACCATCAACCACATGTACAGTGTCGTATTTGCACTAACTGTGGGAAATCTGGTCATCTTGCCAACACTTGCCGGTTTGCTCCTACCCAAAATCAGGCAGCACAAAACCTTGCTCAGCAGCCCGCACGACCTCACTACCCACCTGGTTCTTCCAATAACTATGGTGATCTTACCCACTACAGAAACAATTACCCGAGGTTGGCAAATGCGAATCAGGCTCGCGGGCGAGCTTTCAACATTAACGCAAATGAGACGCGTGCAGACAACAAAGTGGTGAACGGTATGTTTCTTGTTAACAACCATCCTGCTTTTATTCTTTTTTATTCGGGTGCCGATAGAAGTTTCGTGTCTCTTGCTTTAGAACCATTGCTTTCAATGCCTAGAACAAAACTAGGAAAGCCCTTGACAGTCGAGATAGCTAGTGGCGAACCCCTTAAACTTGATTCTGTCATCCGTGGTTGCCAATTGAACCTCGATAACCATCTTTTCCTATCGACCGCACGCCTATGCAACTCGGGAGCTTTGACATCATAGTGGGAATGGATTGGTTAACCAAGCACCATGCTGAGGTGATTTGTTTTGACAAGATCGTTCGTATACCTCTCACGTCGGGTAAAATCTTGGAGGTTCGTGGAGAATAACCCGTTAGTAGCCTTAAACTCATGACATGTACCCAAGCCTATAAATACCTTCGAAAGAATTATGTAGCCTTCTTGGCGCATATCGTAAAGGAGAAAAGCAAGGGTAAAACTATTCAGGACATCCCCGTTGTTCGGGATTACCGTGAGGTTTTTCCTGAAGAACTACCCGGTTTACCCCTAGCATGACAAGTCGAGTTTCGTATAGATCTTGTACCTGGTGCCAACCCTATAGCCAAATCCCCATACCGTCTTGCACCGTCTGAGGTGCAAGAATTATCTAAACAGCTTCAGGAGTTGTCGGACAAAGGATTCATTCGTCCAAGCTTTTCGCCTTGGAGCGCTCAAGTCCTATTTGTGAAAAAGAAAGATGGATCCTTCTGTATGTGTATCGATTACCGTGAGCTCAACAAACTCACAATCAAAAATCGATATTCCCTACCTCTCATTGATAATCTCTTTGATCAGCTACAAGGTGCTACCTACTTCTCAAAGATTGATCTGCGTTCTGGGTATCATCAACTTCGTGTTCATAAGGAAGATATTCCCAAGACTGTTTTCCGCACAAGATATGGTCATTATGACTTTACTGTTATGCCCTTTGGTTTAACTAATGCTCTTGCTGTTTTCATGGACTTGATGTATAGGGTTTGTAAACCTTGTTTGGACAAGTTCATCATTGTTTTCATTGATGATATTTTGATCTATTCAAAGACCCGAGCTGACCATGAACAACATCTCCGTCTAACGATGGAACTCCTAAAGAAAGAACAACTTTACACCAAATTCTCCAAATGTGAGTTCTGGCTTAATGAAGTTCAATTCTTGGGACATATTGTCAACGAACAAGGTATACATGTAGATCCCGCCAAAATTAGTGCAATCAGGGATTGGAGTATGCCTGCTACTCCTACCGAGGTTTGATTTTTTCTTGGTCTCGCAGGTTATTATCGACGTTTTATCACAAACTTCTCCAAGATTGCGGTTCCTCTCACTGCTTTGACTCAAAAGAATAAACCTTTTGAGTGGGGACCCAAACAAGAAGAAGCATTCCAGACCTTGAAGCAAAAACTCTGTGATGCACCTATCTTATCTTTACCTGAAGGTAACGACGACTTTGTCGTTTATTGTGATGCATCAAACTTAGGCATTGGCTGCGTTCTCATGCAAAGGAACAAAGTTATAGCCTATGCATCAAGACAATTGAAGATTCACGAAAAGAACTACACCACTCATGATCTTGAGTTAGGTGCTGTTGTTTTCGCTCTCAAAATTTGGAGACACTACCTTTTTGGTACGAAATGCGTGGTTTTCACTGATCACAAATGGCAACATATTTTCAATCAGAAGGAGCTAAACATGAGACAACGACGTTGGGTTGAACTCCTAAACGACTAAGATTGCGAAATTTGCTACCATCCTTGTAAGGCGAATGTCGTGGCTGATGCATTGAGTCGTAAGGAACACATCAAGCTACACTATGTCCAAGTTCAATCTGATATTCAACCCGCATTTCTCAAGCTCAATGTACTTGTGTTTCACAAGACTTGATGGGTAAGGAATTACATATCATCTTGAGCCTCATCTTGAATTGAAAAACAATGGTTTATATTATTTCATGGACCGTTTGTGGGTCCCAAGTCAAGACAATCTCCGCACCTTGTTAATGGATGAGGCTCACAAGTCTCGTTATTTAATTCATCTTGGTGCAGATAAAATGTATAAGGATCTTCGAACACAGTATTGGTGGCCGGGAATGAAGAAAGACATTGCCTTATATGTGTCTAAATGCCTTACTTGTCATAAGGTTAAGGCAGAACATCAACATCCCTCTGGATTATTGGAACAACCAGAGATACCAGTTTGGAAATGGGAAAACATTGCTATGGATCTCATTACCAAACTACCATACACTAATAGAGGTCATGATCCAATTTGGTTAGTCATTGATCGTCTAACAAAGTCAGCACATTTTATAGCAATCCGTGAGGATTTCTCTGCTCGCAAACTAGCCAAGATATACGTAGATGAGATTGTATCTCGTCATGGTGTTCCTTTAGACATCATATCAGATCGTGATGATCGATTTTCATCTCACTTTTGGAGAACCATGCAATTTGCCATGGGAACCCAACTTAATTTAAGCTCAGCTTATCATCCTCAAACGGATGGTCAATCTGAAAGAATAATCCAGACACTAGAGGATATGCTTAGAGCTTGTGTGATCGATTTTGGTGGTAGTTGGGATTCGCATCTACCGTTGATCGAATTCTCCTACAACAATAGTTATCACTCCATCATCAACATGGCTCCTTTCGAGGATTTATACGGTTGAAAATGTTGTTCACCGGTCTGCTAGAATGAGATAGGTGAAGCTCAACTTACTGGACCTGAACTCATTATGGAGACTACAGACAAGTTAAAAAGATTCACGATAACCTTCTGACAGCTAGAAGTCGTCAAAAGTGTTACGCGGATAAACGATGCAAGCCCTTGGAATTCCAAGTCGGTGATCACGTCCTACTCAAGGTATCCCCTTGGAACGTGGTTAGATTTGGAA
Source organism: Scalesia atractyloides (assembly GCA_947069175.1). Lineage (NCBI taxonomy): Eukaryota > Viridiplantae > Streptophyta > Magnoliopsida > Asterales > Asteraceae > Scalesia > Scalesia atractyloides. The sequence goes on from CAMTDV010000025.1 coordinate 44,470,461, forward strand.
AGAAAGGAAAACTTGCACCACGACCATTCAAGATCATTGAGAGAATCGGAAAAGTGGCCTACAAACTTGAGCTACTTCCTGAACTTGGAAATGTTCACCCAACCTTCCACGTTTCCAATCTTAAAAAGTGTTTGGCTGATGAAAACCTCCACATCCCTCTTGAGGAAATTCGTGTTGATAACACGATGCATTTTGTTGAGAAACCAGTGGAAATAGTGGACCGTGAAGTCAAGAAACTCAAGCGTAAATGTATACCACTTGTTAAAGTTTGCTGGGAATCCAAACGTGGCCCAGAATTTACTTGGGAATGAGATGATCAAATGAAGGCGAAATATCCACATCTATTCTCACAAGTTTCTTCTATATAAATTTTGGGATGAAATTTTCTAAGTAGGGGAGACTGTGACATCCGTGTACTTTAATCATCATACAATTCCGAAACAATTTCATATTTAATAACATTGTGTTTTACTCCAATATTTGTGTATTTACTTATGGCATTTCGTATTTTCAATCCTTGTTTAAATTCGACCTTCCAAACATTTCTAGAAGTAAAATCGTGGACCGTTACGCAAACGTAACCCATTTAACGCGACATACACTCTGGAACAATGACACAAGCTAAACATACCTTAAATATCCTTTACATAACATAGAAATAAGTTTTGAAGGGTTCGGTATGGCGAAAACATGTTTATTCAGCTCTAGGGGCTATTTTGCAAATTCTGCGAAACTACGCCTTTTCGCGTATTTCACTATCCGGAACATGTTCGGACATCCAAAAATTTTTGTAATCGTTAAAATATCATCTTTTAGTGATTGGAATGCAAAAATACCTTTCGTTTCGTAATCGTTTTCGCGTTTGTTACATCTTTTAGCTGCTGTCCTTACAAAAAGGGTGAAGCACCCTTGAAAGAGGCAAAGAGAGAGAGAAATCACCTGAACAGAAGAGTGATCATGAGTCGAGAGCATCAAACTCACCAAAGAAATCTATTAGTGATGACAAGGCTGAAAAAGGAAATCCACAATTTCCTCGTTTTCAAAGAAATCAACAAAGATTTCAGCCTAGGTCACCACCTTGCAATTTCGACAGACCTAGAAGTAATTCACCAAGAATGAACAATTTTAATGGTCAGTCTAATAATTTCAGGTCTCAAAGTCCACAACAAAATCGATACTACAACAGTGGCAATCGAAATTTTTACAAAAATGACGCATGAAATTATTATAATCAGAATGTTGTGAATAAAAACAGAAGTGTAAGAAGTCAAAACTTCCAAAGGTCAAACAATCCAAACTTGCATAGGAACCCTCAGGACCAAAGACCTAGTGGAAGTCAAAGACCATTTCCATCAACAGGTCCGAGATCCAAGACTCTTACTATGAGTGATGGATATTGGATGGATGTTCATGTGGTTGATGACTCTGGAAGACCCAAGACCATTAAGGCTTGGGTCCCCCAAACTAACTAAATTTGTTTTGGTTTGTGCAGGAGCTGCTAAGGAGGCTGATCAACTTGTGGTATGTTGACAGTGGCTACTCTAGGCACATGACGGGGGATAAGAGGTTGCTGAAAGATTTTGAGGAAATAAATGGTGGTTACGTGAATTTTGTGGGAGCAAAAGGTGGAAAAATCATAGGTCAAGGGAAAGTGACAAATGGGGAGATAACCTTGGACAAAGTTAACTATGTCGAGCAGCTCAAACACAATCTGATGAGTGTGTCGCAAGTCTGTGACAAGGGTTACTCTGTCCACTTTACCAAGTCTGAGGCACTGGTGTTAAAACCGGGTTTGGTCATTCCTGATGATTGGGTAGTTATGCGAGCACCAAGGAAGAATGATACCTACGTCATGGACATGAGTGTACATGATTCTTCAGTGGTGACTACATGCTTGTTGTCGAAAGCATCTGAGGCGGAGTCATTGTTATGGCATAGACACATGGCACATATCCACTATCGCAAAATGAATTATATAATTAAAAATGGTTTAGTGGAAGGTGTGCCTATGCAGAAGATTTCTGTGGATGATAAGTGTCTTCCTTGTAAAAAGGGAAAGCAATACAGAAAACCTCATAAGTCTAAAACCGTGAATTCCATTGCCTCTCCACATGAATTACTTCATATGGATTTGTTCGGTCCAGTGAATGTAAGGAGTATTGGAGGAAAATATTATTGCTTAGTTGTTACTGATGACTTTTCTCGTTTTTCTTGGGTTTTCTTTCTACTGACAAAGGATGAGACAGCAGAAATGTTAATCAATCTTTTTGAAAAGTTGGAGAATCTACTTCAGAAAAGAATAAAGCGCATTAGAAGCGACAATAGCTCGGAGTTCAAGAATCGGTCGCCGTAAATGTACTGTCTCCGCAAGGGGATAGAGCATCAATTCAGTGCTCCATACACACCGCAACAAAATGGAGTGGCAGAACGAAAAAACAGGACATTAATAGAAGCTGCTAGGACCATGCTTTCTGATTCTAAGCTTCCTGTGATCTTTTGGGTAGAGGCTATGAATACAGCTTGCTATGTTATGAATAGGGTTTTGACGGTTAAACGACACAATAAAACGTGTTATGAACTTCTGAGAAACCGTAAACAAAATTTAGAAGGGCTCGAACTGTTTAGGCTTCCATGCACGATAATCAGAAATAAAAACCAACCAAAATTTTGTGAGGTCAACAACGAAGGATTTTTCCTAGGTTATGTCGACGGTGCACCAAACAAGAGAGTTTTTAATAAAACTAATGGTGAAATTGGAACGGTTTTTAATATTGAAATTATCACATATTCGCCCAAACAGTCCAGCTCAAGTCCAGCCATTCTATATGATTATGATCTATGTTTTGAGTCTTTTAAATTTCCTGAGTTTTCTGATGCAGGTGATTTAGAAGTAATTCATAGTTTGGCTCGGGATGAAGATATTCGTGCTTTTGGTCTGAGTTCAAGTGTTCCAATAGTTGTTGCATCAGGATCTTCCTCAACTACAAATGCAAATGCAGAAGTAGCGGATTCCAGTGACAGTGAGTCTGAACCTCTTGAGGGGGAGGATTTTACTAATCTGTTTGTTGATCAACATGTTCAGGGGGAGATTGGATCAAATCTAGAGACTAATTTGGAAGTTGACACCATTGCTACAACACGAGCAAAAAGAGATCATCCAGTGGAGAATATTATCGGTGATCCGAATGCAGGTTTCAGACAAGGAGAAGTATCGCAGAAGGTTCATGTATGTATGCTACGATTGAGAAGACTGGTATTATCAATGAGTGCTTGTATAGCTGTTTTATTTCTCAAGAGGAGCCGAGGAATGTTCATATGGCTCATGGCTCTGAAGGATAATTCATGGGTAGAAGCTATGCAGGAAGAACTAGCTCAGTTTGAGAAGTTGAAAGTTTGGGAGTTAGTCGATTTACCAAGAGGGAGAAAGAGAGATTGGCACCAAGTGGGTGTTCAAGTGTAAGAAAGATGACCGAGGGATCGTGACACGGAATAAGGCTCGGTTAGTGGTAAAATGGTTCAATCAGCAAGAGGGGATTGATTATAATGAAGTGTTTGCACCAGTTGCCAGGTTAGAAGCAATTAGGTTGACGTGAAGAGTGCATTTCTTTACGGGAAAGTCCAAGAAGTGGTGTATGTCTCACAACCAGATGGGTTTACTGATCCAAACTATCCAGATAGACTGTATAAACTGAACAAAGCATTGTATGGATTGCATCAGGCACCCAGGGCGTGGCATGAGATGATGTCAGCTCATTTGTTGCAGAATGGCTTTGAAAGAGGTCAAATTGACAGTACACTTTTCATTAAAAGAAAGAAGGAAGATTTTCTGCTGGTACAAATATACGTCGATGATATCATTTTTGGTTCATCTGATGAGAGCATGTGTCATGAGTTCGAAGAGGTGATGAAGGGTAAGTTCGAGATGAGTGCAATGGGTGAGTTATCATTCTTCTCGAGGTTGCAAGTTGAACAAAAGAAGGATGGGATCTTTATTCATCAGACAAAGTATGTGTATGACATTTTGACTCGTTTCAAGATGGAGGATTGCGCTACATTTAATACACCCATTTGTGAAAATCACAACATTGGTCTAGATGCTGAGAGTGTGGACGATGTTGATCCTACTCAATATAGGGCCATGATTGGATCGTTGATTATCTTACTGCTTCAAGACCGGACATTATGTTCGTCGTATGTTTGTGTGCCAGATATCAAGCTAATCCAAAAGAATCGCATATGAAGGTGGTGAAGCGTATACTTCGTTACTTAAAGGGGAAGCCTAAGTTTGGGCTATGGTATCCTGCTGATAGTGACTTGAAGTTTATTGCATACACTGATTCGGATTTCGGAGGATGCATATCTACCAGAAAATTTACCACAGGTGGTTGTCAGTTCTTAGGGGGGAGACTAGTTTCATGGCAGTGCAAGAAACAAGCCTGTGTGTCTACGCCTTCGTGTGAAGCTGAATACATTGTTGCAGGTAGTTGCTGTTCACAGGTTCTGTGGATCCAACAGCAAATGTGCGATTATGGTTTGAATTTCACATGCACACCTATTATGATAGACAATAACGCCACAATCTCCATCACAAATAATCCCGTAAAACACAGTCGCACAAAACATAGTGACATTCGTCATCATTTTGTACGGGATTGTGCTGAAAAGAGAATGATTGAACTGCATAGAGTCGACACACTAGATAACCTTGTAGATCTTTACACAAAAGCTTTTGACAGGCTCGATTTGAACATCTTGTCGAACTCAACGGGATGAGGAATCCTGAATAACCAATTTTTCATAAGAATTTTTGTAAATAGTTTATTGCCTTTTTAAAATCAAAAAAAGATATTAGAAAATCTGAAAATAAAAAAAATAGAAAAATCAAAAATGAGTTTTCACTGTGTTGAAAAAGAAGAAATGATAGTACATCAGCAAGTTAGACTGTCACACTAAAACTGAAATTAAATTGCTTAAGTGTGATAGCAGCTTCATCATATGATGTACCAGTAGGCAAGAAACATGAAATAATCAACTTACCATGGTGATATAAACATAAAGAATTGAGTATGAGTGGGTAACATATCAGTGGCGTATGGTTTTATAACCTTAAATCTTACGTTGATAGATTGCCAAAATCTGAAGTTTTAGGTGTTTATACTGTTATTTCATCCGGGGTATCAGGGTTGTCCTTCTGCTGCATCAAGATATATGCTGACCTAGGCACAACCAGTATATCTTAAAAGAGCTAAAATGCCAAATCCCAGAAATTGAAGAAGCTCTCCTACAGAGTCATTCAAATGTGCAGAATGAACAAATCGTACCAACATTTGGTATTTGTCTTAACCCTCATTGGATATTGGTCTCTTTGCTGTACGAAAGTACTGACCTGATCACCACCTATCTGACGTTGTAATTCAAAAAGGATGACATTCGGTATACTCACCTACTACAATGAATCTTTGTGCATACCTTGATCGTGGGGATATGTCCTGAAGTGGGACACACTAGCATATCAGTATAAAATTACATTAACATATCACTGGGTAAAGGTACTTGAAATGTTCATGTGTTTTGTTTAAGTGGACAAAAATACCGGTAATCGTCTTGAACTGCTTTTCATGAAAACTAAAAGATAGAATGAACTGACAGTGTGAACCGGTTTGATTAGGCTGATATGATCTTCTTAACCAGTGATTCTCACAAAAACAGAGTGTTTATTTTCTTGTTATTTATTTGTTTTCAGAAAATTATAAAAATCCAAAAAAAATCTTTTTCTTTAATAATTCTTAACGTACGGAAAATGGTTGTTCTTGGAGGAATTGTTACCGAAAGGAGGAGACGTTGTTCCAAAATGAGTTCAAAATTTTTAAAAATTTGCAGGTCTAGTGGTGTTTGAGTAAAAAGTTTTGAGTGTTGGTGTTGAGATGAAAAATTGCTTAATCTGTATTAAAGTTTACACATCTCTCTATTAACGATTATTTGTTATCTTGGATTGAAAAATCCTTATGGTTTTTCGAGATGTTTGTTGTGTATACAGATAGTTGCAATTTGTTCTTGTGAAGCAAAGTGAAGTTTAGTGAAGAGGAGTCTGTTTGGATGCAAAGTAGAATCCTCCTTTCTACATTGCTGACAAAGTTTGAAGAGGTTGAAGATTGCTATGCTAATGCTGAACTAGAGTTTACTCAAGTGCTAATAACTTTGAAGATTTGGTGATTGGATGCTTCAGCTTAGGGGAGTCTGTTGCTGACAGAAGCTATTGAAGTTGAATCTATCCAAAGACCAATGACGATGAAAGATTACATGTAGAATGCAAGAAGACTGAAGAAAAAGTTTTTATGAAGCTATTGTCAAAGGGGAGTCTGTTGATGCATGTTTGTGACAACAACTTCTAGATTCAGGTCTTTGGATATCTTGTAATTATTGAAACGATAAACAATTAGCGGGTTTAGCTTTATATTAGTGAGTTAATAGTGATTGGGCCAAACCAAACCCACATTAGGGGAATGGTATGTGAATTGGGCCTGTCCAATTCGCAGGCCTGTGTGAAACCAGCCCAGGTTGCAAACTTGTGTTATATAAACAAGGCTTTGCATTAGGGTTTAGGTTAATCACCAAAATCACAAGTGAGAGAGATTTTGTATAGCACATAGGGCTTGGACGAAATTCTGTGTGTGAGGATCTTGATTGATTGTAATCAGTTTGATTGATAATCAGTAAAGATAAGTTTGTGGTGATTTTTGTTCCTACAAGTTTTCTGTGACAATCTGATCTAGAGTATTCCGCACTCTAGATTAGATATACAATTCTGTGAAGATCCATAGCATTAAGGGGACCTACATATACCAAGCAAAATGTCTTTGAAATCGTGTACTAAGTATGCTAGGTCAACATACGAAGTAAAATGCAATTGAAATCATGTATTATACGTACTATGTAATCAAAGCATAAATAATGTTATGAAAAATGTGAAAGTAGTTATAGGCACATATGAATCACCCCAAAACATTTGCAAACCTAAAAGAGGGGACTATGTACTCACAAGGGATTGCTTAAGTCTTGTAGTATGGATCAAACAATGTATGAAGGAACAAGGAATCAAGTGCACCTAGTATCGGATACTATGTTTACAAGTCGGGACATTAATCGGTGGATCGGACAGAATGAGGTCTTGTAAACCAAATGAGTTTGGAACTCGTATGAAATGGTTTAACAAAGTCTATATTCTGATTAGGAAAGGTTTCTAAGTGCGTTTGACCCGTTATGACTCGTTAAGGTAGTTTACGCTACTTTAACGGTTCATTTACGTAAATATGCTTTCGGATGATTAGATATGTGTTTTGATAAGTCTAATATGCCAAAATAAGTTTGATTAAGTTGTAACATCAGTTTATATGTCAAAACATTGGTCACATAGGCTTAAAACCGATTTATGCGCAAAAAGCGCATTTTGGTCATTTATAAAGGCATGCCAGGTGACTTAACATAGCACTAACCAAACAATGTGACCATAAGGTGTAACCTCAGAGGGTTATTCCCTATATAACTATGGTCACAAATATATGTTTGGTCGGATCCTAAGATCGACCAAACGGGTCGGATTTGAAAGTCAAAGCGGTGGTCAAGACCGCTCGACTTACGACCCTAAATAAGCACTAAACGAAAAGTGACGAGTTATACATGTTTAAACATGTCTAACTAAATTATAAAAATGCTTTGGTATCAAAACTTGGTGTTTTGATACCCGAAAATAGTTCCGTTGCAAAATGCACATAATGCGCATTTTAACCGAAACTTTGACTCATCACTTCGACTAGTAAACGTGGTAATCAGTAGGCGGCATGATCGCTATGGATCATAACCCTCGTGATTACGATCACGTTGCAAAGTTCAACTGAACTTTGCTTTGACCAATTAATGGTCAAAGCCGAAAGTCAAACACTATTTGTCTTTTAGCTTGAAATAGCTAAAATAAATAAACAAGACTAGGAGTGTAACCCTTGTGCCAAAATTTCGGCCTTTCAAAAACTTTTTTCTTTGAAGGCATTCCGATAACTGATAATTAAACGTAACCCGTTTAACGTAACATACACACTGATTCACCGATTCGAATATTTCTTAATACGGAACACGTACGTACATCCATAAATTTTTTCCGTCATAAAATCTTGCATTTTAATGATTAGAATGCAAAAAACATCATTCGTTACGCAATTACGGTCGTTTAAGCGTTAATTTAAGCGTTCGTCGTAATTAACGAACCGACACCCGAGACATTTTTGGACTTATTTCAAGTTCCCTATGGTTATTCATCCTTATAGAGCTTAGAAATTAGGTTAACGGGTGTTAAAAATGTAAAAACGCGACAAAACGAGTTCAGGGGCCTGTTCTGCCATATTTCAAAACTTCAGCCCCTGTAGGGCCTTACGGACCGTAAGGCGTAACCCCATATCGTCCGTAAGGGGTTGCCAGCAACATAAAAATGTGGCAGCTTCTTGTTTCATGTCTTGCTCGCCAAGTTCTCGATATTTCCACTTTCCAGTAGCTCTTGACACGTCCCTAAACACTTGGAATGATCCTCTAACAGCCCCTAACACCTGTGATGATCCTATAACCTCTTGATCACTATAAATAGCAACAACTCCAACCCATTTCTTTGCTCATGCACAAATTTCTTCCTCCCATCTTCTTGGAGTGTTTCCAGCTTTTTGGAGACCTCCTACCTGAGTCTTAAGTGTTTCTCAAACACAAGTAAGTACTCATCTTTAGTCTCTTTCATTATTTTAGTTTGTATGAGCTAAAATTCAAACAGTTGACTTTCAGTTTGACTTTTGGTTTTGACCATGAATTGGTCAAAGCAAAGTTCAATTGAACTTTGCAACGTGATCGTAATCACAAAGGTTATGATCCCTAGCGATCATACCTACCGATTACCACGTTTAGTAGTCATAGTGATGAGTCAAAGTTTCGGTCAAAAATGCGCTTTTTGTGCATTATACGTTGGAACTATTTTCGGGTATCAAAACACTTTGTTTTGATACCAAATCAGTTTTATAAACTTAGTTAGACATGTTTGACATATCTAACTCGTCACTCTTATTTTAGTGCTTGTTTAGGGTCGTAAGTCGAGCGGTCTTGACTACCGCTTTGTCTTTCGATTTCGACCCGTTTGGTCAACTTTAGGATCCGACCAAGCCCATTATTATGACCACAGTATTATAGGGAATAACCCTCTAAGGTTATACCTTGTGGTCATACCGTTTTATTAGTCAAATGACAAGTCGACTATGTATTCTTTAAAATGTTGAAAATGCCCTTTTGCACATAAATTAGTTTTGAACACATAAGAACATTGTTTTGACATCTAAACTGATTATACAGCTTATATAAACTATTTTTGACATATTAGACTTGTCATAAGACATATCTAACCAACCGAACCCATATTTACGATTATGACCCGTTAAAGTGGCGTAAACCACTTTAGCAAGCCGTAGCGAGTCATAACACTTTGAAATGCTTCCAATTAAGAATGTTTGATATTATAAACCATATTATACAAGACCAAACTCTTGTTTGGTTTATAAACCTCATTTTATCGGATTTCTCCAAGTTTCGACACACTAACATGTAGTTATCCGATACACTAGGAAACACTTCAATACTTTAACTCTTGATCCTTTGCGCTTTGTTATGTCATTTGAACAAGATCTATACGCAATCCCAGGCGAGTACATTGCTCCCCTCTTTTACGTTTTTTCAAATGTTTTGGGGTGATTCATATGTGTAATCAATTTTTCACGATGTATGGCAATTATGTGTTTACTAAGTGCGTTTTTTGTGTAATATTCCTTTTATGCAAGACATGACAATTGGGGACACGAAACCAATCCTTATAGTATCTTTCTATCTTCATAGATTGATTCTTGTAGGATACTTGAAGTACAGTCTTAAATCTTCTATCTTCATAGTAAGATTTCTAAGAAGTGCTTTACACGGCGATTGACAAGACGAATCCTTGTAGAATCTTTCTATCTTTATAGTAGATTCTTGTAGGATATTTTAAGTATAGTCTTAAATCTTCCTATCTTCTTAGTGGGATTCCTAAGAAGTGCTTTACAAGACAATGGTTATTGTTTATGTGTAGAGATTTTGGTGATTTAGGTAATGAAACTAGAGTAATACAATAAGGAGATGGTGGATACGCCACTGGTACTTCCTATATATAAGTGTGCTTATTGTATTACCCTTCGTAGCCTTATCTGAATCACCATTAGGATTAGGATTTTTTGATACAATGAGACAAGGCAAGTGACTAAACCGAATCCTTAAAGCATCTATCTATCTTCATAGTTAGATTCTCGTAGGATGTTTAAAGTACTAATTGGTTGTCCTTTATTGGATTCTGTGTACTTTAATGCGTATGTGACAAGACGATTGTGACGAGACGATATAACTAAACTAAATCCTTAAAGCAACTATCTATCCTTATAGTTAGATTCTCGTAGGATGTTTAAAGTACTAATTGGTAGTCCTTTATTGGATTCTGTGTACTTTAAACGTATTTGACAAGACAATGTGACAAGTTCACGATGATTATGTGGTTATTGTGATTAGTTGTGATTTAGATAACGAAACGAGTGTAATACCATCAGAACATGGTGGATACGCCAGTGGTACTTCCTATATATAAGTGTTCTTATTGTATTACTCTTGTAGCGTTATCCGAATCACATTAGGATTTTGTGTTCGATTGATTCGAAGTACAATATCCAAATCCTTGTAGAACTCTTTCATATTTTTATATGTTAGATTCTTAGAAGTATAATCAAAGTATTATTTTAAATAATTGATTTGATTTCTAATAATACTCACGTGAGTTATGGCAAATTTCAATATTGTTGTCATTAATCCTTGATTGGATTTCTATTAACATACTCACAAGATTTATGACCGAATTTAAGGCAATTACAATGAACAAAGTACAATTTTCAATGACATAAAAATTACTTAGTATTAATCATGTTGCCATATACAAAACTATTTTGTCACAAGTTTCATAATCAAGTTAATGTATTGCGATACTAAATCTTTTTGCCATTCCTTGGCTTTAAAGAGTCCATTTTCAATAGACGACTCTTGTAGTTATCGAAGTATTGCAACACTAAACTTTTGCCATTAACTTGGCTAACAAAACTATCTACTCACCAACATTATTTGTTGATGTCTCTTTTTTACATATGTTTTAGGTTTCGATTATTCAAGCATGCTGCACATAGGAATGCATATGGGCTTTAGACTTCTTTAATTCAAAAGACAATTTCATGTATTCTTTGTATTGTAAAACAATGTTAACAATAATGAAACAATTTAGTGCCAGTAGTTGTGAGCAATTTGTAATGTGACTCCCCGATATTTCCACCGCGTTTTGTTATATTACGCGATTGGGCTGTTACAAGGAGAGAGCACTTACTTGTGTTGAAGAACACTTGAATAGCTCAAGGATGAAAGAAAGACTAGAAAACTCAGATGGGAGGCCTCTAACACTGTGGTAGCATCCACTTAGAGTTATAGAGGAAGAAAAGAGTGAACGAGCAAGTTGGAAGTGAAGAATTGCTTGCTATTTATCAGAATCTTGAATCCATGAGATCATTCGACATGTCCAATGTGTTGTCATGATCCTAGGAGGGCTTAAACAAGTGTCAAATGCAGTTGAGGAATGGCAAAAATCGAAATCCTTGGAGATCGAGCAAAGGAACAAGGGGCTGCCACCTTTTTGCTATGCTGGGCACCCCATGCGGACCGTATGGTCCTGTGGATGCGGTCCGCAAGGGCCCTAGCTGGCAGAAAGTTTGGAAAGTTGGTAGAACAGGCCCCTACACACGTTTCGTCCGTTTTAGCACTTCTAACACCCGTTAACCTGATTTTTAAGCTTTATAAGGACGATAAAGCTTAGGGAACTTGAAATATGTTCAAAAATGTCTCGGATGTCGGTTTGTTTGGTCGTACGGTTACGGTTTTCGGTTAATTACGATGAAAATCGTAACGAACCGCAAATGACCGTAAATACGTAACGAATGATATTTTTGCATTCCAATCATTAAAATACAATATTTAATGATTACAAAAATTTTTGGATGGCATACATGTTCCGGATTAAGAAATATGCGTAACGGCATAGTTTCACAGAATTTGCAAAATAGCCTCTGAAGTTGCATGAGCATGTTTTCACACACCGAACCATACAAAACTTAGTTCCAAGCTATGTTAACGGTATTTAGGGTATGTTTAGCTTTTGAACTTGTTCTGCAGTGTGCGTCGCTACGAGAATCGGCAAAATTTCGTAGTTTATCGTAAATAGTCCCTGTGATTGAATAGGTTTGTTTTTGACATACCAAACCCTTAAAAACTTATTTCTAACTTATGTAAAGGATATTTAGGGTATGTTTGGCTTATGACACTTTTCCGGAGTATACGTTTCGTGTAACTGATTACGTTTACGTATAAATTTCCAGAAATTGTTTAAGATCTCGATTTTGAATAAGGATTAATATTATGCAATTGGTGTGGATAAATTTCACAATCAAAGGATAAAACACGAGGTTTTATAGCTTATGAAATTGTTTGGGATTTGATAATGACAACTAAAGGCACAGTTGTCACAAGAAAATATGATGATCAGACTTTTACAGAATCTTGTGATATCCATCAGAAATATCATTAGATCCATCTGAATGGCCTTTTCTGATCGTCTTTCCTTGTTTGGCATCGGTTTCTGATTTATGCTAAGGTTGTGTTCTTCTCTTCCAGTGTTCTGCCTTGTATATTCTTGGTGTGTTGGACTCTTGTAACCTTTGTCCTCATCCATTAATCATGTCGATTACATTTTTCTTCAATACTTAGATAAAAAGTTTCCTAACAAGAGTTTTGAGTACAACTATAATGTACCAACCAATGGGATTAAAACATGCTAAATCAGTAAAAAATAGTTTTTTATATCCATAGGACACGACCGTGTCTGATCCCGACACAATTGTGTCGCCTCGTGTTAACAAACTATTTTGATAGATATATAAAGAAAATATAGAATATATTCATTTTTCAACTATTTACTGGGTTTCGACAAGTATATAAACAAATTATAAGTAGTTGGTTGTTTTCGGTTTATGTGGTTATAGTAGTGGAATGTTATTCTACCGAATAAATATATTACTTTTGGGAAAAAAAATATATATTTATTGACGCCTATGATATGTGTCAACACGGGTTTTTAAATGAGTTTCGGGATGGAATCCTAGTGTTTGTGAAGTTATGTGTATTATATAGAGAGATAATCATGAGAAAACTACTTAAATGTGAGAAAACTAAAAAAACTCCAAAAAAAGCTTAAAAACACACTAATGTTTTAAACAATTTTTTGGTTGTAAGTGTAGCATTTTTATGATAAAAGTTTTGTTTGAAAAATAAAAATAAAAAACAAATTAATATTACACATGTGCAACATTTAAACATACAATCTAGCCTTAAGGTTTAGGTTTTCGATTTAGTTTAGCTTTTAGGGTTACACATGTAGATTTACAGCAAAAAATGTTTTTAAAAAAAATGTTATGTGTTTTTAAGCTTGTTTGGGAGTTTTTTTATTTTCTTATTTAAATTAGTTTTTCTCATGATCCATTCCCATATATATATATATATATATATATATATATATATATAATATATATATTAGAGGATAGTTTGGTCATTTGCCACTTTTTAAAAGGTATAAGTCTTTAAAGCATATTGTACAAGGGGGTAAAATGCAGAAATCATCAAATGCTTTAAAATTTAAAACCCTCCTTACCTCCTCAATATCATCTATCTGCGTCTAAGGAGGAGATTCAAATTTCAATATCAAAATTTGCCTCTCTCATTCTCTCTCAAGAAACCCTTTTCATTTTCCTTTCATCCTCTTTGGAGACTAAATCCCAGATTAGTCTATTGAAGGTACTTAATTTCACCCACATTACAACATAATTTTTGTAACACCCCAAAAATGCGTAATTTATTTATTGTGTCTTTGAATATTTTAGTATGTAAAATAATAACTTTAGTTGATTAACTAAGTTAAGTATAATGACCCTTGTGTAGAAGGGATGAAAGTTGTGCTTTAGTAAATAACAAATGAAACTATAGGGGCGGAAAGTGTATAACTGAATGAAAGTTTATAAACAAAAAAAAGAGTGTAGTGCGAGTGTATATGGTACGATAGAGAGAGAGAGGGAGAGGGAGAAAGAGATAGAGAGAAGGAGAAAACCTCCTCTTTAAAGAAAAACAGAAATTCTACAAATCAAAGAGGTTCTAGGGCTGAAATTGAATGCATGTATTGAGATTCATGATCATCTAAGTGTCTCAAACATAAGGTAATTTGAATTTGATGATCTTTCATGAAGTGGGTTGTAAATGAAATTATATGAAAATAAGCATGGATATTGGTTGGAATTATCATGTAGGAGATGAATTATGTTGATTTTTATTATCTTGATGATTTGAAACAAAACCCACTTGTAGTGATAGGATGATGAAGTATGATTATTATGTAGGTGCAAAATTAGTGCAATGTTGATGTATGAATGTGTATGTAGTAGAATATTTGATAAATGAATTTGATATAGAATGAATGTTATGTGAGCTTAGTTGATTTGATGATCCGAGATATGAATCAGTAGGAATGTGCATAGAATACTTGTACATTATGCTTTGCTAATGTTATGCACACCAAGTGTTTGATGAAATGCCTTGAATAAAGATTTCTATATGACAAAGATGATCTCATGTGAATATAATGTTAAATGGTTAGAATTGGTAAATGATAGATTGTTAACTCAATTATGTTGAGAAAAGAATGGAAACGAAGACATGAGATTAAAGTATATCGATTGTAAAATTGTAGGAGTAAAGGAAGAAGACACATGCCATTCCGGATCATAAACAAGGGAAGACAAGGTAAGTTCTAATACTTACAAATATTAGTAGTTTACAACGTTTATCTCAAGGATATACATTCGTATTATGTTAAATGAAAATACAAGGAAGTTCGATTTGTGTATACAGGTCGAATAAGTAAGAATGACTTATCTATGAATTGGGAATCGGTGTCGAACCGAATATAGAGGATTGAAGGGATTCGACATCAAGACCCATTAGAAAGCATGATTGAATGAATGTTGATGAAAGCATTGTTATCACTTTCAACGGAAGGTTTGAATTTTATGTTAATTAATTTTGATATAATCAATTTGTTCGGTATGGTTGTAGGTAAATCACCAGGTTAGGTGGCTCCAAGCTTGGAACGAACACATCACATGCATATCACGTTTTCGCGTTTTCATGCTCAAACGGGTCAAAACATTTTGTGGTTATGTTTAAGTTTAGTCGTACGCTTGTAAATGTTTGGGTTTTTATATGATAATGAATGAACAAACTTTTGTTAAATGCTCGTACATTTTTATTATGCGTTTTTAGACCCGTGTACGAACGGGTGTCACAATTTCCCTTCTATCGCTGCTGCACCACCTCCCTGGGTCACCAAGTGTTCACAAATTAGGGCAAAACTGTTTCGGTTTCATGATATTCAGTTTTAGCTTTCATTTGTAGTTGTTAAGGTTATTATTTTATAAGTATACTTCTTATTATCTTATTTAGAAGGACCATAGAAGAAATAGACATCATGAATCAAGCTCTTGATGAAGATTTGTCAACTCCCTCTTTGTGTACCTTTGTGTTTTCTTTAAGTACATTGCATATGGACTAATTTTGCTATGCATTATATTTAGGGCAGCAATGAGTTAGTGACTGTGTCAGGTGGTTTTGATAAGCTCGGATATGGAATTGTGTTCTTTGCGCATTTTTAAGGTTGGTTAACTTTTTAACCAAATTTGAAAGCTCTGAGGGTTTTTGTGAAAGACAATAAACTTAGTTACCCAACCCAAATATAAGATGAAACAATGTTACCTTTTATTTGGTTATCCTCTTATTAAATAAATACATATATATGTGGGATTCCATTTTTGTAAGTATAAGGCTTTGCTTACATGGATATTATAAGAAAACTGCAGCTCCTGACACAGGAACGTGTTAAAGAACTATATTTAACTATTTCAATCTATTATAATTTGTTAATTACTAAAACAAATGTTGATATCACTTCGCACCTTCAATCTAACCTGATGAGTGCTATAATGGCATTTTTGGGAATTAGGATTCCTACTATTTATTTATTGAGATTTATAGCAAAAATGTCATTGGGGAAATCATGGTATGTTATTGTTATCAGTGCTCTTTTTAATAAGTTTATAATAAGATTGTATAATATGTAAATGGCATTAATCAACATTTATCATCTGTAAACATCTTAGACCATGCAAGCAAAACTAAGTTATCTTATTATATCTTTTCAAAGTAATGATAGGTGTGATTTTATGGTTGGTTAGCATAAGTAACAGAGAAACTCATCGATCGACTCAAGACTTCTGCATATCTCATGATAGTCTATGATGTTGACTATACTATGGTACAAGAACTATTTGAGACTCTATTATTGTATGTCAACTAATATATTCATTCTGTTTAGTTCTGTAGGAACCGTTAGCTTATAAATAAATAAACAATTTTATTAAATGATTACAATAGAGAAAATTAAAGAAAAGAGGAAATTACAATACAATTATAGAAAATTGAAATAAAAGAAATACAAGAAAACAGAAAATTAAAGAAAATTAAATGATTAAAATACAGAAAATTAAAGAAAACTGAAATAAAAGAAATACAAAAACTAGAAGAAGAAGGAAATCGTTTTGGTTGAGGGTTGTGTTTGACACAAGGCGTTAAAACAAATTTCGAGTCTCCAGGAGAACTCGTTTTGTTTCCTAGGGTACAACAGCCAGTGTAGTGTGTACTGCCGGAGCTAGCTCAAGGACCCGAAGTATGAGCAATATCAGAAATCTCAGAGAGACTTTTTCATGTGTTGGTGTTGCTGGTGTGTTTCTGATGTGGTGGTGATGTTGTATTTACACAACATCTGAGATGAAACAATAAAAACGAATTAAATGAGAGAATTAAATTGCATTAAACGTCTTTAATGCACTTTAGCTCGTCATTTAATTCTCAATCAAACCATTAACTCATCTGTTTCAAATGCTGAAGTGAAACTGCTCTATAATTAAAGTCTGGGAAGCTTCTGCGCGCGCATGTCAGACATGCTGCTGCGAGTGCGCCATTTTGGCTCACTTTCGTACGCGACCAACTCTGACGCACATGCGTCTTTTTGGCTCACTTTCGTGCGCGAGCCTATAGGCGGGCTACCCGTTCGCGCACACACCATGACACCAGTGAACCTATATGGCCACGCCACACTGGCATACTTTGGTGCGCCCGTGCGCGCCACCAAGGCACTCACCGCGTGCGTTGACCTGGCCATGCACCACCCTTCATGCCACGTCATCAGGCACCTGGTCCTGGCAACCTTTGTGGAGTGCGAGTTAGGGTGCTTCGCACCCTTCGCGAGTACACTAGTGTGTGCTTCCATGGAACATTAAGGAAAGAGTGTCTCTACTTAAATACCACTTTAAGTTTCATCTCTCCTCCTATGTGGGACAAGGTGCCGCTCTCCCTTCTATTTCAGCATTCAATGTTTCAAACACCAATCTTTGAGCATCGATATCTCATTCATCTTAGCTCTGTTTGGACATAGTTTAGTTCGTTGCGAAGCTCTTCCAACATAGAACACAAACCCATAAAGAAATATTTAAACTCTCCTCAGTTTCTTATATTGTTTTCTAGTCCAATTTTAGAAAAATATATTTCCTATATTTATGAAAATTGTTATTTTCACAAAATTTCCAACAATCCCCCACATGAATAGAAATAGATATTCACTTACAGTTTCAATGATATAATTCGATAGTTGAGTATTGCAAGATAGGTAAGTTGTTGTAACACCTCATACATTCGTGACTTGTAATATACCGACACGTGTCCATACTCTAGAATGTGCCATGTGGTTGACGAGAGGGACTAATTTTGTCGTTATGTCATTATGACCTCTGAACGACATTTGATATAGTCAAGGGACTATTTATGACATTTAATAAGAGTGTGTCATCAAAAGGACTAAAGGTGTCAACATGCCAATTGAGGTGGCCTCTGAGTGACCCTTATGAACCGTAGGCCTTGCTGCTTACAGACCGTAAGCAAGGGATTGTTGTGTTGGCTGAAAGGTGGTTACAGACCGCAAGGCTATGTCCTTACGGTCCGTATCCGATTCAAAACCATGGGCGCCAGAAGGTCCTTACGGACCGTAAGCATTATGCCATACGGTCAGTAAAGGACCGCCAGTGGAATTTTTGTTTGGAGGCCAAGGAATTATACCATGATGCCACCTTGCTCGCAATGTTGCCACTTCTCCCTGGACTTGGCACATCACTAGGCACATGTTATCATCAGGAGAAGCTTGCAAACACTTGGCATGATCTACATGATCTTGTTCAAGAATAAATAGCCAACTAGTGAACCCTCATTCCTTGCTCATTCATTATATCTTCCTCTCACACTCTATCTGGAGCTTGCTTCTTTTTAGAGGCCTTCTAACTGAGTTTAAACTTTCTCTGGGACCACTTGTAAGTGTTCCATCTCTTCTCTTTTCGTTTTATAGGCTTTTATAGCCAAAAGTCAAGCTTTTTTTATGAATGCTTTGACTTTTGGTTAAGACCATTATGGTCCAGCCATTGTTCGATTCGAACATGGCTACGTGATCGTAATTAGGTAGGTTTAATTCCCTATAAAAGGCACCTCCTAAGAATCACGTTTGCTTGGTCAATTAAGGGTCAACATATTAATGTTTAAAAAGTCAAAGCGGCAAAATACGAAATAATCCAAATCGGATAACGTAGGTGTTATAAAATATGTTTTAACACTTTAATAACTTGATAATAACTATTAGAACATGTGTAAACATGTTCACCTTGTCAATTCCAGTCTTAGGGTCAGTTCGCAACCGAAAGTTGCAAAGTTTGACTTTTGCTTTGACTTTCGATTCTGACCCGATTTTGATTAATTTGTTACTGATCTAAGGTTCCACTATGATCATATTATTATGTAGCATAACCCTCTAAGGTTGTATTACATGATCATAATAGTAATCCGAGTTTATGCACAAGTTTCTTCCATATGCCATAGTTTGACCACATTGCCCTTTTATTAATAAATAAGGTTTTAAACATTAACAAACTTGCAAATGGATTACTGATATGTTAATGTATTTAACATATTAAGATGTTATTATTCTGATAATAAACTGAGTTTTGTTATAAAATCGCAAATCATGCTTTTAAAGGACCAAATGCCCTTTCGGCATCTATAATGGCTTTCAAGCATACTTATTTATAAAAACTCATTACTTACTGATGTAAGATCATAGGATTATTTGGGATATCAAATCAGTTTACATTCTGAGTTTAAATACAAGTTCTTGTATTATGTCGATAAATGACGATAATGCCCTCATGGCACCTAAAATGGTTTTAATCATACTTTTATTAAAAAACCTTATACCTACTGATATGGTATACTAAATAACATATTTTGATCATAAAAACATGGTCATAACATCAAGTTTCGTTAATCGTCCCATAAATCATCATTTAGCGACTTCAACACCGTTTCGCTGCATAGTGTGGTTTAAAACCATATTTATCAACCAAGACTTGTTACCTACTGATTTTATAACTCATTTAAAATATGTTTACAGTAGTTACATGTTATAAACTCAGAATCCCAAATAACCTATTAAAATGCCCCTACTGTGCATAGTTTGGTCTTAAACTAAAAACCACACATATGTTTGATATCCTACTGATATTATATCACAAATTAAGTACTTTTCTAGAACGTTTATGATCATAACATTAGGATATACGCAAGTTCCTTTTATACATCACTTAATGACTAAAACGCCCATAGGCATAGTTTCATTTTAAAAACTTAACGAGCGTACAAGTTGATATCCTACTGATATTATAACTTGTTTAAAGTATAATGGTATATAGGACTTGTCCATGACTCATCCGGTTACCCGTTATCACAATATGCGCACGGTTAAGCTTATGTAACTAGTTTACGTAATTAACCGAAACGGGTTAAACCTAATCATTTTAATGTCAAATTCTAGAATGTAAATAGTTTAACCATAATATACAAGTCTTAGTACTTGATGGGTTTAAACTACATTCTATTCCGGTCATTGCTTAATCTAGCGTATCATACCGTTATTCACACTTTAAGCTAGCCGGTCTAAGTCTATGACTTAAATAAGACCCGTTAGCATTCTAATTGGTTATTTATACCATCATTCCAGACTAGAGCCTTCTAGTCAATGCTACCTACACTTATCTAAATTGAATACGACAGAGTTAATTTAATCTTGCACTTGAATCAAGTTTTAGCTCAGTTAAATACTTTTAACTTATTTTCCCTATACGGGCCTGGGATACGGTAAATTATTACCGCGTGGTCGGGTGTGGGATCACTTAGCCGGATTGTGGCTATAAAATCTACATAACCCGTTTTGATCTATATTGTTTGATAACTTAAACATTAGAGGTTAATGCGAGCGTGTCCTGGATATCCTCGGCTCATTTAAGCTACTAATGGCCACGACCTAAGTACGGGGTACACGTGACAGATGCGAATGCTAAATAATTTACCCACAAGTTGGGATAACTCCTTCGTGGGTTTATAAGTGGTGTGTTGGTTAGTTTATAAGTGGTATGTCGGTTAATCATTTCTCGGTTTCCATACTAGGCCCCATATGTATTGACAAACATATAAAACTGTACACAAGATTAAAATTCTTAATTGTCCCAAGTTATAGAAGATTTTTCGTGCCTTGTGCACTTTAATCAATTTTTTAAAATATTTTCATAACGAGCCTGAAATATTTGGGTACGTGCAGGAAAATGGTTGGGTTCGCTACCACCATTGCCTCAAACCTACCCTACCATCCCTAAGGACCCACAAATGGGTGGACCCTCAAACACAGCACCTATGGTTGATCCGACACCACAACCTGTGGTTCAACCACCACCATCGGGTTTTGATAACCCAATTCCTACATATCCAGATACGTTTGGATATAACCCTTTGAGTCCTTCTACGCCAATAGATTTAAACTATCAGGCACCAGCGTATGACTCTTATGTACAAGCGGTCGTGCATAATGCACTTTACCCGTCACCTTTTCCCCTCATTTATCCAACTACTGGATATCCCAATTATGGGTAGTATCCCGTGGTACCTGCACCACAAGTTCAGCCACCGCCACAACTTGAGGCCATTAATCAGGCCTTAGAATGAATGTAAGAAATGCAGCGACATGCTGAAAAGACGGAAAAGAACACAAGTAAGTTCTTCAAGAAACTCTCCAAGTTAGTAAGGGGAAAGAAGGACGAGTGATGTTCTTTTTATATTTGTTTAATTCAAAAGTCCCTACGTGGACATGTTATTTCTCTTTAGTTCCTGCGTGGACATGTTTTTCTTTTAGTCCCTGCAAGGACAATTATTTTAGTTCATTTCAAAGTCCTGTTTAAGGCAAGTATTGTAATTTGTATTAATTTTTCAATGAAATTTTCTTTTTTGAATTACTTATATGTATTAGTTACATCTTTTGTTCAAGCGATCGTCTCGATTTTAATTCGAATTTTATCGATCCGCTATATAATTTCAAAAGATCTTCTTAATTGCTTTGAACAGCCAGTTGGCAAAAGTTCATATTATTTGGCAAAAATAAATGGTAGTTAAAGATTAATGGCCTTCTATCATGATAGTTAAGGAAGATTAATCTTCTATCTAGAGGTGGTGAACTATGTTCAAGCCTCAAAAGTCATTAGGGTCAATTGCAACTATGACTTCCATTTTTAACCATTAAGACAAGTCTGTATTAACATTCAAGTAATGTTAATACTCTTGGCAGTGTGACATGAGGAAACACACTAGCCGTCTAGGTGATGGACTACGTCCAAACCTTATAGCCTATGTGATCAAATGTGATACCGGCTAATATCATCAATGCGATGATCATATTTAACATCCATTAGTGATGTATTGCTTACGGGCTATTATTTAACATCCATTAGTGATGTGTTTCCTACGGCTATATTGGCAACTAAGACGATGACAGTTGTGACCTTGTGGTTCCCTGTCTAAGGTGGTGAGCTATGCTCAAGCCTCATAGTCTATATGATCAATGAGATCATGACTAATATCATCAGTGTGATGATTGTCTATCTTAACATCTTATATGATGTTAATTGATTTGAATATGGGCAATAGTATATCGTCAATTATGACAAAGACAATTGTAGTCTTATGACTCCTTGTCCAGAGGCAATGAACTGTGTTCAAGCCTTAGAGCCCTTGATCAAATAGTATCGTGGCTTATATTCTAAATGTCCTTTGTGACAGGCTTCTGTCCGAATCATTATGTCCTTTGTGACATGCCAATGTGACATATTTTAATGTCCTTCGTGACGAGCCTATGAGCTACCTATAATCATCATTATGACAATGACAATTGTGACTGTATGATCCATTGTCTAATAACTTATGGATTATGTCCACATTATAGTTGCCTTGATGGTCCACTTGAGACCTAGGCCAAATACATATATATATATATATTCAAAATAACATTCATTGGGAATGTTAAAGCCTGGTAGTCGTGATTCTATGCAACTGATTCAAATAGGCAAAGGATTTATACATCCAAACTTTATAGCCTATATGGTTTAATGATACCATGGATGACACATATCTAATTTGGTGTTTAGTACCAAACATACAAAATGGCTCATTTAGATGAAGCTAGTAGCCGACGTAATGACAACGATAATAATATTAATGACGCTCCAAACATAGTCATCAATGCTGATGATTTCCAAGCTCGCATTGACGCAACTATTGGAAAGGCTATGGAAAAGGCCACAGAGAAATTTAAAGAATCGAGCGCTACTCGCTCCAAACCCATATCTATGCCTCATTCATCTCACAAAGAGATTTATGTTCATTCCTCAAATGTGAGGAGTGAACCAAAAAAGATAGAATTTAATGATAAGTCATGTCTTCCAAAGGCAGTTGTGCTTACAAGTACTTTGTCTCCTCAAACCTCGAGACTTTAATCGATAGAAAAGGGCTGTAGAAACCTTAAGATGGCTCGATGAAATGGAAACCATGGTAGATATCAGCGGTTGTGCTGATAAGGATGTGGTAAAGTTTATCTCACAATGTTGTAAGGGCGATGCCCTAACTGGTGGAAAGCGATGGTTCAATAAACAGGGAAGGTACCCCTGTACAACTTGGGATGGTCCAAGTTCGTGGACCTGGTTAAAGATATTTACTATCCACCACACAAAGTGGAGAAAATAGAGTCAGATTTTCTGACTCTAACAACGAAGAACTTAGACTGTCGGAAATATGTGACCGACTATAACTCTCTGTCTATGTTAGTACCTTACTTGATTACCCCTGAACCCAAACGCATTGCACTTTTTATTGGTGGTCTAGCACCAAAGTTCAAAGGTATGGTGAAGGCTTCAATGCCTAGCACTTATAGGTCTGTTGTGGACCTATCCATGTCTCTCACCCTAGATTTGGTGAGACAAAATTCAGTCAGGACTGAGACTGACGGAAAGAGGAAGAGGGGGGGATGATAACTCCCAGAGATTCAAGAAGAAAGGTGTAACACCCCGATCGCGTAATACAACAAGACGCGGCGGAAATATCAGGGAGTCACGTTACAAATTGCTCAGCCACAACTGGAACTAAATTGTTTCGTTATTATTAACATTGTTTTACAATACAAAGAATACATGTAATTGTCTTTTGTTTAAAGAAGTCTAAACCCGGATGCATTCCTATGTATAGCATGCTCGAATAATCGTCAACCTGAAACATGTGTGAAAAAGAGACGTCAACAAACAATGTTGGCGAGCACATAGTTTTGTTGGCCAAATAAATGGCAAAAGATTTTGTATTGCAATACTTTGACAACTACGAGAGTTGCCAATTGTAAATTGACTCATTTTAGGCAAAGAATGGCGAAAAGGGTTAGTTTTGCAATACATTAACTTGATTATGAAACTTGTAACAAAAGAGTTTTGTATATGGCATTATTATCATTACTAAAGTAACTTTCATGCCTTTGAAATTGTACTTTGTTCTTTGTGAACATATTGAAACCGTCCATAAACTTGAGAGTATATCAGAAATCCAATTAAGGATAATCAATAACTATACTGAAATCGGTCAATACTTGCGTGAGTATATTAGAAATCAATCAATGATTTATAATAATACCAAATATCCTTCTAAGAATCTATCATACAAATCATGAAAGGATTCTTCAAGGATTTGGATATCGAACATTGAAATTAGTCGTACACAAAATCTTAAAGTGACTCGAATAACGCTACAAGACTAATGCAATAAGAACACTTATATATAGGTAGTACCAGCGGCGTATCCACCATGTTCTTATGGTATTACACTTGTTTCGTTATCCTAATCACAACTAACCACATAAGCACATAATCGTCAACTTATCAATTGTCTGGTCAAATTTTCTTGTCAAATACGCATTAAAGTACACAGAATCCAATCAAGGACTACCAATTAGTACTTTAAACATTCCACAAATATCTAACTATAAAGATAGGTAGATGTAATGGGAATTTAGTCTTGTCACTTGTCTTGTCAAATACGCATTAAAGTACACAAAATCCAATCAAGGACTACCAATTAGTACTTTAAACATTCCACAAATATCTAACTATAAAGATAGGTAGATGTAATGGGAATTAAGTCTTGTCACTTGTCTCATCAAATTGTCTTGTCAAATACGCATTAAAGTACACAGAATCCAATCAAGGACTACCAATTAGTACTTTAAACATCCCACAAATATCTAACTATAAGGATAGGTAGATGTAATGCGAATTAAGTCTTGTCACTTGTCTCATCAAATAGTATCACAAAATCATAATCCTAATGGTGATTCGGATAAGGCTACAAAGGGTAATACAATAAGAACACTTATATATAGGAAGTACCAACGGCGTATCCACCATGTTCTTATTATATTACTCTAGTTTCGTTATCCCAATCACCAACAATTCTACACATAAACCATAACCATTGTCTTGTAAAGTACTTCTTAAATATCTCACTATAAAAATGGGAAGATTTAAGACTGTACTTTAAACATCCTTTGAGAATCTAACTATGAAGATAGAAAGATCCTATAAGGATATAGGCCCTGAAAGACCTCTTTAACTGTCGTGTCATCAATTGTTGTGTTGCATAATCGGATTTAATAGATAAAAACACTTAGTAAACACAAGCATGCCATACATTTGAGAAAAATCGGTTACACATATGAATCGCCCCAAAACATTTAGAAAACGTAAAAGATGGGAGCAATGTACTCGCCTGGGATTGCATATAGATCTTGTTCAAATGTTATAACAAAGCTCAAAGGATCAAGAGTTCAAGAGTTGAAGTGGTTCCTAGTGTATCGGATAATTACATATTAGTGTCGAAACTTGAAAACGAGAAATCGGATAGACTGAGGTATATAAACCAAAAAAGAGTTGAATCTTGTATAATATGGTTCATAATACTTCACATTCTGAATTGGAAGCATTTCAAAAAGTTTTGGCTTGATAGGGCTTGCTAAAGTGGTTTACGCCACTTTAACAGGTCATAATAGTAACTATGAGTTCAGATGTTTAAATATGTTCTATGATAGGTATAATATGTTAAAAATAGTTTATTTAAGTTGTATAATCAGTTTAGATGTCAAAATAATGTTCTTATATGTTCAAAACTATTTTATGTGCAAAAAAGGCATTTTCGGCATTTTAAAGAATACATAGTCGACTTGTCATTTGACTAACCAAACGGTATAACCTCAGAGGGTTATTCCCAATAATACTATGGTCATAACATTGGTCTTGGTCGGATCCTAAAGCTGACCAAATGGGTCAGATTTGAAAGTCAAAGCGGTGGTCAAAACCGCTAGACTTATGACTCTAAACAGGCACAAATACAAAAAGTGACGAATTAGACATGTTTTGGCATATCTAAATAAGTTTATAAAAGTAATTTGGCATCAAAACAACATAACAACCTGTTTTGATACCCGAAAACAGATCCGTTGCAAAATGCACAAAAAACTCGCATTTTGACTGAAACTTTGACTTGTCAATAAGACTAGAAATGGTGATAATCAGTAAGCATGATTTTTAGGGATAATAACCCCCTTGATTACCATCATATTGCAAGTTTCAATTGAGCTATATCTTGATCAATTCATGATCAAAACTAAAAGTCAAACAGAAAGTCAAACTGTTTGATTTCTAGTCCATTTAAGCTATAATAATTGAACATAGCAAGAGTGGAACACTTACAAACACCAAGGAATGATCAAGAACCAGAAAGATAGCTCCAAGATGGTTGCAAATTCAGATTTATGGCTGATTAGTGTGTGAAGGTGATTAAAGAGTTCAAATATGATCATGAACATGGTACTAATAATGATCCATAGGCCACCAAATCTTGATAAGTGTTAGGCCAGGTGTTGGGGCTTTGATTAGTGTCCAATTAGGTGTCCAAAGCAGAAGAGAAGTGGCCAAATTCGTGTGACAAGTGTCCCCAAAAGAACAGGCTGTTGACAGCTGCTACTGCTGATCTGGGCACCCCATGCGGACCGCATGGGTCCTTGGATGTGGTCCTCATGGACCCATGCTGGTCAGCAAATTTCAATTTTGGCAGAACATGCCCCTGAACCTGTTTTTGACGCGTTTTGGCACTTTGAACACCCGTTAACCTGATTTTCAAGCTCCATAAGGACGTTAAAGTATAAGGAACTTAAAATATGTCCAAAAATGTTCTAGAGGTCAGTTCGTTTGGTCGTACGGTCGCGGTTTTCGGTTAATTACGAAGAAAGTCGTAACGAACGCGTGTGTGACCGTAAATGCGTAACGGGTGATATTTTTGCATACCAATCACTAAAATATAATATTTTAACGATTAAAAAAATTTTTGGATGTCTGTACATGTTCCGGATAGCAAAATACGCGAAAAGGCATAGTTTCACAGAATTTGCAAAATAGCCCCTGAAGTTACAAAAGTGTGTTTCCGCCATACCGAAGCCCTCAAAACTTATTTCTAAGTTATATAAAGGGTATTTAAGGTATGTTAAGGTTATGACCTTACTCCGAGTGTGTGTTGCTATGAGAATCGGCAGACTTTCATAGTTTGATGTAAATAGTCCATGTGATCGAATAGTCTTGATTTTGACATCCCAAACCCTTAAAAGCTTATTTCTAAGTTATGCAAAGGATATTTAGGATATGTTTAGCTTATGTCCTCATCCTGGTGCATACTTTACATTAAACGGGTTACGTATAAGCATTGGCTATCGGAATAGCTTCAAAGAACAAGTTTTTGAAAGCCCGAAATTTTGCACAGGTGTCACAAAAGGAAAGTTCGGGCTCAAGAAGAACCAAGGATAGGTCGGGTGAGAAGCCCATCTGTAAGACTTGAAACCGCAGACACTGGGGGCAGTGTAACTCGGACCCACAGGCTAAACCCTATGGTATCTGTAAAAGGAAGGGTCACAAGACCCTTGAATGCAAAAATCTGAAAGACGCAGTCTGTTACGGCTGCAACGAGAAGGGGCACATCAAAACCAACTACCCCAAGAATGCAAAGAAGCCTGTGGTGGCCAAAAGGGAAATGTCCGGGCCTTTCAGATGAACACTAGAGAGGCTGTGAATGACAATAATGTCATAACGGTTACGTTCCTCATAATGATATATTTGCTAGAGTTCTGTTCGATTCGGGTGCAGATAAGTCTTCCGTAGACCATAAGTTTAGTAGACTATTAAACTTTCTCATAAGTTTTCTAGACATAGCATATGAAGTAGAACTCGCTGATGGAACCATAGAAACCACTTCTTCCATTGTTAATGGATATTCTATATCCATAAAGAATCATTCTATTCCTATCTCCCTTCTACCAATGAAGTTGGCGGGGTTCGATGTAGTCTTAGGCATGGATTGGTTATCTTATAACCAAGCCTGCATTGCCTGCGATAAGAAACTCATCGAAATCAAAACCCCATCTGGTGAACTACTCACCATCTATGGAGATTCACACTTTGGATTGCCTGAGAAAGCGTCATTACTTAAGGCATCTCGGTGTTTGAAAAGAGGTTGTGTCATCTACATGGCACAAGTGACCATTTATGAGCCAAAACCAAAGACTGAAAGCATTCCAGTCATCTCCAACTATCTTGATGTGTTCCCAGAAGAATTACCTGGTCTACCCCCAGATAGACAGGTAGAGTTTAGGATTGATATCCTACCAGGAGTCGCACCTGTTACAAGAGCTCCATACTAATTGGCTCCTACGAAAATGAAAGAATTAAGGACACAACTTGATGAGCTTTTAGAGAAAGGCTTCATACAGCCTAGCTCATCACCTTGGGGTGCTCCTATCTTATTTGTTAAAAAGAAAGACGGCTCAATGCGAATGTGCATTGACTACCTCGAGCTAAACAAGATAACGATCAAGAATCGTTATCCTTTGCCCAGGATCGATGACTTGATTGATCAACTTCAAGGGGCTAGCTACTTTTCTAAGATAGACTTAAGGTCAGGTTACCATCAACTGAAGGTCAGAAGTGAAGATGTTGCAAAGACTGCCTTCAAGACCAGGTATGGTCATTTCGAGTTCCTGGTGATGCCTTTTGGACTCACTAATGCCCCAGCAACATTCATGGATCTCATGAACAGAGTCTGCAAGCCATATTTAAGTAAGTTTGTCATTGTCTTCATAGACGCATACTTGTCTATTCTTGTAATCAATCTGATAACGAGAAACATCTTCAGTGCATCCTAGAACTTCTTAGACAACAGAAGCTCTATGCTAAGTTCTCTAAGTGTGAGTTTCGGCTTAGAGAATTCCAATTCCCTAGACACGTGGTTAGTAAAGGTGGTATTCAAGTGGATCCCGCTAAAAAAGAAGCTATTATGAATTTGGATTCGCCCAAGACTCCATCTGAGATTCGTAGCTTCTTAGGATTGGCTGGTTACTATAGGAGGTTCATTGAGAACCTTTCGCTTCTTAGGATTGGTCGGTTACTATATGAGGTTCATTGAGAACCTTTCGAGGATAGTCACTCCTTTAACTACCCTAACCCGTAAGAATGTCAAATTTGACTTAGGTCCAAAAGAACAAGAATCTTTCGAGATTCTTAAGCACAAATTGAGCAACGCTCCAGTGCCAACTCTGCCTGAAGGCATTGAGGATTTTGTTGTTTTTTGCGATGCTTCACACACTGGCATGGGTTGTGTGTTAATGCAAAGAGGCAAAGTGATTGCCTACCCATTGCGACAACTAACAGTGCACAAAAGGAATTACACCAGCCATGATTTGGAATTGCGTGTCGTCGTATTTGCACTGAAACTATGGAGACATTACCTTTACGAAACAAAATGTAACATATACACTGATCATAAGAGTCTCCAACATCTATTCAATCAGAAGGATCTGAATATGGGACAACGCCGTTGGATGGAAATGTTAAATGATTATGAATGCGAAATACGCTATCATCCTGGTAAAGCGAATGTAGTCGTTGATGCGCTTAGTCGGAAAGAAAGGGTTAAACCTATAAGGATTAACACCAAAAGTATCAAGCACTTGAATGAAAAGTTGCTAAATGCATATAAACAAGCCATGTTAGAGGCAAACATTCCAAGTGAAGGATTAGGTGGAACTGTTGATCAGTTGCCACCTGGGAACGATGGAATCCTTAGATTCAATGGACGGATCTGGGTTCCGATCTATGGAGGACTTAGAGATTTACTCCTCCAAGAAGCACACAATTCTAAATACCCTATTCACCCTAGAGGTGAAAGATGTATCAAGATCTAAAGGTGAACTACTAGTGGATGGGTTTGAAGAAATCCATAGCCACCCATGTAGCAAGTGTCTGACGTGCTCGCAGGTAAAGGTTGAACACCAAAAACCGTCAGGACTGCTACAACAATTGGAAATTCCCACATGGAAGTGGGAAATGGTTACTATGGATTTTATTACAAAGTTACCTAAAACCAAGAGTGGAAATGACACAAGATGGGTCATTGTTGATAGGCTGACTAAGTCAGCACATTTCTTGCCCATAAAGGAGAAGCATAACTCTGACAAGTTGGCAAAACTGTACGTGGACAAGATAGTGTCTCTACATGGCGTGCCAGTATCTATTGTGTCCGATAGAGATACAAGATAAACTTCCCATTTCGGGAAAAGCTTCCAGCAATCATTAGGCACGAGGTTAGACTTGAGTACGGCTTACCATCCTCAGACAGATGGACAGAGTGAGTGTACCATCCAAACTTTGGAAGACATGCTTAGGGCTTGTGTGATTGACTTAGGCGGAAGTTGGAATAACCACTTACCCCTAATTGAATTCTCCTACAATAATAGTTATCATACTAGCATCAAGGCTGCTCCTTTTGAGGTCTTGTATGGGAGAAAGTGTAGAACGCCCGTTTGTTGGGCTGAAGTTGGGGAGGCCCAACTATGAGGACCTGAGATTGTCCTAGAGACCACGGATAAGATAATACAAATCCGTGATCGTCTCAAAGCTTCCTGAGATAGGCAAAAGAGCTACGCTGATAAGAGGCATAAACCTCTTAAGTTCCAAGTAGGGGACAAAGTTTGTTGATGGTATCACCCTGGAAAGGAGTAATGCGCTTCGGAAAGAATGGAAAGTTGAGCCTGAGATATATAGGACCATTCGAGATAATCGAATGTGTCGGATTTGTGGCTTACAAGCTTAAGCTACCTGAGGAGCTTAGTGGAATTCACGATGTGTTCCACATCTGTAATTTAAAGAAATGTCTAGCCGATGAGTCGCTAGCAATGTCACATGAAGATGTGCAAATCCATGAAAACCTAAGGTTTGTTGAGAAACCTATCTCGATCGAGGATCGACAAGTTAAGAAGCTTCAAAAGAAGTATATACCTATTGTGAAGGTTAAATGGGATGCCCGTTGAGGACCCGAATATACATGGGAGGTCGAGTCTAAGATGCGACAGAAGTACCCCATCTTTTTGAATAAATCTCGAGGTCGAGATTTATTTTAAGGGGGTGAGGATGTAACACCTCATAAATTCGTGACCGGTAATATACCAACACATGTCCATACTCTCGAATGTGCCATGTGTTGGACGAGAGAAACTATATTTATCGTTATGTCATTTATGACCTCTGAACGACATTTGATATAGTCAAGGGATTATTTATGAAACTCAATAAAAGTGTGTCATCAAAAGGACTAAAGGTGTAAACATGCCAATTGAGTTAGCCTCTGAGTGACCACCATAAGCCTTGCTACTTACGGACCGTAAGCAAGGGATTAATGTGCTTGCTGAAAGGCAGTTAGGGACCGCAAGGCTATGTCCTTAGGGTCCGTATCCAATTCAAAACCATGGGTGCCAGAAGGTCCTTACGGACCGTAAGCATTAAGCCATACGTTCCGTAAGGGACTTCCAGTGGCAGTTTTTGTTTGGAGGCCAATGAATTATGTCATGATGCCACCTTGCTCGCAGTGTTGCCACTTCTCCCTGGTCTTAACACATCACTAGGCACATGTTATCATCAGGAGAAGCTTGCTAACACTTGGCATGATCTACATGATCTTGTTCATGTATAAATAACCAACTAGTGAACCCTCATTCCTTGCTCATTCACTATATCTTCCTCTCACACTTTATCTGGAGCTTGCTTCTTGTTAGAGGCCTCCTAACTAAGTTTAAACTTTCTCTTGGACCACTTGTAAGTGTTGCATCTCTGCTCTGTTCATTTTATAGGCTTTTATAGCCAAAAATCAAGCGTTTTCGATAAACGCGTTGACTTTCGGTTAAGACCATTATGGTCTAACCATTTTCGATTTGAACACGCTACGTGATCGTAATTAGGTAGGTGTTAATCCCTATAAAGGGTACCTCCTAAGAATCACGTTCGCTTCGTCAATTGACGGGTCAACATATTAATGTTTAAAAAGTCAAAGCGGCAAATTTCGAAATAATCCAAATCGGATAATGTAGGTGTTATAAAATATGTTTTAACACTTTAATAACTTGGTAATAATTATTAGAACACGTGTAAACATGTTCGGCTCATCAATTCTAGTTTTAGGGTCGGTTCGCAACCGAAAGTCGCAAAGTTTGACTTCTGCTTTGAATTTCAATTCTGGCCTGATTTAGATTAGTTTGCTATTGATCTAAGGTTCCATTATGATCATATTATTATGAAGCATAACTCTCTAAGGTTGTATTACATGATCATAATAGTAATCCGAGTTTATGCACAAGTTTCTTCGATATGCCATACTTTGACCATATTGCCTTTTTTACAATAAATAAGGTTTTAAACATTAACGAACTTGCAAATGGATTTTATATTGATATGTTAATGCAATTGACATATTAAGATGTTATTATTCTGATCATGAACTGAGTTTTGTTATAAAATCGCAAATCATGCTTTTAAAGGACCAAAATGCCCTTTCGGCATCTATAGTGCCTTTCAAGCATACTTATTTATAAAAACTCATTACTTACTGATGTAACATCATAAGTAGGATTATTTGGGATATTAAATCAGTTTACATTCTGAGTTAAATACAAGTTCTTTATTATGTCTATAACTGACGATAATGCCTTTATGGCACCTAAAATGGTTTTAATCAAATTTTATTACAAAACCTTATACCTACTGATATAGAATACCAAATAACATATTTTGATCATACAAACCTGGTCATAACATCAAATTTCATTAAACATCGCATACATCGTCATTTAGCGACTTTAGCGCCGTTTCGGCGCATAATATGGTTTAAAACTATATTTATCAACCATGACTTGTTACCTACTAATTTTATAACTCATTTAAAATATTTTTATAGTAGGTACATGTTATAAACTCAGAATCCCAAAGAGGCTATTAAAACTATGTGTGAAATGACCAAAATGCCCTACGGTGCATAGTTTTGTCTTAAACTAAAAACCACACATATGTTTGATATCCTACTGATATTATCACAAATTAAGTAGTTTTCCAGAACTTTTATGATCATAACATTAGGATATACGCAAGTTCCTTTTATACATCACTTAATGACTAAAACACCCATATGAGGCATAGTTTCATTTTAAAAACTTAACGAGCATAGAAGTTGATATCCTACTGATATTATAACTTGTTTAAAGTACAATGGTATATAGTACTTTTCCATGACTCATCTGGTTATTCGATACCGCTAATATGCGCACGGTTAAGCTTATGTAATTAGTTTACGCAATTAACCGAAACGGGTTTAACCTAATCATTTTAATCTCAAATTCCATAATGTAAATAGTTTACCCATAATATACAAGTCTTAGTACTTGTTGGGTTTAAACTACATTCTATTCCGGTCATTGCTTAATCTAGCGTATCATACCGTTATTCACACTTTAAGCTAGCCGGTCTAAGTCTATGACTTAAATAAAACCGTTAGCATTCTAATTGGTTATTTATACCATCATTCCAGACTAGTGCCTTCCAGTAAATGCTACCTACACTTATCTAATTTGAATACGACTGGGGTAATTTAATCTTGCACTTGAATCAAATTTTAGCTCAGGTAAATACTTTTAACTTATTTTCCCTATACAGGCTTGGGATAGGGTAAATTATTACCTCTTGGTCGGGTATGGGATCACTTAGCCGGATTGTGGCTATAAAATTGCATAACCTGTTTTGATTTGTATTGTTTGATAACATAAACATTGGGGGTTAACGCGACCATGCCCTGGATATCCTCGGCTCATTTAAGTTACTAATGGCTATGACCTAAGCATGCGGTGTAGGCATACACCTGACAGATGCGAATGCTAAATAATTTACCCATAAGTTGGGGATAACTCCTTCGTGGGTTTATAAGTGGTGTTTCGGTTAATCATGTCACGGTTTCCATATTGGGCCTCATATGTGTTGACAAACCTGTAAAACTGTATACAAGATTAAAATTCTTAATTGTCCCAAGTTATAAAAGATTTTTCGTGCCTTGTGCACTTAAATCAATTTTTGAAAGTATTTTCAAAACGAGTCAGTTAATTGTATTTACTAGTGAAAACTGACGTATTTTCAAGAGACTAGTTACAGGTACAATACAAAAATAGGCTGGAAGCTGCTCGGTATTGATATATGAGGATCTTGCAAGTCCTTAAATCTTCCAAGAGTCTGTTGATTCCTTTTATGTACTTTTTACGATCCACTTATGGATCTTATTACAAACGTCTATATATTATTAATTTTGAATTTTGAACATTTACGTTTGTAATATTAATTTTACCCCAAGACTTTCACTGTACTATTTTGTGTTGTTTGTCTATGATGAAATCAACTTACGTCACGATACTCCCCACCAGGCCCACCAGGATCTGTGCTGGAAATCGGGGTGTGACAGTTGTTACCTTTGAGCCTTCTTTTGTGAAGCATACTTTGCTTACTAGAGGTTTGTAGATGTGTTGTCCTTGAACATACCCCCATTTGTGTAAATGACAATACACTTCAAACAATACTCTCCCTAGTCTGGCCAACCCCTCATTGTCGTGTCCTATTATGGTCCTTGAACACTAGCCTGGTTGTGCGAGAGCTCTAGGATTGCACACCCCACAATGCCATTTGAAGCGACACTACTTCTCTCTCACATAGGTGATTCCCATGAATCATTAAAAGCATCATGGTTATTTGATTTATTGAAATCAGTAACCTTAATAAGTTTTCACTGAGTGGAATGGGTTAGGAAGTGTATAACTCCCTTTTATTTGGTTTGGGGTACCCCCCCCCCCCCCACACAATGACTCCTTATGGTAATATGATTAAGTTGTCCTATTGAACTTAGATCTTGGGATCTTCGGTCAACTAGGTTAGGTTTGCCTCATATTCCCATTTGTTTCCGCGGGCTTTAGTCCCATTCCTATTGTCAACATATGAACTAACTCTTTGCTTAGGCCTTTCATTAGCGGGTCTGCAATGTTATCTTTCGATCTCACATATAGTCAATTGTGATAACAATCATTGAGAGTAGTTGTCGTACCGTGTTGTGTCTACGTCGAATGTGCCTTGATCTGCCATCGTACATCGGGCTTTGAGCTCTACTGATCGCTGATTGGCTATCACAATGTATACGTATGGCTGGCAAAGGCTTTGGCCATCTTGGAATATATTCCATGAATTGGCATAGCCATTCTGCCTCCTCTCCTGACTTATTCAAGGCGATAAATTCAGATTCCATTGTGGATCTTGCTATAACAGTTTGCTTAGATGACTTCCGAGCTATGGCTGCTCCTCCAAGTGTAAACACGTAACCAATTGTTGATTTGGAATCTTTCATATCCGACATCCGGTTTGCATCAGTGTATCCTTCAATCACTACTTATTGTTGGGTATAATGCAATCCGTAATCTCTTGTGTATCTTATGTATCTAAGAAACCTTGTTATACTTTTCCAATGTTCATGACTTTGATTGCTATTATATCTGCTTAGCCTACTCACCGCGTTCGCGAATTCGGGTCTAGTATATGGCATTAGATACATTAGACTGCCAAGAATTCTTGAATACTCTAATTGAGCAATACCATCTCATCTATTTTTCGTTAGATGTTGAGAGGTCTCAACTGGAGTTCGAGCTACACTCGCATCTCTCGAATTGAATTTTTCAAGAATCTTATCCACATAGTGAGATTGACTTAGGACAAGACCATCTTGGGTTCTAATGATTTTTACTCCAAGAATCACATCCGCTAAACCCATGTCTTTCATGTCAAATCTCGCTTTCAACATGCTTTTAGTAGCTTTGATCATTTTATCATTACTCCCAATGATAAGCATATTGTCTAAACAAAGGCATAAGATCACATAACCTTCATTTATGTCTTTGAAATATACACATTTGTCACACTCATTTATTTTGAAATCGTTGTTAATCATGACATGATCAATTTTTTTATGCCATTTTTTGGAGCTTTCTTCAAGCCATACAAAGACTTGACGAGTTTACATACTTTACCCTTTTGACCTGGGGCAGAGAAACCTTCAGGTTGCTCCATGTAAATCTCTTCTTCTAAATCATCATTTAGAAATGTGGTTTTAACATCCATTTGGTGAACTTACAAATTTCTTAAAGCCGTTATAGCAAGAACCAATTTTATGGAGGTTATGCGTGTGACTGGCGAGTAAGTATCAAAGTAATCTAGACCTTTTTGTCTAAATCCTTTGTTTATCAATACTTCCATCGATTTTCGTCTTTCATTTGAATATCCAGCGATATCCAAGTGGTTTACAACCAGGTGGAAGATCTACTAGCTCCCTAGTGTGATTTTGCAATATAGAATCAATTTTGTTCTTTATTGCTTCTTTCCATTGAGGTCCTTCAGATGAAAAGACCGCTTTGCGATAACTATTGGGCTCGCCCTCAACCATATAGCTAACGAGGTTTGGACCAAAGGACTTTCCAATCCTTTGCCTTTTGCTTCGTCTAAGGTCACTCTCGTCGACCTCGAGCCATCTCATTATATCATGAATTTGTGTAGATGAGCTTTCACCTACCTCAAAATTAGGTGCTGATGAAATTGTATTGTTTGTCCTCTCATAGGAAACACATTTTCAAAGTAAGAGATAATGTTGGGATTTTCCTCCCTGATAATGTTTTTGTGTACATCGGAATTCTTAGACTCATGTACAAGAAAACGATGTGCACTATTTTGATGCGCATACCCAATGAATGTGCAATCAAAAGTTTTGCGTCCCAACCAAAGAGCCTTAGGAGGTGGTACAATCACCTTTGCTAGGCACCCCCACACTTTCAAGTATATGTATGAAGGCTTTATTCTTTTCCATAACTCGTATGGAGTTTCGCCCTTCTTTTTTAGTGGTATCTTGTTTAAAAGATAGTTGGTCGAGAGAATGGCATCCCCCCATATGTCCTGGCTCACCCCAGAACTAATCAACACGGTGTTCATCATTTCTTTCAATGTGCGGTTCTTTCGTTCAGCCACGCCATTTGATTGTGGTGAATAAGGAGGTGTACACTCATGTATGATGCCACTTCTTGCACATAAATCGGCAAAAGGTGCAACATATTCGCCTCCTCGATCGCTTCTCATAGCTTTTATCATCTTTTTAAGTTGATTCTCAACTTTATTTATATACAAGATAAATTTATTTATTGCTTCGTCTTTACTTTTAAGTAAATTTACATAGCAATATTTTGTACAATCATCAATAAATGTGATAAAGTACTTATTTCCTCCTCTTGTGGGTACCGCTTTTAAATCACAAACATCGGTGTGAATTAAATCAAGGGGTTCAGTTATTCGTTCAACCGATTTTGATGATGATCTTGTAAGTTTGGATTCTATACATGTTTCGCATTCTAAGTGTGAATCAATATGGAATGTTGGTATACATTTTATAATAATTAAATGACGCATTGAATTGAAATTTACGTGACCTAGTCTATCATGCCATGTATTCGAATCGGAAAACTCAAGCATATAAGTAGAAGTAATAGCAATTTTTTTCATGTCTTTCTTGACTACCATTACATTTAGTTTAAACATCCCATTGAGGGCATAGCCCTTACCAACATACATACCACATTTAGTAAGAACAAACTTGTCACTTTCAAATACTAAACGAAATCCAAACTTATTAAGAAACCATCCCGACACTAGGCTCTTGCGCAGGTCCGGAACATATAACACGTTGCTTAGAGTGAGCTCCTTCCACGAAGTCCACTTCAAATCACATTGCCTTCACCCTTCATGTCCGTGGTGACAGAATTTCTCATGTACAACTTCTCATCTCCCACAAGCTCTTTGAAGGTACTAAAGAGGCTCTTGTCTGGGCAAACATGACGGGTCACGCCCATATCAACCCACCAACCCATTGGAGCATTGGTCACAAGATTGCCCTCATCCATCATGGCAGTTAAGTCGGAAATCATTACCACCCAAGGTATTCCATCTTCATCTACCATGTCCGCACGTTCACGCTTTGGTTTCTAGAATTGGTTAGTGATGCCCCAGCTCCTTACAGTTGTAACAAGTCCCTTAGAACGCTTGAGGCTTCTTTTCCACAGCCCTTTATTTTGTCCAAGATTGCTATCCTTTGCTTTCTCTTTGTCCCTTTTCCCTTTCCCCTAATTGCCCATAGAGGATTGCCCATGTTCAACCATATTTGCGCTAGCAGTTGTTTGCGCAAGGCTGCCTTTTTGGGCAATTCTATTATCCACTTCAATCCGAAGACGTAAGGTCCTCTATAGTTATCTCCTTTCTTTTGTGTTTAAGATAATTCTTAAAATACACCCAACTAGGAGGTAACTTTTCAATCAATGCTGCCACTTGAAATGTGTTGCTAAGTGTCATGCCTGATGTCATGTGGTATAATTTGCAACTCTTGGATTTGATTCATAACAGTTTTATTATCAAGCATTTCATATTCCAAGAAACGGGATACAACAAATTTCTTTGTTCCAACATCCTCTGTTTTGTACTTTTTGTCCAAGGCAACCCATAAATCTTTGGAAGTCTTGACATTGTAGTACACATTATACAATGCATCCAAAAGGCCGTTTAACACATAGCCTCGACATATGAAATCCGAATGCTTCCAAGCATCTACCGCGCATTGAGTATGGGCGTCGGTCTCCCCTTGAGGAGGGGTTTCAGTCAAGAACCTTGCAAGGTTCATGGTGGTCAAGTAGAAGAACATCTTTTGTTACCACCTTTTGAAGTGTAAACCCAAAAACTTCTCGGGTCGTTCAGCATGATTGGCCACTGTGGACGATCCCACAGTGTTGGCATTCAAAGGGGTTCCCATTATAACGTTGGTACTCACATTGGAATTGTTATCAATCGACATTTTGAAAATTAAAAATTCCAAGTTTAGTCCAAAAAACTAATTGTAATCATATTTAAGAAAACTCACTGTTCAGCTTCTAAGTCCAACTTTGAAGACCAAAACATAAAGTTTGTATGAGTTTTAGGAGAGAACTGAATGTAATCAACAACTATTTTCAACCAAAGTCGCTCCTTTGAAGATGAAAACAGAAAAAAAAATGTTTTTAATACACAAACCTTGTGAAACAAAACTGGTTTGAATCACAAATAGAATGGTTTTGAATACACGAACGGTGTTTTAAAATTTATTTTAAGATTGTAGGAACTGTCCGCATCTAAACAAATAAACAATTTTATTAAATGATTACAATACAGAAAATTAAAGAAAGCAGGAAATTACAATACTAAGAAGAAAATCGTTTTTGGCTGAGGGTTATGTTGAACACAAAGCCCATAAAACAAATTCCGAGTCTCCCAGGAGAACTCGTTTTGTTTCCCAGGGTACAACAGCCGAGCAGTGTGTACACTGCGGGAGCTAGCTCAAGGGTGCGAAGTATACCTTGAAACAATTATGAGCAACATCAGAAATCTACAGAGAGAATTTTTCATGTGGTGTTGGTATTGTTGATGGGTTTCTGAAGTGGTGGTGATGCTATATTTATACAACATCGGAGATGAAACAGCAAAAATGAATTAAATGTGATAATTAAATTGTATTAAATGTCTTTAATGCACATTAATTCGTCATTTAATTCTCAGTCAAACCGTTGACACGTCTGTTTCAAATGCTGAAGTGAAACTGCTCTGTCATTAAAGTCTAAGAAGCTTTTGCGCGTGCACACACGTCTGACAGGCTGAAGCGAGTGCACCATTTTGGCTCACTTTCGTACGCGACCAACTCTGACGTGCGTGCACCTTTTTGGCTCACTTTCGTGTGTGAGCCTACAGGCGCGCTACCCGTTCGCACGCGCGCCGCATCACCAGTGAACCTATATGGTCATGCCACACAGTCGTGCCATACTGGCTCCCTTTGGTGCGCCCGTGCGCGCCACCAAGGCACTCAACGCGCGCGCTGACCTGGATATTCCCTGGCCATGTGTCACCCTTCATGCCACGTCATTGGCCACCTGGTCCTTGCAACCTTTGTGCTGAGCCATGCACGCGTGGTTAAAAATACAAAGACGGCTCACGGCGAAGTGCAAAGTGCACCATCAAAGCGCCCCATTGCGCCCATCGCCATGCGCACGTGTGGGTTGGCAAGTTAGGGTGCTCCGTTCCGTTCGCGAGTATACTAGTATGTGTTTTCAAAAAACATTAAGTAAGGAGTGTCTCTACTTAAGTACCATTTTAAGTTTCATCTCTCCTCCTATGTGGGACAAGGTGTCACTCTCCATTCTATTTCAGCATTCAATGTTTCAAACGCCAATCTTTGAACATCGATATCTCATTCATCTTAGCTCCCTTTTGGACGTGGTTTAGTTCATTGCGAAGCTCTTCTAACATAAAACAAAAACCCATAAAGAAATATTTAAACTCTCCTCAGTTTCTTATATTTATTTCTAGTCCAGTTTTAGGAAAATATATTTCCTATATTTGTGAATATTGTTGTTTTCACAAAATTTCCAACAAGTTCTATATGATTTAATAACATTTATCTTGTAAATTTGTTGTAGTTACTTCTTGTCTTATGGATCTTACAAGCCTTTCGAGTAAACTTGCCAAAATGGACGGGTCGGTTTGGGTCATTTAAAAAGGGTTATTTTGGTCCGAGTCAAAATGTGTTCAGGTTATAATGGGTTCTAATCGGAAAAGGGTTGTTCCAAAAAAATGTTTTTTTGGTTTGGGTCTAGACGGGTTTCTACCTGAATGGATGCGGGTAGTCATCTGTTGTTTTAGCTAAATCCTTAGATAAGGTTGGATCCCACCAAATGTTAACTTGTACCTGCCTATGGAGAGATAAGGTTGGATCCCACCAATGATAATAGGTCATCCGCTTTCACCCTAATTTTTTACATTTTATTAGCACTTTACATTGATGGGAAATCCTTACAACTTGTGTTTTGTTTGCAAACCTTTTTTTCTTGCTTTATCAAATTTGTCTTGAGCCTTGTTGGGTTGGGTTTTTGGGTGAGACATGTGGAGACCGGAAGTGGGAGGTTTAGGAATAATTCGTTGGCAGAAGAGCCATATAGGGGAAAACCTCCTGGTGGTGGAGTTCCATGTAATTATACATCGGTTATACCCCTGCAAGTAGGTGTCATGTTAGTTTTTTCTTACCGCCTTTAGCCCACCATGTTCCCAAGTATCAACAGCCCTGGGTTTTTTCAACACGTTTGCAGGTAACTTCCATACAGAGCCTGTCCTATTTTGAAAAGAAAAGGCACCAGAAATTTTTAAATAATCTCCAGATTGTGGACCCTCCTTAAACAACGTGTTTAAATGAACAAGAAGCCTGGATTGTTATAAACAACAGAGCAAGTCGAAGTTCCACAAAATCAAGATAGCTTACTAATTTTTATTCTTTGATTTATAAACCATAGAGCATGTCAGAGTTCCACAAAATCGAGGTACCTTATTCATGAATTTGATTAAGAAAATATGCAAAATT
Organism: Scalesia atractyloides; assembly: GCA_947069175.1. Lineage (NCBI taxonomy): Eukaryota > Viridiplantae > Streptophyta > Magnoliopsida > Asterales > Asteraceae > Scalesia > Scalesia atractyloides. The sequence goes on from CAMTDV010000025.1 coordinate 44,512,125, forward strand.
TTGTGATATCTAGCGTTAAAAACTTAGTTGCAAAATGTTGGCTAAGTGGGTGCATACACATAGACAATGTTAATCAAACAAGATGTCAATATAACCCCACACAAATCATATATGAAATAAGAAATATGTTAGATTATAATCTTTAATTTCTAATTTGTTAGTTTTTTTGAACTTACAGCGGTCTTTTTGTTTTTAAGAGTACTAAATTTCCAATCTCATATGGTCAATGCCATAGTATATTTAACTATTCAAGAAACTTTTACCCCACACTTGGCGGGGGTTTTAGGTTTTTGGCGGTGTAGGTATGGGGAGTTGGCGTATTTAGGTTTTTGGCAGTGTTGCATATTTGATACAAATTTATTTAGTTTTTCAATTTTTTGTACTTTGGAAATGCTAGATTTATAGCAAAAAATGTTAAAAAATTATTTGGTGTGGTTTTAAAGCTTTTACTTGCTAGCATTGTTGCACAGATTTCTAGCTGAGCTTTCACGACCCCTTTTTGTTTTGACTTTTTATAAATTTGAGGAAATGCATGCTTGGTTACGGGGTATAATGTTGCGCATGAAATCCATTGTGTCTATTATGTGCACATAAGTTATAGTTGGTTTTTGAGCTCGTAAAGTTCTCGTGTTATTATGTGAGCATTAGTCTGTCGAGACTGTAGAATAGTTGAAGATCTATTGGGATTATCATTCCCCACCCACTTTTGGTTGGTCGTAACACGAGGCAAAGGTAAAGGCTGTCATATGAAGCAATGAGATATTTTTACTTTACACTAGACCTGGCAAAACGGGTGGGTCGGGTCAGGTTGGGTCGTGGGTTAAAACAGGTCCGGGTCAAAACGGTTGTGGTGGTTCGGTCCCAAAAAGGGTTGTTTTGGTTCGGGTCGAAACGGATCGAATCAGAATGGGTTCGGGTCAGAACGAGTTTCGGGTGTTGGGTTGGTTTAAAAATTGTTTTTTCTTAAGGAAGAAAGATTGCAACAACAATATTCTTCAACCATAGTTTTCTCAATAAAAAAAACCATGTTGAGAAGCTTTATCATCATAATAATGGCATTCAATTTCTACTTTACGAGAGTTGAAACCCCTTAATTGAAAAAAGATAGTCAAAGACGAGCTGGAACAACACCATATCCTGAAGCTTCATGAATCTGAATTAACAGTATGGCATCATCGTCCTCACACGAATCTGAATGCCTTGTGATGGCTGATTAGAACGAAGAAGGAAGCTTATCGGAATGAAGAGGCGGCTGATCGGAATGACCTACGGTTTGATCGGAATCATAATGTCACACCCTCAAATTCCACATGCGGGGTTTTACCGCGAGGGCGTGTGACTAACCAGGATCTAGCCACTAATCATGTTAAAACAACCATTTAAAATAATAAAAGCATCACTATCAATATGATTACCGGTAAGGTTTTAATTTGTTCAAAAGACAGTTTATGTTGCAGCGGAAAATAAAGTTAAAAATGTAACACCCCGATCGCGTAATACAACAAGACGCGGCGGAAATATCAGGGAGTCACGTTACAAATTGCTCAGCTACAACTGGAACTAAATTGTTTCATTATTATTAACATTGTTTTACAATACAAAGAATACATGTAATTGTCTTTTGTTTAAAGAAGTCTAAAGCCCGGATGCATTCCTATGTATAGCATGCTCGAATAATCGTCAACCTGAAACATATGTGAAAAGAGACGTCAATAAACAATATTGGCGAGCACATAGTTTTGTTGGCCAAATAAATGGAAAAAGATTTGGTATTGCAATACTTTGACAACTACGAGAGTTGCCAATTGTAAATTGAATCATTTTAGCCAAAGAATGGCAAAAAGGGATAGTTTTGCAATACATTAACTTGATTATGAAACTTGTAACAAAAGAGTTTTGTATATGGCATTATGATCATTACTAAAGTAACTTTCATGCCTTTGAAAATTGTACTTTGTCCTTTGTAAACATATTGAAATCGTCCATAAACGTGAGAGTATATTATCATAAATCCAATTAAGGATAATCAATAACTATACTGAAATCGGTCAATACTTGCGAGAGTATATTAGAAATCAATCAATGATTTATAATAATACAAAATATCCTTCTAAGAATCTATCATACAAATCATGAAAGGATTCTTCAAGGATTTGGATATCGAACATTGAAATCAGTCGTACATAAAATCCGAAAGTGACTCGAATAACGCTACAAGAGTAATGCAATAAGAACACTTATATATACAAAGTACCAGCGGCGTATCCACCAAGTTCTTATGGTATTACACTTGTTTCGTTATCCTAATCACAACTAACCACATAAGCACATAATCGTCAACTTATCAATTGTCTCATCAAAATGTCTTGTCAAATACGCATTAAAGTACACAGAATCTAATCAAGGTTTACTAATTAGTACTTTAAACATTCCACAAATATCTAAGTATAAAGATAGGTAGATGTAATGGGAATTTAGTCTTGTCACTTGTCTCGTCAAATACGCATTAAAGTACACAAAATCCAATCAAGGACTACCAATTAGTACTTTAAACTTCCACAAATATCTAACTATAAAGATAGGTAGATGTAATGGGAATTAAAGCTTGTCACTTGTCTCGTCAAATTGTCTTGTCCAATACGCATTAAAGTACACAGAATCCAATCAAGGACTACCAATTATTACCTTAAACATCCCACAAATATCTAACTAAAAAGATAGGTAGATGTAATGGGAATTAAGTCTTGTCACTTGTCTCGTCAAATTGTATCACAAAGTTATAATCCTAATGGTGATTCTGATAAGGCTACAAAGGGTAATACAATAAGAACACTTATATATAGGAAGTACCAGCGGCGTATCCACCATGTTCTTATTATATTACTCTAGTTTCGTTATCCCAATCACCAACAATTCTACACATAAACCATAACCATTGTCTTGTAAAGTACTTCTTAACAATCTCATTATAAAGATGGGAGTACTTTAAACATCCTTTGAGAATCTAACTATGAAGATAGAAAGATCCTATAAGGATATAGGCCCTGAAAGACCTCTTTAACTGTCGTGTCATCAATTGTCGTGTTGCATAATCGGATTTAATATATAAAAACACTTAGTAAACACATGCATGCCATACATTTGAGAAAAATCGGTTACTCATATGAATCACACCAAAACATTTAGAAAATGTAAAAGATGGGGAGCAATGTACTCGCCTGGATTGCGTATAGATCTTGTTCAAATGTTATAACAAAGTTCAAAGGATCAGAGTTCAAGAGTTGAAGTGGTTCCTAGTGTATCAGATAATTACATATTAGTGTCGAAACTTGAAAACGAGAAATCAGATAGAATGAGGTATATAAACCAAACAAGAGTTGGATCTTGTATAATATGGTTCATAATACTTCACATTCTGAATTGGAAGCATTTCAAAAAGTTTTGGCTTGATACGGCTTGCTAAAGTGGTTTACACCACTTTAACGGGTCATAATAGTAACTATGGGTTCGGATGGTTAAATATGTACTATGACAAGTATAATATGTTAAAACTAGTTTATTTAAGTTGTATGATCAGTTTAGATGTCAAAATAACATTCTTATATGTTCCAAACTATTTTATGTGCAAAAAGGGCATTTTCGGCATTTTAAAGAATACATAGTCGACTTGTCATTTAACTAACCAAACGTTATGACCATAGGGTATAACCTCAGAGGGTTATTCCCTATAATACTAAGGTCATAACATTGGTCTTGGTTGGATCCTAAAGTTGACCAAACGGGTCAGATTTGAAAGTCAAAGCGGTGGTCAAAACAGCTAGACTTACGACTCTAAACAAGCACAAATACAAAAAGTGATGAATTAGACATGTTTTGGCATATCTAAATAATTTATAAAAGTAATTAGGCATCAAAACAACCTGTTTTGATGCCCGCAAACAGATCCGTTGCAAAATGCACAAAAATTCGCATTTTGATCGAAACTTTGACTTGTTAAAAAGACTAGAAATAGTGATAATCAATAGGCATGATTTTTAAGCTATATCTTGATCAATTCATTATCAAAACTAAAAGTCAAACAGAAAGTCAAACTGTCTGATTTTTAGTCCATTTAAGCTATAATAATTGAACATAGCAAGAGTGGAACACCTACAAACACCAAGGGAATGATCAAGAACCAGAAAGATAGCTCCAAGATGGTTGCAAATTCAGATTTATGGCTGATTAGTATGTGAAGGTGATTAAAGAGTTCAAATATGATCATGAACATGGTATTAATAGTGATCCATAGGCCACCAAATCTTGACAAGTGTTAGGCCAGGTGTTGGGGCTTTGATTAGTGTCCAATTAGGTGTCCAAAGTAGAAGAGAAGTGGCCAAATTCGTGTGACAAGTGTCCCCAAAAAAACAGGCTATTGACAGCTACTACTACTGATCTAGGCATCCCATGCAGACCGTATGGGTCCTTGGATGCGGTCCTAATTGACCCCTGCTGGTCAGCAAGTTTCAATTTTGACAGAACAGGCCCCTGAACTTGTTTTTGACGCGTTTTGGCACTTTTAACACCCGTTAACCTGATTTTTAAGCTCCATAAGGATGTCAAAGTATAAGGAACTTAAAATATGTCCAAAAATGTTCCAGAGGTCAGATCGTTTGGTCGTACGGTCGCGGTTTTCGGCTAAATACGAAGAAAGTCGTAACGAACGCGTGTGTGACCGTAAATGCGTAACGGATGTTATTTTTGCATACCAATCACTAAAATATACTATTTTAATGATTACAAAATTTTTGGATGTCTGTACATGTTCCGGATAGCGAAATATGCGAAAAGGCATAGTTTCACAGAATTTGCAAAATAGCCACTGAAGTTACAAAAGTGTGTTTCCGCCATACCGAAGCCCTCAAAACTTATTTCTAAGTTATATAAAGGGTATTTAAGGTATGTTAAGCTTATGAACTTATTTTGGAGTGTGCGTTGCTACAAGAATCGGCAGACTTTCATAGTTTGACGTAAATAGTCCCTGTGGTCGAATAGTCTTGATTTTGACATCCCAAACCCTTCAAAACTTATTTCTAAGTTATGTAAAGGATATTTAGGATATGTTTAGCTTATGTCCTCATCCCGGTGCATACGTTACGTTAAACGGGTTATGTTTAAGCATTGGCTATCGGAATGCCTTCAAAGAACAAGTTTTTGAAATCCCAAAATTTTGCACAGGTGTCACAATCTCCCATACTTTAGGAAATTTTGTCCCAAAATTTTATTTGAAGGAGACCGTAGAGTGTGTGTTTGAAACAATGGAGGATAACAAGGCTCGAGATTCCAAAGATGCGGAGTATCATTTGGTGTTGGAAATGTTTGGGGGATTCAAGGCGTAAATAAAGATATTCAAAGCGTCTCAAGGTATTCAAACCTTTAGAATTTCTAAATCTTTAAAGCGTCATCGAGTGTATAAAAATGGCATTATGTTATATTAAGTCTTTAGTGTAAATCTAGCAACAAAAGGGGTGTACATTCAAGCCTGGCCATACGTACACCGTTTCTAACGTCCCACGAGGTACATGCCATGTACCATGAGCATCCCATGCATAGGAGACGGGCCAACATGCCTATGGCATCAAGGTCGTCACCTTTAACACCATAATATACTCCTGGTCGGCTCAAATAGAGTTAATGAATGTACTTGTCAATCGTCCTTGTATCCAATAACCAAATAACAAATAGTCACATAATCACATAATGGTCCAAGATAACATAAAACCTTCAAGCGATCCTGGTAACGTTCCGAAGAATAACACAATAAGAACACTGATATATAGGAAGTACCATCGGCGTATCCAACGTGGTCTTATTGCGTCATACCATTCCCGTTACCTAATCACTCTAGATTTTATGCCACCATCTTAATAAGGCTTACTATGATTCTCATGTGTCGATCCCCGTAATTAACTGTGCACCCATAATTACGTGTTTCGTCACATGGTCCATATAGCTCCTCTTGTTAAGTAAAGGAAACAGATAATAAGGTCGAAACAATAACTAAGTCAGATAATCATCGTCATAACACAACATTGAAATCAAACACACATCATCGCAACCCAATATCCATTGAATTAGGGCGTGTTTCATACTAGTAATGATAACACTACTTGTTTTGCATCCAACAAAATTAGTAGCAGGTATATCATTCTAGTACAAATATTAATATATATTCCACACTAAGCATACTGGTATTATGCATCATATACTAAGCATGAATTGTCATAAACAATATAAGTATGTCGTAAAATTGTCTTGAAATCATGTGCTGGTATGCTCAAACGACGTACATGGAAAAATTGTCTTTGAAATAGTGTGCTAAGCATGTTAAGTCAACATACGAAGCAAAATGTATTTGTAATCATATAATATACACAATAGACAAACAACCACGTATGTTATGTTATGCACAAAAGTAGTAGTGATAAACACAGTCTCTGTAGGGATTGTCTTGCAGAACTTGTATGAATGCACGAATGCGCAATCATAATGTACTAAACTCACTAATTTAGTTATTAATAAAGAACAGAATCCTTACAGTTTGGTATGCAATTGTAAATTACACATAGTGTAATTACTTTGGGACTTGTAATTCGAATACGAATAACAAGAACGAAGAAAAACTTATCAAGATTTATATTGTCATTACAAAATGAAGTTGAAATATGTACATTGTTCTTAAATAATAAACTAGGAAGTAAAAACTCAAATGATCACCAGTGCTTGACCATCAGCATGAGTTTCATTAATATTGTATGTTCATCCATTTGCATTAGCAAGTTAGGGCAGTTTCGCTTGAAATGATTTAAGTCAACACAATTGAAACATGCTCCAGCTGTATAGCAAGGGGTGTCTGAGTAGGGGTAGCTTGGTTTTGGATGCGACAGGTCGCAGCTAGATGTCCAAGAAGACCAGAGATTGTACACTGGCGGCAAAGAGAGTTTGCTGGGTGGTGATAGTTGCAACAATTACACCGAGGATGTTTCCCACGATAAGACCCCCTAACGGGTACTGATTGAGTGGGATTGGTGTAGGAATCGCAAAATTCTTTGAAGTCTTACGCTTCTTAGAATTTTTAGAAGATTCACCCTTTGTTCCATTTGTTTTCTCTTGTGTAGTCTCAACAGTTCGTTTCTTGTCTCCCTTTCGAAAAAGTTTCCCTTTCCTAACCTGGGAGTCGGTTAGGGTAGCAGCTAATTCCTTAGCATCCCTAAGCGTTGTAGGTTTGCTGCCAGTGACAATGTCTTGGACTAGATCAGGTAGGCCATCAATGTATTTCTCAATGGCCCGATCCAAAGTTGTGACCATAGTGGGGCAGAGTAGGCTTAACTGTTCAAACTGGTCAGTGTAGGCACGGTTCTCCCCACTATCTTGTTTAAGGTAATAAAATTCGTTTTCGAGTGCACTTATTTCGCTTCATGGACAAAATTCATTCATCATGAGATTCCTGAATTCTTCCCACGTTTGTGCCATAGCCACTTCTGCACCTCTGTCACTCATAATTCCATTCCACCAAGTGAGTGCTCTCTTTTTGAAAACACTTGAGGCGAACTCTACCTTGCGCTCACTTGGACACTGAACATGGCGAAATGTGCTTTCTACACTCTCAAACCATTGTAGGAGTCCAGTTGCTCCTTCAGACCCATTAAACTTGAGTGGTTCAGCCGAGTTGAATTGTTTGTAGTTACAAGACATGGAAACATTGTTGTTATTGTTACTGTTGTAGATTTGATTAAGTTGAGCCACAAGGTTTGGGAGTATAGCAGCTATCTGCTGAGCGATCATTGCCGCCATTTCTACGTCCTGAGTGGCGTCACGGCGAGGAGGCATCCTGCAACACCCCAAAAACGTCGCAGCGGAAATACAAACGTAATGGTGACGGAAGTTGGTGCCCATAAATATCTTAGTTGACGATTCATCGTTAATTTTGGACATATTACTTAATTAAAACATTTTTTACCAGTTTAAACATAAACCACAACCATAGAGTAGTTAAGTTGTCTTGATCCTTATGGATCTTAATACAGTCGGTCCCAAATAAGTTTTAAAAGTTGTTCAAAGTTTATTATTAAACAAAAACATGCATCACAACCACAAGACACGCCAAAGATTCCCGAAGCTATGCTCAAGTACCTAAAGAACACGTTAAAATCAAGTGTCAACACAAAGGAGGGTGAGCTCACATATTCATATTTTAAAACAAGGAAAACTTTCTAATTATGTGTTTATTATCAACACATCCAAATAATATTTTTGAAAGTTAATTTATTTCCTTAATAAAATCCATGGGTCAGCCGTCGCAAGCGTTTTCTCTGAAACCTCCGAACTAAAGCATCTTCCCAAGTTTTACATATTAAATTTATTGCATCAAATGTTCAGACTCGTATGTTTGCAAGACAATATGAACTATATATTAACAATAAGGGTATAATCAAGACTAGACTATAATAGAATATCTATTCGTCGTTTGACTTGATCGGAGCGACCGATCACGACGGGGTAGTCAACCCGATAGATCTACCAACAATTCTAAGTGTTCAATACTTAAATGATTAAACAGCAATACTTGCGCATGCGCTCATAAGGGCCATCTATATCACTTGCCTCATTAACAATATATATATCCTACTAAAATGATAAATTTAATCTATAACAAGTTGTACGAATCCCCGACGTCCCCACCGAAACGTAAGCCTAATCCCGATACTTAGTCTCTTGAGACCGAGCCAATTCATCACAACTTTAGATTTAAGCATTTTAAATCTACACGGTCATTTTCTCTAAAACACCGTAAAATCCCCTTTTCATCCCCGAAACATATTTATTCACAAAACCATTTCTACCCGAAACATATTAATATCATCAAAATCATACATTTTCCATGAAAATATACATTTTATATAAGCAAAGGTATGTTTTATTCAAAAACATCTTTAATCCTTTTAAGGCGTGTTCTCCTCCAAAACATATACAAAACCGTAAAAAGATGAGGTTTAGTGACACTCACCTTTGGGTGCGTAATTAAATTAGCGCGATCCCACAATTTGATTCTACACGTCCTAATATATGTAGGAACGATTTAGTAATCAATATTTCACAATATTCCTAAGTTTATCCAACACTTAGAATTTTTCACATAACTTTGAGATTTTCTCGAAAATTTATTTTTTTTATTATGTTGGTGTATTAATATATATATATATGAGTTCATATATATATGTTTTTAAGATTTTGCGACTTGAGCGATTTTATTGGTGACTTAATGTTTTATCCGTTACACTCCCGTTTATAAATACTATATATCTACGATTTGCGCATCGTTATATATACATAAACGTGCACATATTCATAACATTCATAACACGCGAAATCTCGTTAACTCATACATTTATCATTTTTAAAGCATGCATATATGAAATAACTTATTTAGTTAACTATGTATCAATTTTTCATGCTCGACAAATAAGTCACACATTTAATGCGATTTTACCGATTCTACCGTTTTAAACATACAAGCGTACATGCATAGTCTAAATTTCCGCTATCATGTCAACACTTAACATATTATCATATACACATATTTAAATCTCATAACACATTTAAACACATAAGGTTCACCCATGAACAACCCATTCTTGTTGTTAGGATCTGAGTTTGAATTACTTGTAGTTTTTGTTTCAAAAATGTAAAATGATTGAGTTTTAAAAGAGATTTGCAGCGGAAATAAATGGAAAACTTTTACTAAAGCAATGGTCGTTTGTTTTCATCATCATCATGCTTTCAAGTTGGTAAACTCGCATGTGATTCACAAACTCCCCTCAGCCTTTGCAATTGAAGTTTGGTAGTAAGAAAATGCAGAGAAGATGATATGCGAAAGTTGATCTTTTGATAGACAAGTTAAACTGTTACACAAGTTACCTATTTATACTAAACTATCTAACCACTGAGCATCTTTGATGACGTCAGGGTTGATAGTGACAGGAAACTATATGTAACTAACTACAAACACTGCTAATGCTAACTATCAGTGCTTAGCACTGTTACATTGATTATCTATCTAATGACTAAGCTCTGATCTCTATCCTCTGATCCTTGTAACTCTGCAGACCTTTGCAACTTTGTGAAGTCAGATGATAGGAAAGCAGTCTTTAGGGAAAGTAGTGTATATAAAACAGAGGTTGTAACCTCTGATAGTTTAACCAAAGCTCGGATAGGGTTATTTGGCTTTGTATCATATGTTCCTTTCATAGGGTTCAATCCCAACAATCTTCATTCTCAGGAAGAAATCTCTTATTTGACCTTTGAACTGAAGTTCAAAGTTAAGAGATTCTATGTCATCAACATCCTTCTCCAGTTCTATACATAATAAATCTTGGAATTCTTCTACTATAAGCTCATAAGCAGCTTCCATAGATAGTTTAGTGGCATCACCATCAGACTTGAGAAGTGTCAATTTATGGGTATCTTTATCGACCTTCCACTTTAGAATTTTTGGGTCTGAAGGTTTTCTTGAAGGAGCTTTTATTGCTAAGGATTGAGAAGGAACTATTTGTGATAAATCTTTAGCTAGCTTGGCACTTGAATCATCTGTTGGATAATCAATCATGTTCTGTATACCTTCTTTGATAAATGTATCCTCAAACTCTTTGTCAGACTTTTCAGACATCTCCCCTTGCCTTTTTCTGTGTAACAAGGCAAGTGTGGAATGGGCAGATGTTGTGCTGTACTTTTTGGAGAGTGGAGCTTTGAGAATAGCATCTTCTTTTGACTAATCAGGTTTAGGAGGCATGGATGGATCCTTTTTCCTCCTTTCTTCCAAATTTTTGTAAGTGTCTATCACCCTGACCTCATCCCATCTCATAACTTGGTTCTTTGAACCATAATGGTTCTGAATTAGTTCTTCCTTCATTCTCTTCAACTTTAAGTCTCTTTCAGGCATATCTTTCTTGTATAAATCCCAATTGGGAGGAGTTGGCTTTTTGAGAGGGTCTTTCAACATTTCTTGCATTCTGTTGATTTCTTCTCTTAGCTCATCTATGCTCCAATCCCTGAATTGTGCCCTTGTTGCCTTATATTTCTTGTTCTCCATGATATGCTCAATGAGTTCACTTTTGACCACCTTATATTCCCTTTCTGACAACTGGTTGCTCAGGTTCTTGACAAAGTTTTGTAAAATGTTGGCTTTACTTAGTTGAAAGGACATGGTAATCTGTATTTCTCTATCATCTTTACCAGCTGATTCTCTTTTGGCAATATCCTCTGCTTGCTTCCGTTTCAATTCTAGGTAATCGTCAATATTTACAGGTCTTGGATAGCCATCAAGGTATAGGATTGTTCTTTTGTCAGGGTCATCCTCTGAATAGAAACTTAGGATCTCTTTCATGACTGCTGGTAAATCAAGAGGATACAGCTTTGCTGCAGGATGTGGAGGTCATTGGTTGTGATGATAGTGGAAGAGGTGCAGGAATCTTATCATCATTTATAACTTTTGTGATCTTTCTCCTTTTAAACCTTAAAGTGGGTGATGGTGGTAGTGGGATCTTAGGTGGTGTGGATAAGGGATGAGTTGATGTGAGAAATGTGATCATGGCAGTGGATAGAGTTGCATCTGTTGCAACCTCTGCTGTATCAACAAATGTTGACATAACAGGTGATGTATCATCTGCTTGTGTGGATGTGGGTTGTGGTTTTGAAGGTGTGCTAGGTTTTTGAGAGGCAGAGGTTTTAATGGTTTGATTGGTTGCAGGCTTAGTTTTAGGAGGTGTGGATGTTGGTTGCCTAGCTTTTCTAGCAGGTATCCTCTTGATGATGTCCCAACCTCTCCTTTTTCTCTTTGATGTTCAATCTTTTTCTCAACCAACACTCTGCTCTCCATGATCATTGCTTGGCCATAGTTTCATCAGTTAAATCTATCTTCTTTGAACCATCAGGCCTTGGAATATTTAAAGTAGGTCTGGCCTTATCATCATCTATTTTCAGCTTTTTGTTTCCCAAAGGTTTCTCCCCCTTTTGGCTTCATCTGTTGTAACAAAGATAACTGTTGGAGGTGCATGGCCAGTGGTTGTGAGTAGATGAGCTTTGATGGCTTTAATGTCTGCTGCAATGTCATGATACCTTGATTCAACCATGTTTCTAACATCATTCATCTGGTGCTTGTGTTGTAGAGCCAAATAATGTTGTTGATGTTGAAACAGAGGGTTAAGAGCTTCTTTAAGATCAGCAGTGGATAGAACAGAGGGTTGACTTTTTGTAGCTATCATCTGCTTCAGTAAACTTTTGATTTCATCAACGGAATTTTCTATCCTTGTCACTCTCTCCGTCAAATCCTGGTATTTTAGCTCATCACCTAATTTAATAGGATCATCTGAACTCCTACCTGAAGTGGTAGTTGTATCTATGGTAACATTAGCAGTGGTTTTAGTACCAGCTTCAACCATAGGCTTTGTCTTGGAACTGGGACTTCCCACAACAGAGATAACAGTTGTTGCTTCAACAGTGGTTGTCTTCAACCAAGTCTTAGTAATGAAACCACTGTCCAACCGAGAACTTGGGAGTTCAGCAATTGTAGTGGCTGCTTGATTTGAACTATCACCAAGGGTTACATGTAACCCAAGGGATGTAGCCTCTTCATGTGCTGATGGGCTAGCAACGAATAAAGAGTCAGACCCAGCCTCTTGATGAAGTACAGTAGTAGGTTGTTGAGAAGTGTTGGTTTGTGCCTGGTCTAATTCAATTGCATTCAGCAATGGTAAAATAGTAGGTAGAAGTGTGGTCTTGGTGAAGGTGGTTGTGTAGAAAGCGACAGTACCCTGGGAGAGGGGCTGTGGAAGATAGAACCAAGTGGATCTAGAGCTTCATAATTTGGTGTCCCTGTGTCTACAACCTGATCCTTTTGTGAGGATGCAGGAGGAGTTTCATAGCCAGTTGGAGATCTTTGATCCATCTGCTTTGAAGAAGTAGAAGGAGTGGTTGGTGACTTTGGTGCTGTCACTGGGTTAACCTCTGGGATCTCATCTTCCAGAGGACCCTTTTTGGGTTTGGTGGGCTTTTCGGTAAGTGTTTTGGTTATCTTTTTGAGGATTTTTGGTGTGGGCTTCAGAGCAGCGGTTGTGGTGCCCTGATACCAAGAGCAGTAGGCTCAGTAGCAAGAGGTTGAGTTTGAACATTTTGTTCAGGTAAAACTTGCTCAGCCTCCTCTACTTGTGTTTTCGCAACTTTATCTTGGTTTGTTATTCTGGTGAAGGTTTCATGAGTGAGGCAGCCTGGTTTAGTCACAGCCCCTATTTTACTTGCAGGACCTTTGATTTGATCTTGTAAGTAAACACTCAGAAAACATGGATGAATCAAAAAAGCTTTTCTTTTTGCAATATTTTGAAAATTATTAACAAGATCATTGAACAGTATCTGGGAGTAGTTAAAATCTGTGTCAGTTAAAATTGCATACCCCAGATATTGCATGTTCAATGGAATTTCATTGAAAGCAGTGGTTTTTGCTGGGAGACAAGTTAGAATTGTGTGAAAGAAAAATCTCATCTCAGCAGGAAAGTTAGGTTTAAAGATGGTCATACCTTTCATCTGGCCTACATAACCTCTTTCCAGAAACTCTGCTTGGATCTCATTTTGGGGAAATGACACAGGGTGTTCTATGTCATTTAACTTGAAAACTTGAGAGATCGATTGGGGGCTAATTTGCATCAACACTCCCCCTACTCTTAAGATTATTGTATAAGGAACACCAGCAGCAGTTGAGTGAACCTTAGCATTATTCCAGAAGTCATGAAGAGAATCAATGTAAATTGGGGCTTTGACTTCTAACATGTGCTTGAATTTCGACTTTTGCAGAATTCGAATCATTGGATGATAGCAAGTATTTGCGTTGTTTGCTTCAAGTATGGAGGTGTAATTATGTGGGGTTTTGAGTATGAGAGTGTAGGGTGGAAGTGCTTGTGTGGATTTCTTTGAAGATTTGATTTGGGAGCCATGGTGTTAGAGAGAAAAACTGTTTTGAGATTTTTGAAATCGACACAGTTTAGGGTAAACACTGGTGAGGGATAAAACAGGGTTTTTATAGGGTTTTGAAAAAGTGACGATTACGTGGCATCTGTTGCAAGATCTGATGGCTAACATCTGGCCACGTGTAACCTTTGATGAGAAAAGTACTGATTTTAACACTATCAGTGGATAGCTATCAGTGTTTTGAAAAAGTGGTAAAAATGGAAGTCAGAGGATACACTTTAACAGTGGATAAGATTTTGAAGCCTATCAGAGGTTTTGAGCAAACAGATGTTATGAGCAGACTTTTAAAGATTTATTGAAAATTTCAACTTTAACTATTTTTAAGGATGAGTTTTGATTTTCTGAAAACATTTTGATGCTATGTACGCATGGATTTACAAGAAAAATTGTTTTTAATCCATGTTTAGCATTCCAATTCTTGAGATCAAGTTTTCAAAGGTAGATGTATCCAATGCCTTGGTTTAAACATTTGGCAACTGATCTGAAGTATGGACATGATGCAAAGAAATCAAACCTTTTTCATAGCAATCTCTCACAAAATGATGTCTGATGTCAATGTGCTTTGTCGTTGAATGAGGAACTGGATTTTTAATGATGTTTTCAGCAGCTTGACTGTCCAATTTGAGTGGAGTCTTTAGTGCAGTTACACCAAAATCTAGCAATTGGTTTTGAAGCCACAAGAGTTGAGCAGTGCAGCTAGCAGCAACAATATACTCTGCCTCAACAGTGGATGTTGAAACTGCAACCTGCTTTTTGCTTTGCCAAGACACTAGACAATCACCTAGGAATTGACATCCTCCTGATGTGGACTTCCTTGTAGTTTTGCACACAGCAAAGTCACTATCTGAAAAACATGAAAGCTCAATATTCCCATTAACTGGATACCAGATACAAAGTGTGGGAGCACCTTTTATGTATCTAAATATCCTTTTTACAGCAATAAGATCAGACTTTCTAGGTAATGCTTGTGATCTGGCACAAACACATGTTGCAAACATGATGTCCGGCCTTGATGCAGTTAGGTACAATAAAGACCCAATCACGCTTCTATAAAGAGTTTGATCAACAAGGTCATCTTTACCATCAATGGTGACTAGCTTGGTGGTTGCCATGGGTGTGCTACATGGTTTACAATCATCCATATCAAACTTTTTAAGCAGTTCTTTCACATACTTGTTTTGATGGATAAATGTACCATTTTGCAATTGTTTAACTTGGAGACCAAGAAAACATTGGAGCTCACCCATTGCACTCATCTCAAACTCTGCTGCCATGAGTTTTCGAAACTCTTCACACATAGCAATGCTTGTGGATCCAAAAATGATGTCATCCACATAAATTTGGACAAGCATCAAATCTTTTCCTTTCCATTTTAAGAATAGGGTTTTATCTATTTTACCTCTAGTAAACCCTATGGATAAGAGAAAAGTAGATAAAGTTTCATACCAGGCTCTTGGTGCTTGCTTCAAGCCATACAATGCTTTGTTGAGCTTGTAGACATGATCAGGATGGAATGCATCTTCAAAACCTGGAGGTTGACAGACATACACCTCTTCTTTGATTTTTCCATACAAAAATGCACTCTTTATGTCCATTTGATACACCTTTATGTTGTGGTTATCAGCAAAAGCTAAGAACAGGCAAATAGCTTCCAACCTTGCTACAGGAGCAAAAGTCTCATCATAGTCTATACCTTCTTCCTGTATGTAGCCTTGAACCACAAGCCTTGCTTTGTTTTTGACAACAATACCCCTTTCATCAGTTTTGTTCTTGAATACCCACTTTGTGCCAATTGGACTTACATCTTTTGGCAGTGGCACAAGCTCCCAAACTTGTTGTCTCTTGAACTGAAGGAGTTCTTCTTGCATGGCTTCTACCCAACTGTTGTCTTTCAGTGCCTCTTGGTACTTGACTGGCTGTGTGAGTGATAGAAAACCAGCAAAAAGACAAATATTTTGGGATTGGCTCTGTGTAAGCACCCTAGATTTGATGTTGCCAATAACTTGATCTGCTGGATGGCTTTTGAGATAAATCAAATCACCTTGGTATGGAACAATAGCATTTTGAGGTGATGGCTGCAAATGTGTATCATCTGAGCTAACCACTGCTGGAGAATTTGAAGTATCAGCCTCTGATGTAAATGGAGGTGGTGGTATTGGGGGTATAGACGTAACATTCTGATGATTTTTGTGCCCAAATGTAGGACTTTTATCAACAGATGTTTGATTTTGTGAACTGGCAGAGGTTTGAGGATCAAACACTGTTGACCCAGAAGTGGCAGAGTTTACACAAGAGCTTGTGGCACCTGATCCTCTGATGGAAGAATAGACTTTTGTTTCTAGAAGCACACAGTCATATTCTTGATCTTGATCTTCTCTAGATGGTTGTCGTCTACCAGCATTGTCTAGCTTGATAGAAACATCAGCAAATGTGAATTTATCTAAATCAAAAAGCTCTGCAGGATTTGCTGGGATTTTCAATGATGAAAGTTCATTGAACTTCACATTCAAAGTTTCTTCAACACACTTGGTCCTAGAGTTATAAACTCTGTAGGCTTTAGCAGTGGTTGAGTATCCCAGAAAATAACCACAGTCAATTTTGGCTGCAAACTTAGATATAGAATCTTTTAACTTCAAAATGAAGCATGGACAGCCAAAAACTTTAAAATAGGAAATCAGAGGTTTAATTTTATACAAAATCTCATAGGCAGTCTTTTGATGCCTGGTGTTAATCAAAACTCTGTTTTGGACATAGCAAGCAGTGTTTACAGCCTCTGCCCAGAAAGACAAGGGTAAACCAGAGTCTGCAAGCATAGTTCTTGCTAATTCAATTAAAGTTCTATTTTTTCTTTCAACCACCCCATTTTCCTCTGGAGTTCTTGGAATGCTATATTGTCTAACAATTCCTTTTGACTCACAAAAAACATCCAACTCCCTATTTTTAAACTTTGTTCCATTGTCACCCCTAAAGATTTTTACTGGAAGATCAAATTGCTTTTCTACTTGTTTAACAAAGTTTTGCAAAATGACTGCAGTTTCATCCTTAGAGTGGAGGAAGAAGGTCCATGTAAACCTAGAGAAATCATCAACTATCACTAGGCAATACCTTTTATGTTTCAAGCTCATGATTTGCACTGGGCCAAACAAATCCACGTGAAGCAATTGTAAACACTGGCTTGTTTTGGACTCTTCAATTGATTTGAAAGAACTTTTATGTTGTTTTCCTTTTAAGCAGGAAACACAATGTTCTTCACAGGAAAATTGGTTGTGAGGGAAACCTCTTACAATACTTTGTTTTGAGAGTGTGGTGATAGTTTTAAGATTTGGGTGTCCAAGTCTTTAATGCCATAACTCAGTCTCTTTGCTAGAAGCAACTGAGAATAAGCATGTTCCAGACATAGGATTATCTTTTAGCATATCTACCACATACACATTCCCACTTCTCTGTACAGTGAGTT
Organism: Scalesia atractyloides; assembly: GCA_947069175.1. Lineage (NCBI taxonomy): Eukaryota > Viridiplantae > Streptophyta > Magnoliopsida > Asterales > Asteraceae > Scalesia > Scalesia atractyloides. Next base: position 44,529,637 of record CAMTDV010000025.1, read on the forward strand.
GTGCTTTGCTCTCAGCAATGATTTGATCAATCTTTTAACAACCTCTGTCCCACAATTTGACAAGTTTTCTTAGTGAAGAAGGATCCATACCCTCTATCACTCATTTGTGAGACACTATGCAGGTTAAATTTCAAATTGTCAATTAAATTCACATTTTCAAACTTGAGTTTACCAGCCAGAACCGACCCAGACCCTAAAACCTTTCCCTTTGAGTTATTACCAAAAGATATATCACCCCCCCATGAGCCATGAAGTCCTTGAGAAGGGCTCTACATCCTGTCATGTGCCTGGAACCTCCACTATCTACATACCATAAACTATCAAGGCAAGTAGAGGGTCCCCGCATATCAAGTAAATAGATCAGTTAAGATAGGTCTCCAAAGCCAAAATGGCTTTGGATGGGGTCACAGATGGTCCAGCCTCAAGTCTAGGACAATGGTCAGTGGTTTGGATATTTTCTTGTAACATCTGCTCTTAACCATTTCCTATCAGATGATTGTATCCATAGGGATGCTTATTCACTCTTTGCTTTGAAGGCTTTTTGTGTCCTTCATAAGTAAGAGGAACCCTTTTATAGGCTGGTTGGCCATACCCTCTTGGAAATAAATTTGATGGTGGGGCATCTGTCACTTGCACCTCTCTAGGAACAGAGGTTTTGTTTAAAGCTTTTGTAACAGATGTTTCAGTTGGTTCAAAACTCTGCTTAGATTTATTTCCAGTAGAACTTGAACCTTCTCTTTCTAGTGCTTTTGCCTTGATCTCTTTTACCTTGTGCTCATAGTTTTTGAGATAGGCACACTCTTGAGTTAAGTGATTTGTTTTGTTGCAGATTGTGCATCTTGAAGAATTTTTGATAACACAAGTTTTGTTAATGTCATAGGCTTTTAAAAGAAAACAATCTGCAGCCACATGATTTCTTTTTTCACAGAATTCACAAAACAAGTTTTTAATCTTTACTCTTCTTTTCCTATCAGACTTTTATCAGCAGTGGTTGTAACCTCTGTTGGTACATCTTTGATAGGGATCACCAATGCTTTTGGGGCTTTAATACCATCAGAGGTCTTAAAGTTTTCTAAAATATCACATTCAGCTGACCAGGTTTGTTTAAACTGATATTTTTCAATTTCTTTATCTTTTGTTGAAACCTCTTATTTTTCCAAAACAATTTTGTTTCCAGCTTTATCTGTGATTTTTATTTCTTCACCAGCCAAATTTGTTGGGACTATTTCAACCAACTAAGAATCAATTTCAGCAACATTTTTCTCAATTTGGTGATAGGTTCTAAAACCTACACCAAACTTAATGTTGCTCTTGATCTGAGCATCAATCATAATCTCATAACCTTTACAGGACTCAACCCATTTTTCACAAGTGATTTGGGTTTCTTCTAACTCCTTTTTACACACTTGGTATTTTTCTACCATAGTTTGGAGTTGGTCCTTGGTTATGCTTGATTCATGTCTCAGGCTACTCATTTCAGAATCGTTTTCACTTAACTTTGATTTTAACTCTTTAATAAGTTTTGCAAAATTAAGTTCATCTTCTAAAATTTTGTTCCTCAGATTTTCATTCACCTGCTTAATGTTTGCAAAAGCAATGATGCATTTGTCAGAACATAGATCTTTAAGGATCTGAGGTGATACCTTTGTAGCAGCCATGAGAGTCACAATCACACTCATCTTCACACACATCAACATTCCATGGGTCAGCAGGAGAGTTCTTTTCCTTATCAGTAGCAGTTTTCTTTTCTTCACTTGAAACCACTGTTTCATCACAAACTTGACCTTCATCAGTTTTTAACACTAACTCCACAGATTCAACACCTTCAGTAATTGTCTCTAAGGCCATTAAACAAAATTCTTGGTCAACATCATTTTTGGCCATTAAAGCAAAGTTCTCATCAGTCAAATCCTCAGGCAAGCTACTCCAGTCAACATAACTTTGTGTGAAAAAGCTCTGTTGACCAACCTCTGCTGTACTAGGAGTGGTTTGAGCAGGTTGTGTGACAATGGGTACTTGTTGTACATGCACTTGAGGATGTGATGGTGCCTGAACATATTGAATTTGTTGAGCAGTGGATTGAACATAATGCACTGGAACAGTAGTAGCAGGATGTGTAAAGTGGGCAATGTTTTGAACATGTTGAGCACGGGTATATTGGGAATAATGAGCAGTGTTTTGTGTGTGCTGAGGTCTAGGGCCAGGATGAGTCACTATTGGTCCAGAATTTTGAGACCTGCATTCTCTGGCAAAGTGTCCTAACCTATTACACTTATAACACTTGACTTTTGATTTATCTAACCCAACCTTCAATCCCCCATGCAATCCTGGGAATTTCCTACCAGTTCTCTTATAGAATTTACTAGCCCTAACACTCAATAGGGCCAGTTGGTGCAACATATCCATTTCTTCAAGATAAGAAGGTTCAAAATGTTGTCATTCAGCTCAAATGATAGATTATCAGAGGTTTGGCTTTCCCCACTAGCAGTGAAAGCATAGTTGGGTGCATAGGTTTCAGATCCAAAGTTCCCACCAAAAGTAATATCTATATAGTGATCATAACTTTGGTCCTTACTGCTGCCAGATCCCTCTTCTTGGCCAAAAAGAGCTGTATTACCCAATGAGTAATCATCAGTCATTTTTCTAGAATCTTGCAACTTCTTTTTCTGGTTTAACTCTCTCTCATAAGTGAGGAGTATCCCATGAAGTTGTGTTAACGACATTTCTTTAAACCCAACAGACTTTCGTGTTACATAAGCTACAGTCTCTCACTTATCTGGTAATGATCTAAGGAAACGACAATTGACAGTCGAATTAGGAAAAACCACGTTAACCAGTCTAAGTTCACTGATGAGACAGCTGTAACGTTCGAACTGTTGTGTTAGAGACTCTCCTTTCAAGTGACAAAACGTTTCATACTGCTGATTTAGAACTTCTCTGTTACTTTCAATCACTTCCTCAGTCCCACCGAACTGCTCTTTTAGTGCATCCCATAACTCCTTTGCACTATTGCAATGAGTAGACCACAATAAATCTCATTGGGTAAGGCCGAAGCAACTATGCTAAATGCCTTAGCATCCAATTCAATTTTCTAGAAATCCTACTCCGAAAAGTTTTCATAATTTTTTGGCACTTGTTTAGTTGGATCCTCTGTGCTTGGAACCATCAAAACATGAGGTCCAAAAGCAACAGATCTCTTGCAGCCGGTGTTTTGCTGAGCAAGGATATGACCCATTCGTCATTGCCAAATGAAATATTCATTTCTTTTGAGCATCAACGGTTTGAACAAGGATCCAGAGTTGGCATCCTGTGTGTTTTGAAACATTTTCAGTTGATTTTTCACAAATTTCTGTTTTAAAAACTTTGAACGTAATAGAACTCTGTTTATCAAGCAAAAACAACCAAACTAAATAGCAGAGAGCTGATCTATTCGAATCAAATCGATTGTTAGATCGAATTTGATGAATCAAGCTCTGATACCAATTCTTAGGATCTGAGTTTGAATTACTTGTAGTTTTTGTTTCAAAAATGGAAAATGATTGAGTTTTAAAAGAGATTTGCAGCGGAAATAAATGGAAAACTTTTACTACAAGCAATGGTCTTTTGTTTTCATCATCATCATGCTTTCAAGTTGGTAAACTCGCATGTGATTCACAAACTCCCCCTCAGCCTTTGCAATTGAAGTTTGGTAGTAAGAAAATGCAAAGAAGATGATATGCGAAAGTTGATCTTTTGATAGACAAGTTAAACTGTTACACAAGTTAACTATTTATACTAAACTATCTGACCACTGAGCCTCTTTGATGACGTCAGGGTTGATTGTGACAGGAAACTATATGTAACTAACTACAAACACTGCTAACGCTAACTATCAATGCTTAGCACTGTTACATTATTATCTATCTAATGACTAAGCTCTGATCTCTATCCTCTAATCCTTGTAACTCTGGCAGACCTTTGCAACTTTGTGAAGTCAGATGATAGGAGAGTAGTCTTTAGGGAAAGCAGTGTATATACAACAGAGGTTGTAACCTCTGATAGTTTAACCAAAGCTCGGATAGTGTTATTTGGCTTTGTATCATCTGTTCCTTTCATAGGGTTCAATCCCAACACTAGTGTATGTTGAAATTGCGTATTTTAGCAATTCGGTAACGTTTTCGGGCGCCGGAAGTCACGTATGACCAACCAAACACCAAATAAACTTAAGATAAGTTAATATACTTATATTTATATCAAAAATATTGTAGGACCGATTCTGATAGCATAAGAACCTAGATTTGATATCTAATGTCCATAATAGCGGAAATATTATAACATGATTACCAATTAACAAGAATTAGTCAATTTTATTGATATAACGTCGAGTCTCCAATTTGACAGAGCTTCACCTCAAAGTGCACAAAGTTACAAATGACAAGACAAGCTAGCTATTTATAGGGCTACAAGTTCGCTGGAGGGATGTAGGACCGATCCTCGATGCTAAGGAACCTAAATTTGATATCTAACGTCCATAATAGCGGAAATATTACGTCGTGTTTACTAATAGACAAGATTTAATTAGTTAATCATCAGTTTTATTGATCAAACGTTCTAGTTACAAACTGACAGTGCTTCGCCTCTGAAATGCCAAAGTTACAAATGAGGATCACAAGCTAGGTATTTATAGACTTGCAAGTTCGCCCCTGGAAGACACAAGTTCGCCCGAACTTGCTACTGCAAGTTCAGCCGAACATGCATACATGAGACACTCATGGGCGAACTTGGTTAAGCTAACCATAAATACTTACTATACCTAGCCTATTCAGCTCTATACTATACAGACTCGATATAAGACTAAGACATAGACATTATGCACCAACAGAATCCCCCTTGGATATAGTCTTCGTCTTGTATCAGTCTTCAAAAACTCTATCTTCATATAAACGTTAACGTACACGACCGAAGAAGTGCTTGAATGGCTTCCTTCGTCGGTCTTGCTTTGGATCAGGCGTTTGATCAGTTGGCGGTGGTCTTTTAAAGTTAGCCATTCTTAAAGAACTTTGCCTTACCGCTTTTTCCATTCTTTCTTTAATCGCCTCATTTCTGTTTTCTTCCTTTAAAAACTCAACTCTCTCCAGATCCCTCCACTTTGTTTGCCACATCTTTCCAGAATTGTGTTCGCGCGCATAACAAACATTCATAACCTTTTGAAACTGCATAGCCTTTAACCTTTTCATGTTCTTCAAAAACAATCTTGTTGTAGAACAAGGTTTTGATATCTTCTCTCGAGCAGTTCACAAGCCACATAGGATCTAGAATCCTTATCGTCCTCCATAAACCCCTCATGCCCTGATAACCCATCACTTCAACCCGTTCCTTGGTAATATTCAGATGTTCTTCAAATTTTAGCACAATCACAGCTTCACACGTTGCTGGATCAATCTGCCACCACTTGAACAAATGATAGAAGTCTTGTTCAATCGGTATTAGCGGCATATTTCTCATGGCTCTGGGACGTTTCATTATTAACGTTATGTCCTTTTCTCCAGTTACCTTGTTTATCTTCACTCTGCGACCAGGAATAAAAGTCTTCCAATAATTCCAACCTTCAACCGCTTCATACTTAATCATTTTCCACAATAATTGATCAATCGGCTTCATGTAATATGTAACATTCACCGTCTGTACCAACTCTTCTACATCCCAATACGGTTATGTCTTGAAATCAGCCAGGTATTTGAAGTATTGCCCTCCAAACTCCCTCTTGATTGCATATACGTTAAGCTCTTTAAACCAATCCCAGCTCAACATATCTCCCAAAGAAACATCTTTGTCTCTGGTAAAGAATGCAAGAGGACGTCTAAACTTGTGTTCGCGTGACATTTCTTTAAACCAAGACTTTCTCGCTTGAGCTATCTCTTCTTTGGTCATGGGCTTAGGTACATTACCCTCTCGAACTGATTCAGCAATCCTTTCCTTCAACATATCTTCATTAAACTGCTTGTACATCTCTTCAAAAGTAGGAAAACTATCTGAATTAGAACCGACATACTTAGCTTTCTGATCTGATTCATCATATGAAGACCAATCTTCCACAATTACTCGATTGTATTCATCAGCTTCGAATCGTCTTTGATATTGATAATCATTTGGCTCGAAAGGATTTACAGTCATCACATCCTCCTCAAAATCAAACTCTAACAATTCAGCTTCAACTTCGATCAATCTAGCTAATCCTCCTTCGTGTAATTATGTACATATTCACCTTCCTCCACGTTGTGTTCTAACATTAACATTAACGGCTTCGCGGGAATAGCAGCAACTAGCTTTGCAAAACGATCAACATTTGCCATATCTATATCATCATCAGTTGGCCCTTTCTGCCCTAACTCCCCCTGACTTTTATCTTCCATTCTATCCGATTCATCGTCCATTAGAGCAGTAAAATCAAAATCATCAGAGATTTTGGCTTCAGAAACTCTAATACCAACATTACCCTGATCATCGTCATCATCACCGTCACCAACATTCCAATCCTCATAACTTCCTTCCTCTTCATCCTCTTTGTCATCTTTCTCAGCTTCTTCATCGTCTTTTTCTTCAGAAGCACTGATAGGATCAAAAGGCTTGACAGATTCGTCAACCTTAGGAATATCAGACTCAGAAGCTATGATAATATTTTCTTCAACAGGTTTCTCTGGAACATCAGAAGACTTAGAAGCTTCACCTTCAACCCCTTTTCCTTTGCCACTCTCAGCTAATTCTTTTTCAGCTCTTTCCTTAGCTTCCTGTTGATCTGGATGATCATATTCAGCTATGAAGTCGATACCCAGTGCATTAGATAACACTTTCTGCATCCTGGAGAATCTTTGATCATTTAGAGCTTGGACAGACTTTAATTCTGAAATTTATGTCTGCATTTTCTCATTAGCATCTTGTAGACTTTCGATCAACGCTTTAAGATACTCTCTTTCATTCTCTAACACCTTCACCTTGTCATCCATCATTTCTTTTTCGATAGCGCTTTGATTCATCTTGTTAATAAGCTCTGCTTTTTCAACTTCATTATGCGCTACTTTTTCATCTAATTCCTTCACGCGCTTCTCCAGAAGTTCAACATTTGTTTCTGGGAAGAAATCGTTTAGATCCTGCAGACTTATTGGATCATTGTGCATATCACCAAACACATTAGGCCCTCCTGGAGTCTTCGTGTTGACTTTGGTGTTGCAGATTTTGGTGTTGACTTCCTTGGCGTAGAACTTTCAGGAACAGAAGTTGTTGGAGCAACAGGAGATTCAATAATAGGAACTTCAACAAAACCAGATACAGGAGGTTCTTGTGTAACTCCTGGCCTTTCAGCTTCAGGATGAATAATAACAGGAGGTTCTTGTGGAGGAGATTCTTGTGGAGGAGGTTCTTGTGTAACTCCTTTCTCCTGAGCACCAGAAGGTTCTTGTGGGGCTTCTATGCTTTTCAACGATCTTTTGCGCCTCTTACTTACAGATTTTTGCTCTTTCTTCGATTTTCTCTTTCCTTTGGTCTGAGGAGACCCTGTAGTCTTTGTTGACGAAACAGTCGCACACTTAACACGTTTAGATTTCTTAGGCCTATCCTCATTGGACTCTTTTTCTGCATTAGGATCAAAATCAGCATCCAGTTCTCTTTCTTTTTCTGCTCTAATCCCTGTCTCAGTCTTTTCTGGCTCTTTAGCAGGAATTTCTTTATCAGACTCATCTTCATTTTCAGAAGTAGCAGATATAACATCATCTTGAGTCATTTTCCTAGTCTCTTGACTCTCAATAACACCTGCAGCACTAGATCCAACAACTGCTTCAACATTTTCAGGTTCATCCTCATCGACGAGCATCGTTTCAACTTTCTTAGCTACTCGTTTCTTCTTAGGCTTATCAGTTTCTGCCTTCAAGAACCATTCACTCCTTGCCTTCGGTTTGAATTCCTTAAACCACTCCTTCTCAGCGTTAAGCTCTTTCTCACTATCACTGCCATCTTTTCTCCGTTTGTTGTTTGGTAGTGCAATATAATCAGAATCTTTAATCGCTCCGAAAACTGGCTTTGCAACAGGAGTTGAAGCTTGCTTCTGAAATTTGATTAGCTTCTTTACTGTGGTCTCATCAAGATGTACTAAGTATAAAACATCGTTCGGATCTCGTGTAATATTAGAATACTTCTCGTCAATCAACATCTGAACAAATCTTGGATATAAGCACAGTCTTGAATCTTCCATGTTTTTCGACATGTGCGTGAAAACTAACTTTGAGAAGTTAAACGGCTTTTTCAGAATCAGTGTCGTTGCCATGCAAGCTAAGTAATCTTGAACATCATCCAACCCTGCCTTGTGATGAATAAAAGTATGAATTATGGCGTGCATCAGGAGCTTGTAGGGGTTTGGCACTTCCCCTTTCTTCAGCGTCGGCTTGTCCACGTTTCCTTTGTATCCCATATGGAAGAAACAACCACGAACCATCTTTTCGTCGAGGTAAATTGGATCTTCTTTATCATCTTTGAACTGCAGAATCCTTTGAATATCATCTTCGGTAACTGTAATCGGTTTAGCTTCATTGCCGACTTGCATAGATGAAGTGATCGTCTTCTCATCTTAGCTTAAACTTGCATTCATCCAGAAATGGAAAATATGAGATCTATATGACACTGTGCGCTCTGTAATCGCTCGATGTATAGGACTATCTTCCAAGAACTTCAATATACTATATTATTCCTTCAAAGATGGACAGATCGATTTTTTGAGCATAATGCAGGTGTTGTGTGTCTTAGAAAACTCCATTGAAATTATACGCTCTGGAACTTGTGCCTGAAAAACGACGCAAAACAATTAGCACGCTTATTGAGAAAAAATTTCAAAAATTTCTAACACTTTTATCAAGTTCGGGCGAACTTGATTAGATGTTACAACATTCTGATTTATTCAAGTTCGCCCGAACATGTGACAAACATGTTCAAACAATTTTCAAATGCAAGTTCGGGCGAACTTACAATTATTTCAACAATCAAATATCCTAAGTTCGATCGAACATGCATTTAATTCTTTCACACACACATTATCAAGTTCGGTCGAACATACATTTTTGAAAGTTTTAAATGATCTTTGATGCAAGTCCGGTTGAACTTGACAACAAGTTCGGCCAAACTTGTCATCTTCCTCAACCAAATCTGTTCAATTATGCAATCAACTGTTTTATTCCAATCAAAAACATTTATACGGTCGCTTTTATGTGTAGATGTTGATTTTAAGTTCAATTTTTACCAACAACACCTAGATCTAACAGATGTTAAATTTCCAGATCTGAGTTCATCTTATTAGATTCAATTCACAGATCAATCAATGAAATTATATCTCAGCCATTGTTATTAGTGTGCCAATCACTAAAAACAATCAAATTTAGGCAGCGTAATGACTCTAAAGTGTCAAAATCACAAGATCGCTCTTAATCGCTTAAGTTCGCTCGGGAGAGATTGTTTGCTGATAAATGAGTTCGGCCGAACTTGATTGGTATTTATACCAAGTCAAGTTCGGGCGAATTTGCTAAGCCCAACAAGAAAGCCCAGTCAAGTTCGGCCGGACTTAACTTTAAAACAACACAGCCATTCCTTAGCAAGTTCGGTCGAACTTGCTTAGATGTTAAACTTGAATTAGTTTAGCAAGTTCGGCCGAACTTGCCAAACCACAATTTTAAACCTTTTCAGTTTTTCAATTTTAACCCCTAAACTTTTCGACTTTTTACCAGTTATGAAAATCCACTCAGTTGACCAAGTCCAAGCTAATGACCTTGGTTAACCGATTTGTCTGCCGAGTCTAAGTTAATGACCCCGGTTTGACCCGTTATGAACAAACTGTTGATATTTCAAAATAAAAGTTTCAAGTTAATGAACTTTTTATCTTTTTAATTTTTCAGATTAACATATTAGCTCCCAGCCCGTTGTCAAAGAGATTCCCACCAGTTCTAGCATCTTACCAGACTTCGAAGATCCGTTCTCCAACATTGGTTTGCTGAAAACAATGTAGAATTAAAATCTATTTGTATTTTTGCAAGTTTATGCTAAAACACACCGAAAATCTTTTTGATTTTAATCTTTAAAGATGAAATACTATGAACAGAACAATGTAAACTATGTACAAACATATTTACAGACATATTTTTGTGAATTCGTGTTAAGGATCATATCAGTTAATTGAGACATATCACCAATACCGTTGACCTTTAACAGACCTAAATTTTAAACTCGTTTACCTAGATTATCAATATGTTTGTCCACTTAAGCTTTACCATATTTCTCAACTGTTTCAAGATATGTTAAGGTATGATTTATGAAACTTGACTTAACTGCGGTTCCCACTTCTTGGATATACTCCCATATCCAGATTCCCTAGATTTCATCTTATAGGTGAATATAGCGTAATTGATATCTGTATCTGGGTTGTGCGAGACCTTGAGAGCTCAGGTTAGTACTACCGTACAGACAAAGAGATGAAGGCTCGTCTTTAAGGTGTGTTCCACTTAAGGAATCTTTTTAGCATTGCAAATGATTAGATCTTTCGATATTTCTCAAGTTTTACATGCAGTTTGGGGTTTATAGCGAAACTATTATAGAAGTTCTAGGCTATTGCTTCCGCAAAATCAGAAGAACTTGTATAATACCCAGATATCAATTATCTATAAAGACCTCGTATCTCAGAATCAGGCAATCTCTCAAACGAAATTTCAGAGTACTAACTCCATATATCCAAGATATGTTAATCCATAAGTTTAAGCAGTTGTAAAATTTAGTTTATATCTCGAAAACAATTTACTGAACGTGTTAAGCCTATCGACACATCCACAGTAAGACTCGTCTATCACTTTTAAAACTTTACATTTCCTTAGCATACTGTGATAGTCCACTGATGTACTATCATTTCCTTTTTATGACACTAAACTCTTTTTGTCTTTTCAATGTTTTTGTACATTTTGATTTTTTCATATGTTTTTTGGATTTTAAATTTTTTTGAATGTTTTTGTATTTTCTCTAACATTTCTCCCCCTAAAATTAAAAATATCTTTTTGGATTTTAGTTTTTAACAAAATTCTAAACTAGAAAGATATTTACAAACCAATATGGATCACGCGAACTCGTCGTCCGATCTGTATTCAACCTCAGCGTCCACACCTGTCAGCAAATTTTTCATACCGTTAATTCTCAGCAAGTATTTAAACCGTGACAAAGAAAATGGTTTGGTATAAAAATCAGCATTTTGTTCGTCGGTGTGCATTTTTTCTATTCGCACCAATTTCTTTTCGTAGCAATCACGAATGAAATGATAACGAATTTCAATATGTTTTGTGCGTGAGTGATGAACCGGATTTTTAGTTATATCAATGCCTGCCTTGTTATCAACATATAGTGGAGTGTCTAAATTGCAGACCAAAGTCTCTCATCTGGTGTTGAATCCATAGAATCTGTGAACAACAGCTAGAGGCCGAGATATACTCAGCTTCACAGGTAGAGAGAGCGACCGTAGTCTGTTTCTTACACTGCTAGGTTACCATTCTTGTTAAAAAGAACTGGCATCCCGCTGTAGTTGATTTTGAGTTCAACTTATCTATACCAAAATCAGAATCAGTATAGCCTGTGAGGTCGAAATTGTCGTTCTTTCGGGTACCACAAGCCGGTGCTTGGGCATCCTTTCAGGCATCTGAAGATTCGCTTCACGATCTGCATGTGTAAGATCCTCGGGCTTGACTGATATCTGGCACTAGGCAGGTTGGATACATAATATCTGGGCGCGATGCCGTCAGATACATCAACGATCCAATCATCAATCTGTATAACGTCTCGTCAACTTTGGCTCCACTCTCGTCAACGCAAATGTCGTGATTAAGAGCAAGATGTAGATAGAGGCTTCAAGCTTTCCATTCCAAACTTCTTCAAGATGTCGTGAACATACTTAGTCTGATGAATGAAAATACCATCCGGAAGCTGATCTACTTGCAAACCAAGAAAGAACTTCATTTCGCCCATCGAGGACATTTCGAATTTCTTTTTCATGATTCCCTCAAACTCCTTGTAGAGACTATCATTTGTAGATCCAAAGAGGATGTCGTCAACGTAGATTTAAACTATAATCAGATGACCATCAACTTCTCTGGTGAAAAGAGTACTATCCACAGTTCCTCTGATAAAGCCGTTTCCAATGAGATGTTGCGATAACGTCTCGTACCAAGCTCTCGAGGCTTGGTGTAGACCATAAAGAGCTTTATCCAGTAGGTACGCTTTCTTCTTGTTGAGTGGATCGACAAACCCCGGTGGTTGTCCAACATACACCTTCTCGCGTAATTTTCCATGCAGAAAACCTGATTTGACATCCAATTGATAGACCTTAAATCCTTTCCATGATGCGAACGCTAGAAAGATTCAAATAGATTCTAAGCGAGCTGCTGGTGCGTAGACTTTCGTCTAATCTATTCCTTCCTGCTGGTGAAATCCCTTGACAACAACCCTAGCTTTGTTACGAATAATAACCCCTCTATCATCACGTTTACACTTAAAGATCCATTTTGTATCAATTGCTTTCTGATTTTCTGGTAGGTCTTCAAGCATCCACACTCCCAACTTCTCAAACTGCAATAGTTCTTCTTGCATTGCTTGTACCCAGTTTTCATCGGCTAAAGATTCATTAACTGTCTTTGGCTCAATCTGAGAGATGAAACATGAATAGAAGCAATAGTTCTGGGTTAGAGCAACGCGAATGTAGAAACAACTGAGTGCTTTGTTAATTTGCCCTCGAGTTCTACCACCAGTTTGAAGTTCTCCGATTATATTTGTTGACGGATGATAGGAATATGATCGCGGCAATTCTTCACTTGGAACATCTACTGAGTTTTGCTGATTCGTGATGTTGAGAAGACCAATTCAACATTTGGAGAGCTTGATGAAGCTTCATTTCTGTTGTTCGGGACGTGCAGATTGATTAAGATGACTTGTTATCTGCTCCACTTCTTCATCTGAAGAAGATGATTCCCCATCAGCATCAAATGTTGGTGCTTCATCTGAGTCAGAATTTTGATTCTGAGGCATACTGGGCTCCGTTGTTGTATTCACTGGTTCAGTAGAGGCATTTGTTGGAGGAGTAGCAGGTGTTGTTAATGTTTCAGAAACAATTTCAGTCGGAACACCACTATTGCTTGAACTTGCGCCAAAAGAAGATGGATCCAACGTGGGTTGTACCACAATTGGTCGAACTATTTGTTCTTGATTCGCTGACTGGTGAAGGTAGTATAACGCTGCATCTTCTTCGTCAGTCGGTTCTTCAGGCAAGTCAAATGACTTCCAAAGGTCTTGATAGTTAAACAGCCAGGCGTCACCTTTCCTTTGAATAGGATCCGTGTAGTTGAAACAATCCACGTGCTGTGCTTCAATAACCTTTCTCAATGAAGGAACATATATTCTTCTCAATGGACTCGCATATCCGACAAAGAAACCTTCAAGAGATTTAGCTCCGAATTTGCCATCTTGGTCTATTACGGTACATGGTGCACCGAATGGTTCTAAGAACTTCAAATTTGGCTTTCGTCGGTTTATCATCTCAAAACATGTTTTCTTTGTTGTTTTGACAGTGAACACCCTGTTTAGCGTGTAGCAAGCCGTAACAACTGCTTCACTCCAGAAGCTGATTGGAAGATTAGAATCTGCAAGCATGGTTCTCGCAGTTTCAATCAAAGTTCTGTTTTTCCGTTCAGCTACTCCGTTTTGTTGTGGAGTATAGGGAACACTAAACTCGTGTAGAATCACTTTTGCATTGCAGAATTCCTTCATTTTGTTATTCTTAAACTCTGTGCCGTTGTCACTTCTAATGCGTCTGACCGGCAGATGATAAAGGTTCTCAAGTTTCTTGAATAGAATAACCAAGTTCCCGAACGTTTCGTCTTTTGATTCTTGAAAGAATACCCACGAATATCTCGAATAGTCATCTGTCACGACCAAACAATATAAGTCTCCTGAGATGCTTCGAACATTTACATGACCAAATAAATCCATGTGGAGACGTTCTAATGGCAACTTGATTGAGTTTAGAATTTTCTTCGGATGAGATTTCTTGATCTGCTTTCCCTTCTTGCATTCTAAGCAATGATCAGACATTTGAAAACTCCAAAGATTTATGCCTTCTACAAGATCATTATGAACCAAGAAATTCATTTTTCGTAAATGAATATGCCCCATTTTACGACGCCAAAGAAAAGAATCCTTTTCAGTAGCCTTTGACACAAAACCTTGTGCTGATTTTGATGAAGTGGTAGCGATACCCATATCAAGAACATATAGATCATTCTCTCGAGGTGCTCGCATCAAAATCCATTCATCTGGTATTTTGAATCCCGGCTTCAAGATAATACACTCTTTGTCGTTGAAATGGACCGTTCTTGTCACAAATCTGCGATATACTCAGAAGATTGTTCTCAAGTTCTGTAATATAGTTCACGTGATCGAATGAAAACGACGCCATTGGAGAGTTTTCCTTCGGCGACTATCCTTCCACCCTGGTTTCCTGCAAATCCAACATATCCACCATTGATAGCTTTAATGTCGAATAGCAACGCCTTATTACCGTCATATGCCTGGATGCTCCACTATCCAAAATCCACTTAGAAAGTACAGATCTCTGGAGCCCCTTCACATTTTAACAATCTATTTAAAAAGAGAGACCCAAGCCTTTTGGGTCTTGGGTTGAATTGGATAACCATCATCAAAATCAAATTCACATTCATCAGCATAATCGAATCCACACTTATCTACTGAATAAACTTCCCATTCTTCATCTGAATTTTCTATGATGTTTATGTTTGAAAACTTTACCGTATTTTTATCTTTTGAATTGTTACCACTTGTAGTTTTGACATTTTCAGATGTGGTTTCAATTATGATTTCTGATTTTGATTCTTTCTTGCTATCACTAGTCTTAACCAGCTCAGACTTAGTGATCTCATATGTTGCTGACCGTTTCTTTGCAATCCAGGCTTGAGATTTTATGTTAGCCTTCTTGATGTAAAAATTGTTTTCATTACCCTTTGAAGTTTCTCCTTTTTTGAGAATTGAATTTTCAAACTTAGGTTTGACTTCAGCTTTTGATTCGTTTCTTTTCAAAATCTTTACAGGTTTTTCAAACACTGGTTGCTTTGGTTTCACAACATTTGAACTTTCTTTCCTTCGAAGATAAGCCGGCTTTGATTCCGGACAGTAGCATGCAATATGACCAGTTTAAAACGTGACAAAGAAAATGGTTTGGTATAAAAATCAGCCTTTTGTTCGTCGGTATGGATTTTTTCTATTCGCACCAATTTCTTTTCGTAGCAATCACGAATGAAATGATAACGAATTTCAATGTGTTTTGTGCGTGAAACAACGGAGTGTCTAGAAATTGCAGACCATAGTCTCTCATCTGGTGTTGAATCCATAGAATCTGTGAACAACAGCTAGAGGCCGAGATATACTCAGCTTCACAGGTAGAGAGAGCGACCGTAGTCTGTTTCTTACACTGCTAGGTTACCATTCTTGTTCCGAAGAACTAGCATCCCGTTGTAGTTGATTTTGAAATCAACCTATCTACACCAAAATCAGAGTCAGCATAGCCTGTGAGGTCGAAATTGTCGTTCTTTGGGTACCACAAGCCGTGCTTGGGCATCCTTTCAGATATATGAAGATTCGCTTCACGATCTGCATGTGTAAGATCCTTGGGCTTGACTGATATCTGGCGCAGAGGCAGGTTGGATACATAATATCTGGGCGTGGCCGTCAGATACATCAGCGATCCAATCATCAATCTGTATAACGTCTCATCAACTTTGGCTCCAGTCTCGTCAACGCAAATCCCGTGATTTAGAGCAAGAGGTGTAGATTGAGGCTTCAAGCTTTCCATTCCAAAATTCTTCAAGAGGTCGTGAACATACTTAGTTTGATGAATGAAAATAGCATTCGAAAGCGGATCTACTTGCAAACCAAGAAAGAACTTCATATCACCCATCGAGGACATTTCGAATTTCTTTTTCATGATTCCCTCAACCTCCTTGCAGAGACTATCGTTTGTAGATAAAGATGATGTCGTCGACGTAGATTTGAACTATAATCAAATGACCATCAACTTCTCTGGTGAAAATAGTACTATCCACAATTCCTATGATAAAGCCTTTGCCGACGAGATGTTGCAATAACGTCTCGTACCAAGCTCTCGGGGCTTGGTGTAGACCATAAAGACCTTTATCCAGTAGGTATGCTTTTGATGAAGTCGTAGCGACACCCATATCAAGAACATATAGATCATTCTCACGTGGTGCTCGCATCAGAATCTACTCATCTGGTATTATGAAACCCGGCTTCAAGATAATACACTCTTTGTCGTTGAAATGAACCGTGAACTTCTTGTCACAAATTTGCGATATGCACAGAAGATTGTTTTACAACTCTACAATATAATTCACGCGATCGAATGAAACGACGCCATTGGAGAGTTTTCCCTCGGCGACTATCCTTCCACCCTGGTTACCAGCAAATCCAATATATCCACCATTGATAGCTTTAATGTCGAATAGCAACGCTCTCATTCCCGTCATATGTCTGGACGCTCCACTATCCAAAATCCACTTAGAAAGTACAAATCTCTGGAGCCCTTGCACATTTCAACAATCTATTTAAAAAGCGAGACCCAAGAGTCACACCCTCAATTTCCACTTGCGGAGTTTTACCGCAAGGCGTGTGAACAAACCAGAATCTGAAACACTAGTACGTCGAACGACTCTATATGATTTGATAAAACGTTTTCCAAAAATCATTTGTTTAACCATTCATCGTAGATTTTATACTGTCTTAGTTAGTTACCAATGTTTAGCGGAAGCATTAGTTTTAAAGTTGAGCGGAAGCATAAAGTAAAGTAAAGGAACGGGCGCCAACATAAACGCCAAAACTAAAGAAAAACCCAAAACAATGTTTGTAAATGAGACTCGATAAAAGATGTCTTGATCAATGCAAGTGAGTGCACCTAGAGCTCCTAGCGTCCTGAGAAACATGTAAAGAAACAAGTGTCAACATTAAAGATGAGTGAGTTCACAGGTTTTCATAAATTCGTTTGTTCGGTTATAAGTTTGTTTCCCCCTTTATCCCTAACCCGGGATAACGGTTTAGTTCCATTATTCCCAACCCGGAATAATACTGATAGTTCCATTATTCCCAACCCGGAATAATACTGATAGTTCCATTATTCCTTACCCGGAATAATAATGATGTCCATTATTCCTAACCTGGAATAATAACGTTGTTGGTTCCATTATCCCTAACCCGGGATAATATTGTTGATTCGTAATTAAGTTCAATGTTAATATATATAGGTAGCTAGCTAAAGTTATGTCACGTAAGTATTCGCGATCGAAGCTGACTGTTGTGCCTCCGTGTTGCCAGGCCTATCACTGACCATGGCGAAGTTAGGCCAAATTATTCACCCGTTGACCATACCCGATCGGCTAGCGCGACTAGCTCGGATGGGGCTTGTCTGGCCCAGTAGTACTACTTATAATTTCCCCGCTATTTAAACCCAATACTAACGATCCGAGAGATTGTCGAGGACTTGTGTGATATAGCTGCTTAGTGACCATAACGTACATTAACATTAACTTAGTTACCGAATAGTTAAGTGACGTTAATTTCGTATAACGTAAAGAGATAGAGTTGTAGAGTGTATACATGTTTCTCCCCCTGTTGTTTAAAACCGGATAAAATTAGGGGCCGTGAACTCACCTTTAGTTGCTCGGTTAGTGTAAGACAGAAGTTGAAATGATGGGACCGCTAATTGCGTCCTAACAAGTCAATTGATTTCAAGTTAGTGTGTGAACACACCAATACCAATCCTACACATAATTAACTCACAAAGCAGTACACACAATCACAATTTCTATCACCCAAACATGCATGCAAGTATCCTCATGTGAACATAGTGATCAAAACAATTTATCATGTACATAATCCAATCCATGCAACACTTTGGTGCACACATTCGCAAGTTATCAAGTTTCAGCTTACATACTCATAATTCGGCTGTTTTCGAGGATTTTTATAAAATAGTTTCAACATTCCAAAAATTACAATTATTTTACAGCAGGTGAAACTATACTGTAGAAATTTATATAAATTTTTCAAGTCCTAATACTTTACCAATTATCCATAAATATTAATATACTAGGCTGCAGTCAGATTCGTCACTTTCTTACTGCAGTCCACGGAAGAATTTATTTAAAAATCACTGTTCGTCCAATTAACAAAATTCCAGTGGAAGTTGCCCGGAAATTTCCATATCTAGTTGCTGTACAA
The DNA here is from genome assembly GCA_947069175.1 of Scalesia atractyloides. Taxonomy (NCBI): domain Eukaryota; kingdom Viridiplantae; phylum Streptophyta; class Magnoliopsida; order Asterales; family Asteraceae; genus Scalesia; species Scalesia atractyloides. Next base: position 44,547,982 of record CAMTDV010000025.1, read on the forward strand.
ATTTCATGATTCGACTCCCTACAGATTATTAAATCCAACTCGATAAACAACTAACAAATTTTCAGGATTTTCACAGCTTTAGTTACTGAACTTAATTGGCCACTTAAAAATATCAAACGACTTCAGAAAAATATGAATCCAGAGCCATTAGAATTGTTTTTCAAAACTCTACGTTTTAGACTTCAGAAAATCGGTTTTTCGATAAATAATGACCCAGTTACAGCCAGTTGAAGTTGGCTGTAACCATCATTCAGCAACCTGATTCAGCACTTTATCATAAACTAACTCGCTTAAACCGTCGATTCATTGAACATATGCGATCAAGAACAGATTTTTCCAATCATATATCATTATATATATCATACCCATGCAAACCCTAATCATAATCTATAGTTTTTATCAATCAAAACGCAGCCTAATGTTTCTAGATCCGAAAAACATCAAACTTGCAAACTTAGCCAAATCAATCCGAAAACAACACAACACCACATTCATACATATAAATCCGAATATGATCTTGCAAACAATGATAAATCCTAACCTTTAATAACAAGATTAATGAGCCGTGAGTGAGATGAGGAACCGATGATCAAAAAGAATCGCGACCGAGAAGGAGAAGGCAAGATGCTGTCGCGACCGAGAGAAAGGAAAAGGAGAAGGCTGTTGCGCGACCGAGAAGGGGTGTAGGAGGTTGCCGTCGGCTTCCTTAGATACTAGGGTTTTTGTGTGTTTTGTTTTTGTGAAGCAAAGCATGCATGTGTGTGTATATATAGCGTAAGAGTAAGGAGAAGAGGGAGGGGTTTACGGTTTGGGTAGCTCGCGACCGCAAAGGGGTTCGGGTGGGTTGGTTTGGGTCTAGCCTTGATCCTCAAGCTTAGATTAACTACTTGAGCCACAAGAAAGTGAAGTTGGCTCGTGTCGCGGCTCGATTCGATTCATTTATTTATTTACTACGTCTATACTTTATAACTAAAATAAAACACGAAATCGGATATCACATAATAACGCACCAACTTATGAACGTTAAATACGTAGCACATAATTTATTTGACAAGTACACGAAATATCGTAATTATTTCGAGCGTGCAATTTAAGTCTCCGAACCAAATTAACGTAGGAACAAATAATCGTGAAGTAGTGCGTTTAAGATATCTGAAAAACCGGGATGTCACATTATCCCCATGTTGAAAGAATTTTTGTCCCGAAAATTGAGTAAACGCGGTTTAGAATGCAGCGTACATGTTTAGAGTGCCACGCACCAAGATTTAGTTCGTTAATAATAGTACGCGAAATTACAAGAGATTCCCAAGGACCATGCACAAGGATTTAGTTAACAATGGTACGCGAAATTATGAGAAATTCCCAGGTTGTCACATCATCCCCATGTTGAAAGAATTTTCGTCCCGAAAATTTAGTTGCTGGTATCGTTAGTTTGCTGCTCAGCTGTAAAGAGGTGTGGGTATTTGCTTTTCATTTGGTCCTCTCTTTCCCACGTGAACTCCGGTCCACGCTTAGAGTCCCAACGAACCTTAACGATCGGAATCTTGCTATGCCTTCGAGTCTTGATCTCACAATCCATGATCTCGATAGGTTGTTCCACTGCAGTTGTTCATCCACTTGGATCTCATCCAATGGAATGACTAGGGTTTCATCTGATAGACACTTCTTCAGATTTGACACGTGAAAAACGTTGTGAACTCTACTGAGTTCGGCAGGAAGGTCTAATTGATAAGCTACGGGTCCAATACGTTTCAAGATCGCAAACGGACCTACGTACCGTGGGTTTAGTTTGCCCCGTTTTCCGAAGCGGATTACACCCTTCCAGGGTGACACCTTCAATAGGACGCGGTCGCCTACTTGAAATTCGAGCGGTTTGCGTCGTTGATCAGCGTAGCTTTTCTGTCGATCTCGTGCCGCCGCCATGCGGTTTCTGATTTGTACAACCTCTTCAGTAGCCTCAAGTATCAACTCAGGGCCTGTGAGTTGACTGTCACCGACTTCTGCCCAACAGACCGGTGATCTACATTTACGACCGTATAATGCCTCAAACGGTGCTGCCGAAATACTCGTATGGTAACTGTTGTTATACGAGAATTCCACTAAAGGCAGGTGGATTTCCCAACTATTTCCAAAGTCTACTACGCATGCCCTAAGCATGTCTTCCAAGGTCTGTATGGTCCTTTCGCTTTGACCATCAGTCTGAGGGTGATAAGCTGTGCTCATATCTAAGCGTGTACCCAACGCTTTCTGAAGTGACTGCCAAAAGTTGGACGTGAAGCGAGCATCTCTGTCTGAGATGATGGACGTTGGCACTCCGTGCCGAGAAACTACTTCCTTAATGTAGATGCGAGTCAACTTCTCCATCTTATCTATTTCTTTAATAGCTAGGAAGTGTGCGGACTTAGTTAAACGATCCACAATCACCCAGATGGTATCGCAACCACCCAAAGTTCGCGGGAGTTTAGTGATGAAGTCCATCGAGATCTGATCCCATTTCCACACTGGGATCTCAGGTTGCTGGAGTAGCCCCGATTGCTTTTGATACTCTACCTTGACTTTTGCACAAGTCAAACACTTACTCACGTAGGTGGCTATATCAGCTTTCATGTTGGGCCACCAATACGCAGCTTTAAGGTCTTGATACATCTTATCCGAACCAGGATGGACAGAGTATCGGGATTTGTGAGCTTCGTCCATGACTAGCTCTCGGAGGTTTCCGTAGAGAGGTACCCATATGCGATTCATGAAGTACCGGGCTCCATTGGGTTTTACTTCCCAATCGCGTTCCATTTTGCCCACCGATTCGGCCTTGATGTTTTCTTCCTTAACCGCTTCTAACTGCGCGTCGCGTATCTGTTCGGGTAACCCCGAATGAATGGTGAGCTGTAATGCTCGTACCCAACGCGGTTTCAAGTGTTCCTTCCTACTGAGGGCATCAGCTACCACGTTAGCTTTACCCGGGTGATACCGAATGGCACACTCATAATCGTTCAAGAGTTCGACCCAGCGACGCTGTCGCATGTTCAACTCCTTCTGATCAAAGATGTGTTGGAGGCTCTTGTGGTCTGTAAAGATTGTGCACTTCGTTCCATAGAGGTAGTGTCTCCAAATCTTAAGTGCAAACACTACTGCTCCCAATTCCAGGTCATGCGTTGTGTAGTTTTTCTCGTGAACCTTCAATTGTCGGGACGCATACGCGATGACCTTATCGCGTTGCATGAGTACGCATCCCAACCCTGAATGGAAGCATCACAATATACTACAAAGTCATCTGTCCCTTCCGGCAAGGACAGAATGGGTGCACTGCAAAGTTTCTGTTTCAGCAATTGAAATGCCGCTTCCTGCTTGTCACCCCAAGCATACTTGATGCCTTTCTGGGTGAGGGTAGTAAGCGGTTGCGCGTTCTTTGAAAATCCCTCGATGAAACGTCTGTAGTAACCAGCCAAACCCAAAAATTGGCGGATCTCCGTCGGTGTCCTGGGTGCTTCCCAGTTTTTGATAGCTTCAATCTTGGCAGGGTCGACGTGGATACCCTTTTCATTTACGATATGCCCGAGAAACTGAACTTCCCGAATCCAGAAATCACACTTCGAAAGCTTGGCATATAGTTTCTCCTGTTGAAGTAATCCTAGCAGTAATCGTAGATGTTCAGCATGTTCTTCTTCACTTTTAGAGTAGATGAGTATGTCATCGATGAACACAATGACAAACTTGTCGAGGTATGGTTTACACACACGGTTCATGAGGTCCATGAACACCGCGGGTGCGTTGGTGAGACCGAAGGGCATGACCAAGAACTCATAATGGCCATACCGAGTACGAAATGCCGTCTTAGCGATATCCTCCTCCCTGACGCGTAACTGATGGTAACCGGACCGTAGATCAATCTTGGAGTAGTAGCTTGACCCTTGCAGTTGGTCGAAGAGGTCGTCGATGTAACATTTGTAAAAATTGGGTCTCCAAAACCCGCTCCGTTTTGTAATCTTGTACCATGTTATAAAGGATTTGTTAATTATTTATGATTATTTTGAGTTTAAACGTTACATAATTAATAAATAAACTAAACTATAAAAATTATATTTGATAAAAAGTTAAAATAAAATAAACAAAAAACATTTGTAGCTGCCGGGACTCGAACCCGGGTCAGCCAAGCCTTCAAAACAACTTAACCATCTTTCACTAAACCACTCCGCCACAATGTGTTTTCTGATAACACTAGGCAAACATTTGGATCTTATACGCAAACTCAAATCAACCGTTGGTGCCATCTGAATAACGGAAATCGGCAAACCGATCGCCGGGGTGTGACAGTCGATGCGAGGTAACGGGTATCGGTTCTTGACAGTAACCTTGTTGAGTTCCCAGTAGTCGATGCACATGCGGAAGGTACCGTCCTTCTTCTTGACAAAAAGGACTGGAGCTCCCCATGGCGAAGCGCTTGGTCGGATACATCCTTTTGCTAACAGCTCCTGAAGTTGGGTAGACAGCTCCTGCAGCTCGGCTGGAGCTAGGCGGTATGGGGCCTTGGCGATAGGAGTTGCATGGTTTGCCAATTCAATTTTAAACTCCAATTGTCGATGGGGTGGGAGACCAGGTAACTCCTCTGGTAATACATCAGAAAAATCACGGACGACGGGGATGTCTTCTATACTTTTCTCGTCCTTAGGCTGTTCGGTAACCAGTGCGAGTAAAGCGAAAGAGTTCTTCCTCTGAAGATACTTCTGCGCTTGCATGTAAGAGATGATGTTTGTGACGGCGCCTGCCTTCTCGCCTTGCACCGTCAAGATTTCGTCGTTAGCCAGCGGAATACGGATAGATTTTTCGAAACAGAGAACTTCAGCTCGGACGTCGGATAGCCAGTCCATTCCGACTACCGCGTCAAAACTACCCAGGGTAGTTGTCATCAGATCAATGGTAAAGGTGTGACCCGCGAGTTTGAGTTGACAGCCGGATACTATATGGGTCACGTCTACAGATTTACCATCGGCTAGTTCTATGATATAAGGGGTCTCTAAGGGTTTAGGCGTGAGATTTAGGTTCTTCCTAAAAGACTCAGATATAAAACTCCTATCCGCACCCGTATCAAAAAGCACAGTAGCAAAATGTTCATTAAGGGGAAACTTACCGGTGACCACGTTCGAGTCGTTTCTGGCCTCCCCGCGGCCCAGCGTAAATGCGCGACCTTTGGCACCTCCTGTGCCACCATTTCCATTATTGTTGTTGTTATTGTTGTTGTTATTGTTGTTGTTGTGTTATTGTGGTTGTGGTTGTTCCCACCATTGTTGTTGTTGTTGTTGCGCAGTTGTGGGCAGTCTCTTTTGAAGTGGGCAGTGCTACCACACTGATAGCATCCCCGGTTAACACCTTGTTGCTGGCCCTGGGGTTGATTTTGGTTTTGTCGAGACATGATTTCCCTGCGACAATCCTTTGCCGCATGTCCCACCTTGCCACATCGTTGGCAGCGATTCCCGGCACAAGGGCCGTGATGATGAAGATTACAGCGATTGCACTACGGCTTTCGACCTACATAGCCGCCTGCGTTCTGGTTTTTGTTGGCGGGTTGATTTTGGTGACCCCGGTGGCTGTTGTAATGATTGAACCGTTTCTGGTTCCCCTGTTGTGGCTGGGATGACGAAGATTGTCGAGCAGACGAGTCTTCAAACTTTCTTTTATTATCAGGGGCAACTTCAGTTGTACCCCGAGTTGGCAACTTCTTCTGTTCCACCGCCTTGTCGGTGAGTTTGTGCGCCAACCTGATTGCTTGATGTTCGGTTGCAGGGTTACTAGCCATTACCATACCCTGAATCTCCGGAACCAGACCCCCAAGGTAGAACTCGAGCCGTTTCTCCACAGTGTTAGCCAGATCGGGACATAGAAATACCAAGTCGTGATGTTTCGCTGTGTATGCTTCGATTTCAGATCCCACCATCTTGTGGTTCCATAATGTTTGCTCTAACTGTTGAACTCTGTCTCGCGGACAGTACTCTTCTTTGATTAGGGCCTTAAACTCGGCCCAGGCCTTTGCATTTGCAGCAATAAGTCCACGCTTTTGGACTTGTGCATTCCACCAAGTTAGTGCCCCATCTTCCAGTGTTGAGGCTGCATACTTGACCTTGTTGGCCTCCAGACAGTTGCACATTTCGAATACCGATTCAGATTTTTCGATCCAGCGCACCAATCCTATGGGTCCTTCCGCCCCCGTGAATTTACTTGGCTTTGCGACGAGGAACATCTTGTAGGGGTTAAGACCCCCTCCTGCTGACAGAGGACAGGTAGTCAGCGAGGAATTTTACTAGCCCAACTATTAGATTTTCCCATAAAAATTTAATAATGGTTACCTGCCGGTTGGTTCTGAACACCCGCTAGAGCTGCGTTCACGTGCTCTTGAATCATTGCAGCTAATTCTTCGGGCGTCATGTTATGGTTCCCGCGACGTCCAGTTGCCATTTGGATCTTCGTAAGACAACATAAACACACACCGATAAGTCTATATATCCAATATAGTTATCCTATTCCGTACTTAAATAATTATCAAGTTATGTCAACTCAAATAAATTAAATAGTCAAAAGAAATGCTTGATTAAATAAAGTTTCAACGTCTTACAAAGTGCCAACTAATCATACGAGTTTACTATAAAGTCTCAAGTTTAAACACAAGTGGGAAAATAAATAGACTGAAGGAAAATAAATAAAATAAGCGAGACGTGTCAGTCTTCTACGTCTCCATCCCCCAAATCACTATCATTGCCGTCATCCTGCGCGGCATTTCCAGCTTCTACAGCTGGGTCCTCCTTCGGATCCTCCTCTGGATCCTCCTCAGGGTCCTCCTCAGGGTCCTCTTCTGGATCCTCTTCTGGATCTTCTTCGGTCTCTTCCGGATCCTCCTCTACCGGCACTGGAGGGGCCGGTGCTGGTGCAGGTACTGGAGCAGGTGCTTGATTTTGTTCTAGCTCCTGAATTCTCCAACTAGACTCCAGGACTCTGTCTTCGAGCCAGTCGGCCCTTATCTGCTCAGCACGCAGATCTCTGGCTAAAGTGTTACGAGCTATCTTACTCGTATGTTGCTCTTCCTCGAGCGAGCCAGTTTTACCTGTCAGTTGTCGGATCATCCATCCCTGAGCTAGGATGGTTTCATGCATTCTTTCTATTTGTTCTTCTTGTTTCCGTATCATATCTCTAAGTAGGTCGTTTCCTACTTCTACAGAGTTAACCGGTTTGACCGGCACAGCGATGAGTGGGCGTGATGACGACTCCTCCCTAGAGCGAGCCTTTTCCTCGCAGCTGAGCATGTCTCCACGCCATAAGATGGTAAGGGTTCCACCATAGGTGCCTTTCCTGGCGCCCTTGGTGGCGTATGTTTGTCGGATGATGACGATGATGATGATGATGATGACATTGCCTGTTAGGTTGTGTAGTTAGTTACGAGTTGCATTAATTTCTTACTATGCATTCATATTCTTCATAACACAGTTGTGGTACATCACATAACAAGATATAACAGTTCGGTGCCAAACTACGTCTAGTGTCGTGTATTCAGCTATAGTTTAGGTCTACTTTTTAATGCAAACCTGGTTCTCTATAGCTAGTGGCTCTGATACCAATCTGTCACACCCTCAATTTCCACTTGCGGAGTTTTACCGCGAGGCTTGTGAACAAACCAGAATCTGAAACACTAGTACGTCGAACGACTCTATATGATTTGATAATACGTTTTCCAAAAATCATTTGTTTAACCATTCATCGTAGATTTTATACTGTCTTAGTTAGTTACCAATGTTTAGCGGAAGCATTAGTTTTTAAAGTTAAGCGGAAGCATAAAGTAAAGTAAAGGAACGGGCGCCAACATAAACGCCAAAACTAAAGAAAAACCCAAAACAATGTTTGTAAATGAGACTCGATAAAAGATGTCTTGATCAATGCAAGTGAGTGCACCTAGAGCTCCTAGCGTCCTGAGAAACATGTAAAGAAACAAGTGTCAACATTAAAGATGAGTGAGTTCACAGGTTTTCATAAATTCGTTTGTTCGGTTATAAGTTTGTTTCCCCGTTATCCCTAACCCGGGATAACGGTTTAGTTCCATTATTCCCAACCCGGAATAATACTGATAGTTCCATTATTCCCAACCCGGAATAATACTGATAGTTCCATTATTCCTTACCCGGAATAATAATGATGTCCCATTATTCCTAACCTGGAATAATAACGTTGTTGGTTCCATTATCCCTAACCCGGGATAATATTGTTGATTCGTAATTAAGTCCAATGTTAATATATATAGGTAGCTAGCCTAAAGTTATGTCACGTAAGTGTTCGCGATCGAAGCTGACTGTTGTGCCTCCGTGTTGCCAGGCCTATCACTGACCATGGCGAAGTTAGGCCAAATTATTCACCCGTTGACCATACCCGGTCGGCTAGCGCGACTAGCTCGGATGGGGCTTGTCGGGCCCAGTAGTACTACTTATAATTTTCCCGCTATTTAAACCCAATACTAACGGTCCGAGAGATTGTCGAGGACTTGTGTGATATAGCTGCTTAGTGACCATAACGTACATTAACATTAACTTAGTTACCGAATAGTTAAGTGACGTTAATTTCGTATAACGTAAAGAGATAGAGTTGTAGAGTGTATACATGTTTCTCCCCCTGTTGTTTAAAACCGGATAAAATTAGGGGCCGTGAACTCACCTTTAGTTGCTCGGTTAGTGTAAGACAGAAGTTGAAATGATGGGACCGCTAATTGCGTCCTAACAAGTCAATTGATTTCAAGTTAGTGTGTGAACACACCAATACCAATCCTACACATAATTAACGCACAAAGCAGTACACACAATCACAATTTCTATCACCCAAACATGCATGCAAGTATCCTCATGTGAACATAGTGATCAAAACAATTTATCATGTACATAATCCAATCCATGCAACACTTTGGTGCACACATTCGCAAGTTATCAAGTTTCAGCTTACATACTCATAATTCGGCTGTTTTCGAGGATTTTTATAAAATAGTTTCAACATTCCAAAAATTACAATTATTTTACAGCAGGTGAAACTATACTGTAGAAATTTATATAAATTTTTCAAGTCCTAATACTTTACCAATTATCCATAAATATTAATATACTAGGCTGCAGTCAGATTCGTCACTTTCTTACTGCAGTCCACGGAAGAATTTATTTAAAAATCACTGTTCGTCCAATTAACAAAATTCCAGTGGAAGTTGCCCGGAAATTTCCATATCTAGTTGCTGTACAAATTTCATGATTCGACTCCCTACAGATTATTAAATCCAACTCGATAAACAACTAACAAATTTTCAGGATTTTCACAGCTTTAGTTACTGAACTTAATTGGCCACTTAAAAATATCAAACGACTTCAGAAAAATATGAATCCAGAGCCATTAGAATCGTTTTTCAAAACTCTACGTTTTAGACTTCAGAAAATCGGTTTTTCGATAAATAATGACCCAGTTACAGCCAGTTGAAGTTGGCTGTAACCATCATTCAGCAACCTGATTCAGCACTTTATCATAAACTAACTCGCTTAAACCGTCGATTCATTGAACATATGCGATCAAGAACAGATTTTTCCAATCATATATCATTATATATATCATACCCATGCAAACCCTAATCATAATCTATAGTTTTTATCAATCAAAACGCAGCCTAATGTTTCTAGATTCGAAAAACATCAAACTTGCAAACTTAGCCAAATCAATCCGAAAACAACACAACACCACATTCATACATATAAATCCGAATATGATCTTGCAAACAATGATAAATCCTAACCTTTAATAACAAGATTAATGAGCCGTGAGTGAGATGAGGAACCGATGATCAAAAAGAATCGCGACCGAGAAGGAGAAGGCAAGATGCTGTCGCGACCGAGAGAAAGGAAAAGGAGAAGGCTGTTGCGCGACCGAGAAGGGGTGTAGGAGGCTGCCGTCGGCTTCCTTAGATACTAGGGTTTTTGTGTGTTTTGTTTTTGTGAAGCAAAGCATGCATGTGTGTGTATATATAGCGCAAGAGTAAGGAGAAGAGGGAGGGGTTTAAGGTTTGGGTAGCTCGCGACCGCAAAGGGGTTCGGGTGGGTTGGTTTGGGTCTAGCCTTGATCCTCAAGCTTAGATTAACTACTTGAGCCGCAAGAAAGTGAAGTTGGCTCGTGTTGCGGCTCGATTCGATTCATTTATTTATTTACTACGTCTATACTTTATAACTAAAATAAAACACGAAATCGGATATCACATAATAACGCACCAACTTATGAACGTTAAATACGTAGCACATAATTTATTTGACAAGTACACGAAATTATCGTAATTATTTCGAGCGTGCAATTTAAGTCTCCGAACCAAATTAACGTAGGAACAAATAATCGTGAAGTAGTGCGTTTAAGATATCTGAAAAACCGGGATGTCACACCAAGCCTTTTTGGTCTTGGGTTGAATTGGATAACCATCATCAAAATCAAATTCACATTCATCGGCATAATCGAATCCACACTCATCTGCACATTCAAATTCATATTCATCATCTGGATTTTCTGAGATGTTTATGTTTGAAAATTTCACTTTCTTTTTATCTTTTGAATTGTTACCACATGTAGTTTTGACATTTTTTGATGTGGTTTCAATTATTATTTCAGATTTTGATTCTTTCATGCTGTCACTAGTCTTAACAAGCTCAGACTTAGTGATCTCAGATGTTGTTGATCGTTTCTTTGCAATCCAGGGTTGAGATTTTATATTAGCCTTCTTGATGTAAAAATTGTTTTCATTAGCCTTTGAAGTTTCACCTTTTTCGAAAATTGAATTTTCAAACTTAGGTTTGACTTCAGCTTTTGATTCGTTTCTTTTCAAAATCTTTATCGATTTTACAAACACTGGTTGCTTTGGTTTCACAACATTTGAACTTTCTTTCCTTCGAAGATAAGCAGGCTTTGATTTCGGACAGTAACGTGCAATATGACCAATTTCGTTGCACTTGAAACAAGTCCAAGAATCATATGGATGTCCTTTAGTGGGTTTTACACTACTTGTTTTGGCACCATTTGCAATTTTAGCTTTATCTCTAAGTTCTTTTTGTTTCTCAATCTCATCGTTTGATTGTTTCCCGATCAAACTTTCCTCATGAACCGTGTTCGTCCCATATACAAAATTCATGTTTTTATTCTTGTATTCATGAAATAGTGACACTTTCTTTTTAGGTTCATCTGATTCTTCTAATCCCAACCCAGCTCTCCGGTTTTCCGGATGATCACCACCATTCCTTTGGTAGTTGTTTCTTTTAGGTTTGGAATAAAATTTCTTTTCATTGATCTCCAGATCATCTGATGTGACTTCCACGAGTTTAAAGAATTTGTCTAATAATTCTCCCTTTACATTCTTAATCGGAAAACTGTCATCAAAGTATAATCTATCAGATTTTGATCTTGTACATGACAACATTAGGATCATCACATAGATCATTCTTCGACGATGTATCGTCATCTTCGGACTGTGAATCAGAATTCTTTGAGCTCGAGTCGGCGCTTTTAAAGCTGCCTTCATCAGAATCGTTCAAAACATGTTCAACAACCTTTTTAACCACAGTGTTGTCATCATCTGTTTTAGTATAGATTACATCAATGTTCTCTGGCAACTCAGTTTTCTTTTCAGATAACAACTCAATATTTAGTGCCTTATCCATCCCATCAGCAGATTTGCGACAATATTTCTCGCAAAGGGGTGGAGGAACATGTTGTATTCTTTACCAATTTTCTTTTTAGGTTTCTCTTCCGATGGAATTGTCGGAAGGATGTGATCAATGACATATGCATTACAGGTGTAACTTCTCAAAAGTTGTTGAACACGTTCTGTTTCAATTGTCATGTCCTAGAGTTGTTGCTTAGTTTCAGCAATGGTGTTAATATAGATATTAATCGCTTTTTGCTTATCCATTATTGTTCCTTTTAACATCCTTATGGTATCATGTTGTTCGATGTTATTTCTATCAAGACTACCATAATCATTTATCATTTTATCATACGCTTCCTTCATTGTGCGATAATCGTATTTCAAAAGTTCATTATGCACATTGTTTTCAGCGATGATTTTTTATTTTCAGCACACTCAGAACATGGTTCGGTACATTTTGTACAAGGTTTTTCAACCTCTACAATTTGTACTTTGACAACTTCATTTACCTCTGGACCTACCTTGGTTAGATTTGCCATTAAAGTTTTATCTGCAATGTCCTTGAGGTTTTCGGCATTCACTTCTTGTGTAACATTGATGATTTCTTCATCAATTGTTTTCTCCTCAACCACTTGTTCTTTAGAGCTTCCATCAAAATGACCTGCAAAACTATCACATGAGTTAGGAGATAAAATTCCTTGTTTCTGCATGTGGATATACTCCCCTTCTTCTCGTTGTTGATGCATAGCAGAATTTGTTCTACAGCCGCTGCTTCCTGCCGCTGCCGCTGCTTCCTCTGCAAAAGTATCTTCAACTATCTCAGCCATCAACGCAACTCCGGTTTTCTTACCGATGTAGGAATTCCAATCGAAACCATCATCTTCGTTTGATGCTACCATAGCTTTCTCATTGCTGCTGCTATTTGGTTTCTCTTGGATTTCAACCTGAGTCTTCTTTGGAAATTGCTTGTATTGAAGTGACTTCTTATAATACTCGTTGCCTCCTCCGAACGGACTTTGATTTCCCGTTGCTTCAGGGTTTTTACATTCTCTCTTGAAGTGACCCTTTTGGCGACATCGAAAACATGTAACCTTTGACTTGTCGAAGCCCAACTTGTTGCTAGAATTTCCGATATCTCGGCAAGTGAGAGCAATAAACTTGGTGACTCTTCGAATGATAGATGCTAAACACCACTTGATATTCATCAACTCGAGTTCTTCTTCATCCACTTTGTCATAATCTTCTGCCGTCATTCAGGATTTCCAATTTTACCGGCTACAAGACTTTCGTATGACTCTAGAACACTAGCGAGAAGAGACATATGTTGTTTAGCAACTTGTTCCAAAACAACATTTTTCAAATTTACTGCGATGTTGCATTTGTATTCATTTGAATTAGAATTTGATTGTTGATTCTGATTTGCTTGACTTTGATAAGATGAATTTGAACCAGTGCTTGAGAAACAACTCTGTGGACTCTGATCATAATGAGGCCGTGATTGACTCTGGTTCTGTGGAGAAGCATTCATGTTCGCACTAAATGTTGTCCCAATTTTCAGACTTGAAATGTTGTCTTGCATTCCACTTTTGTAGTACAACCCAACATCTTGAACTTCATTAGCATTCTTTGACTTTGCAATCTTAAAGAGTTCCATTTCATGGCCTTCGAGTTTATTAATAAATGTTGACAACTTGAAGAAATCCCACTTATCACTATTTTTCAGAACCATCAAATAAGTAGTCCATTCACCATCTGGTAGTGCGTCAGCAAGCTTGTCGATGTATTCTTGTTCTGTCTTCTTGAGATCGTGTCTTCGAATTTGAACTTTAAGATGATAGAAGCGCTCGATCATTTGCTTCATGGTCTCATTCTTTAACGTGGTGAAGATATCGAACTCTTTCAGAATAAGTGCCTTTTTACTTTTGATCATTTCGGCACTGCCTTGATACTTCTTCTGTAATGACAACCAAAGATCTCTTGCAGTAGTATACTCTGGTAGCAAAATCAAGATATCTTCTTTGCCAGACTGTTGAATAAGACTGATCATCTTTTTCTCAGCAATGTATTCGTCTCTCTGTACTGTCGAGTAATTGTACTTTTCAAGGACTTGCTGATGTTCATCTACCGGAACAGTGTAGCCTCTTTCAATCGACACCCAGCCAACAAAGTGCATGGCTTGAACCCAATAGGTAAATTTCTCCTTCCATGCTTCATATTCGTCCATGCTCATTAGATTGGGCAGTTTAACAGTCGTTCCCATCTCGTTATCTAGATTGACTTGATGAATCACGTTGGCATTCGACGAACTAGCTCCGGACATAAAAGCTCTTTGCATATCATCCATTGTGAATAACGAGACGTGTACACTGAAAATATTCAAAAACTTTTGAAAATGTTAGAAATACTACAAGTTCGGTCGAACTTGTAGTTTGGAATGAAGAATTCTTGATTTTGTCACAAGTTCGGTCGAACTTGTAAATTCAATTTTGAAACAGATTCTTTTAACTTCGGTCGAACTTGCAAATGGAATTTGATAACACTTTTGTAAGTTCGGGCGTACTTATCTATGAAATTCCTTGATATTACTCAAGTTCGGTCGAACTTGATATAAAATCAGTGAATAACTAGTAACTTCGAGCGAACTTATAGAAAGAATTATCTAAAATTAGCAAGTTCGGGCGAACTTAGTTAAATCTCTTGACTTTTTATCAAGTTCGGTCGAACTTGATAGAAAACCAAAGAAAGTTTAACAACCTCGAGCGAACTTAACTAAAATTTATTCAAAAATTACACAAGTTCGAGCGAACTTGCTAAAACTTCACTTGAAAAGTGACTTTTTAGACCAAGTTCGGCCAAACTTGGCTAACAAGTTCGAAGTTGGGGGTTTTCCAAAACATGGTTTTTTAAAAAAATTTGACATGAATTCGGTTGAATTTGGTCTTCAATCTTTCAAGGGTTTTTCTTTGTTGTATTTTACATGATATACTCAAATTTGAAAAGATTTTGACCGTGAATTGTTCATTTTATGTTCAAAAGTTAAGAAAAATAGAAGAATGGAGATGAAATAGAAGTGATCTTGTCTTGATACTATCAAATCAGACTATTCTAGCTCTGATACCACTTGTAGGATCAATCCTTGATGCTAAGGAATCTAAATTTGATATCTAACGTCCATAATAGCGGAAATATTACGTCGTGTTTACCAATACACAAGATTTAATCAGTTAATCGTCAGTTTTATTGATCAAATGTTCTGGTTACAAACTGACAGAGCTTCGCCTCTGAAATGCCAAAGTTACAAATGAGGATCACAAGCTAGGTATATATAGACTTGCAAGTTCGCCCCTGGAAGACACAAGTTCACCCGAACTGGGTATACTGCGAGTTCGGCCGAACATGCATACATGAGACACTCATGGGCGAACTTGGCTAAGCTAACCATAAATACTTACTATACCTAGCCTATTCAGCTCTATACTATACAGACTCGATATAAGACTAAGACATAGACGTTATACACCAAGGGAGAGATGAGTTCGGGCGAACTTGACATAGTCAAGTTCGGCCGAACTTGACTTCACAACACATCTCAAGTGAACTTGTCCCTTTAATACATAAATACTTCGTTTCGCTAGCCTATTCACATCTAATCTATACAGACTTGATATAAGACTAAGGCATAGACATTCTGCACCAACAGACTCCCCCTTGGATATTGTCTTCGTCTTTTATCAGTCTTCAAAAACTCTGTCTTCAATAAAACTTTAACGCGTGCGACCCAAGAAGTTTTTGAATGGCTTCTTTCGTCTTTCCTGCTTTGGATCTGGCGTCTGATCAGTAGGTGGCACTTTAGTCATATACTGAAACCTTCTGAGCCTTGCCACCCTACCTCTTTCATGTATCTCTTCAAGACGCTTTTCTTCTTTCAAATATTCAACACGTTCTAGATCCCTCCAGCTCGTTTCCCACATCTTTCCAGAGTTAACTTCGCATAGCATACGTTAGCGACACTTTGATATTGCATGGCTTGTTCTTTTTCACGTTCTTCAAACACTATCTTGCTGTAGAACAAGCATTTAATATCTTCTCTCGAGCAGTTTACCAACCACATAGGATCCAGAATCCTGATCGTTCTCCAAAGCCCTCTCATACCTTGCACACCAAACATTTCAACCTTCTCCTTCATAATATCCAGATGATCCTCAATCAAAGTACAATCACTGCTTCACAAGTATTCGGATCAATCTGCCACCATTTGAACAACGGATAAAAATCTTGTTCGATCGGCATAAAAGGCATGTTCCTCATCGCTCTCGGGCGTTTCATGATCAGTGTAATATCTTTCTCCCCAGTCTTCTTATTTGTTTTGATATGTCGTCCAGGGATGAAAGGCTTCCAGTGTTCAAATCCCTTTTTTGCTTCATACTTGATCATTTTGCACAGTAATTGATCAATAAACTTCATGTGGTATGTTACGTTTCTTGTCTGAACAAGCTCCTCAACATCCCAGAAAGGTAGTGTCTTAAAATCTGCCAGATACTTGAAGTATTGACTCCATATTCCCGTTTGATGGCATATACATTCAGCTCCTTAAACCACCCCCAGCTTAAGATATCACCTATGGACACATCTTTATCTCTGGTAAAGAATGCTAGAGGACGTCGAAAGTTACGTTCACATGGCATCTCTTTAAACCATGATTTCTTTGCTTGAGCGATTTCTTCCTTTGTCATTGGCTTTGGAACTTTTCCTTCCCGTATCGACTCTTCAATCTTTTCTTTAAGCATATCTTCATTCAATTGCTTGTACATTTCCTCGAAAGTAGGAAAACTATCTGTGTTAGGACCAACATACTTCACATCTTCGTCTTTCTCTTCATCAGAAGACCAATCTTCTACTATTACCCTGTTATACTCGTCTGCATCATATCTTCGCTGATAATGATACTCGTTAGGCTCAAATGTGTTCATGTTCAGCCCTTGTTCTTCGAAATCAAAATCTGAAGATTCAGCATCAACTTCAATAAACTTAGCCAAATCTTATTTGGTATAACTGTGAACATATTCTCCCTCTTCAACATTGTGCTCAAGCATGAGTACCAACGGCTTTGTTGGAACTGCCGCAACAGGATTTGCAATGGTAATAGCGTCAGACATAACAATATCATCACTTGGCCCTGTTTGCCCTGACTCCCCCTCATTCTATTCATCCATAAGATTCGCTTCATCATTAAGAAGACTAGAGAAGTCGAAACCTTCATTAACTGTTTCATCAACCACCTTTATCCCTATACCACTAGGATCATCATCATTACCTCCATCGTGGTCTGAATCATCGTTTGGATAATCAGCTGGTGGTTCATCATTTTTTCTTCATCCTCTGCTTCATCATCGTCCTTTTCTTCAGTAGTAGTTACAGTATCAGAAGGCTTGATAGATTCGTCAACCTTAGAAACCTCGGACTCTGAAGCTTTCACAGACTCAATCTCTTTAACAGGTTCAGTGATCTCCGGCATACTTTCGATCACATTCTTTCCCTTACCCTGTTCAGCTAGCTCTCTGTCAGCCTTTTCTTTCGCTTCTTGAATATCTAATCGAGCATATTCTTCTTTGAAATTTATCCCCAGACTATTAGATAATACCTTCTGAAGTTTGTCGAATCTCTTATCATTGATATCCTTTCCAGATCGAAGCTCTACAATTTCTCTATTTAATGTTTCGTTTGCTTCCTGCAAACTTTCCACTAAAGCTTTCAAATAGCCTCTGTCGCCTTCAAGAAATTTTACTTTATCTGACAAAATCTCCTTTTCAACTTCACCCTGTTTTATCTGCTTCTCTAGCTCCACCTTTTCTTTCTCATTCTTTGCAACTATATCTTCCAATATCTTGACATGCTTTTCAAGAATATCTACGTCTGTTTCAGGAAAGAAATCATCTAAATCCTGCAGATCCACTGGTACGTTAGGAATATCACCAAATAGATTTGACTTTTGTGTTAACTTTGGAGTAGCAGCCTTTGGTGTTGGTATGGGAGTAGCAGTCTTTGGAGTAGATTTCTTTGGTGTTGAGCTTTCAAAATGAACATCTTTGGGATCAGGAGATTGAATCACCGGAACTTCAAGTAAATTAGACTCAGGAGGTTCTTGTGTAACTCCTGGCCTTTATGCTTCAGATGTAATGATAATAGGAGGTTCTTGTGTAACTCCTGGACGTTCAGCTTCAGATGAAATAACAACAGGAGGTTCTTGTGTAGGAGGTACTTGTATAACTCCTCTCTCCTGTGCACCAGAAGGTTCTTGTGTTGCTTCGGTGCTCTTTGGCTTTCCAGTATATCTCCAGCTTGCTGGTTTCTGAGCTTTCTTTGGTTTCTTTCTGCCTTTTGCCTGTGGAGACCCTGTAGTCTTCTTTGATATTTCAGTTGCTGAAGACTTTGTTCGTCTTGCTTTCTTTTTAGGTCTCTCTTCGTCAGATTCTTTTTCTTGCTCACGATCAAAATCAGCATCAGTTTCATTGATCTTTTCAGTTTCTTTTTCTGTTATGGCCTTCTTTGTTTCCTTCTAGAGAGAATCATCACTATCAGCATCGTTCTTGGAAGTTGCAAAAATAACATCGTCTTCCTGTGTGATCTTTTCTGTCTCCTGACTTTCAATCACAATCGCTGCACTAGAACCAGCCTCTGTTTGCACGTTTAAAGGCTCATCTTCATCAATCAACATGGTGTCAGCTTTCTTAGTCGCATGTTTCTTTTTCTATTCAATCTCAGCTTCGACAAACCATTCACTGCGAGCTTTAGGCTTGAACTCGCAAACCACTCTTTTTTTTGCATTCAATTCTTTCTCATCACCACTACCATCGTTTCTCCATTTGTTTCCAGCAGGCGCAATATAGTTTTCATCTTTCAATGCCCCAAATATTTGTTTTGCCACTAGTGCTAAATCCTGCTTCTGGAACTTTAACAACTTCTTCACATTCGTTTCATCAAGGTGACTGTAGTATAGAATATCATTTGGATCACGTGCAATATCAGTAAACTTTTTATCAATAAGCATCTGCACGAATCTCGGATATAGACACAATCTTGTAACCTCCATATTCTTTGACATATGAGTGAATACGAGCTTTGAATAGTTATAAAGCTTCTTCAGAATCAACGCCGTTGCCATGCAGGCCATATAGTCTTTTACATCATCACGACCCGCCTTTCCGTGACTAAACGTATGAATAATTGCGTGCATGAGAAGCTTGTAGGGGTTTGGAACTTCCCCTTTCTTCAACGTCGGCTTGTTTACACTTCCTTTATATCCCATCCGATAAAAAAAACCTCGTACCATCTTTTCATCCAGAAAAATAGGATCATCTTTGTCGTCATTAAATTGCAAGATCCTGTGAATATCATCATCCTCTATGACTGTGATCGCTTTGTTTTCGTCTCCGACTTGTATCGACGAAGTAATAGTCTTCTTGTTTGCACTTAGACTTGCGTTCATCCAAAAATGATAAGTATGCGAACGATAGGGCACTGTTCGCTCAGTTATAGCGCGATGAATCGGACAATCTTTTAGAAACTTCAAAATGCTATCATATTCCTTCAGCAATGGACATAACGCCTTGTCAAGCGTAATACAAGTATTATTTAGAAAAATCCATTGTGATCACCGGCGTTGGTACTTGAAACTAAAAATTAACGCAAAACACTTAGCACGCATTTTGAGAAATTTTTACAAAATTTTTCCAACCTTTTACATCAAGTTCGGGCGAACTTGATGTTGATATTGCAAACAGGTTAAGTCAAGTTCGCCCGAACATGTCAAACACATGTTCAATCAAAAACATCATAAGTTCGGGCGAACTTACAACTTTCACATTTCAAATTTCTTTCCCAAGTTCGAGCGAACTTCTATTATAATTCAATATCTCTGATTCCTAAGTTCGATCGGACTTGAGTTCTGATCAAATTTTATTCAAGTTTTCATTTAGCAAGTTCGGGCGAACTTGATAACAAGTTTGACCAAACTTGTTATCTCTTCCACCATAACCTGCATGTCCATTTTTTTAACAATCTGGTCACATTTAAAACAATGTCATGGTAGATTTATATATTGATTATCTCAGTTTTAAGTTCAATTTGACCAGACAACACCTAGAACTAACAGATTTAACATGTTCAGATCTAAGTTCATTGTTTTAGGTCCAAATCTCGGTTCAAATCACAATATCTCACCTCTGCCATTGAGAATGGTGTGCAAATCACCACAATCAATTGAAATTTCAGCATAGTTACGGCTAATTCTGGACAATTTTAACAAATCGCTCAATGTTTGTTAAGTTCGCTCAGAGACTAGTGATTGTAGATAATGAAGTTCGGTCGGACTTGCAAAGCATTTATACCTTTGCAAGTTCGGGCGAACTTATAAACTCAAGTTACAAAGCCCATTAGTAAGTCCGAGCAACTTACCCAAAACATCTATCAGTATCCAAACAAGTTCGGTCAAACTTGTTTCAAACTGATAATTTTTAAACTCTTAAGCAAGTTCGGCCTAACTTGCCTAAACCATTTTTCAAACTTTCAATTTTTTTCAATTTTAGTCCCTAAACTTTTCACATTTTACCAGTTCTGAAAATCCACTCAGTTGACCAAGTCCAAGTTAATGACCTTGGTTAACCGATTTGTCTGCCGAGTCCAAGTTAATGACCCCAGTTTAACCCGTTACGAACAAACTGTTGATATTTCAAAATTAAATTTTCAAATTAATGAACTTTTCATTGTTTTGGCTTATCAGATTTTTCAAATTTGCTCCCAGCCTTGTCAATTAGATTCCCACCAGCTTAGCACCTTACCAGACTTGGAAGACCCGTTCTCGAACATTGGTTTGCTGCAAACAATGTAGAAACAAAATCTTTTTTGTATTTTTGTAAGTTTATGCTAAAACACACTGAAAATCTTTTTGGTTTTAATCTGTAAAGCATATAAACTATGTATAGAACAAAGTAAACTATGTACAAACATATTTTCAGACATATTTTTGTGAATTCGTGTCTAAGGATCATATCAGTTGATTGAGACATATCACCAGTATCGTTGATGTGACATCCCGGCTTTTCAGGTATCTAAAACGCGCTACTTTATGGTTATTCACTCCTACGCTGATTTAATTCAGAGAATTAAATTACACGCTCTCAATAACTACGCTAACTTTGTGAATCTATAGGGTGAATTACGTGCTATGTGTTATTAGACGGGTTGTATCTGAATTACGTGCTATGTGTTATTAGACGCTTGTAGATTATTGTATCACGCTTTGATTTCGCGATTTATTAGTTATAAGCTTATGTTACCGAATTGTAAAAAAATAAAAAAATAAATAAATAGCCGAATCGAAACGAGCCGCGAAACGTGTCGACCTTGCGACCCACACCTCCTTGCGGCTCAAGGAAATAACCTAAACTTGAGGCCCAAGCCACTTACCCAAACCCCACCCCCCTATCGCGACCCCCCCTCCCCTTGTTATATTTATATGTATGTATGCATGGGGATGTTTCAAAAAAAAAAAGAGAAACCCTAATCCCTGAGAAGGTCGACGGCACCCCCCCCCTCACGGTCGCGCAAACCCCACACCTCCCGGATTGATTCCAAGCTTGTCCCGGTTCGCTAATCATCATCGTTTCAAGGTTAGGGTTTAACTGTTTTGCGATTCACACTCGGTTTTGTGTAATCTTGATCATGATTATGTAATGGTAGGATTATTAGTATGAAAAAGTGTTGTGATTTATGATTAGTTCGGATGAATGTGCGAATCTTTGCGGTTGTGATGTTATGTTGAATACTAAAATCGTAGGCAGCGTTTTAGCGATAAAGATCATGTTATATATTTAGGGTTTGCATGAATATTGATATATATGATGATATTTAACAAGTTAACCTGTTGTTCATTGATACACCTAAGCGTCATGATCGTTTAAACATGTTCTAATGTGATAAAGTTGAAAACAGTTTGCTGATTGACATTTACAGCCAACTTCAGTTGGCTGTAACCTGATCGTTATTTATCGAAAAGTGGATTTTCTAAAGCCTAAAACGTGTATTTTTTAAAAACGCTTCAAATGGCGCCAGATTCATATTTTGCTGAGGTCGTTTTCTATTTTTAAATGGTCATTTAGTGCAGCATCTGAAGCTGCGTAAATTCTGCAGAATTTGCAGGTTGTTTATCGAGTCGGGTCTCATAGTCTGTAGGGGGTTTGGTCATGAAATTTGCATAGTAACTGGAGACGGGAATTTCGGAAAATCTCCCACTGGAATTTTTTTAATTGGATGAACGAGGATTTTTAAATATTTTTTCTCGTGGACTGCAGTCAGAAAGCAACGAATCTTACTGCAGCCTAGTATATAAATGTTTATAAATAGTTGGTAAAGATTTAAGATTTGAAAATGTTACACAAAATTCTACAGTCTAATTGACATCTCCTGTAAAAACATTGAAATTTTGGAACGTAGGAACTATTTTATAAAAATCCTCGAAAACAGCCCAGTTATGAGCGTACAAGCTGAAACATGATAACTTGCGTTTGTGTGTACCTAAGTGTTGTATGAGTTAATCTGTGTTTATGACAAGTTGGTTTGATCATTATTTTGTATGGTGATACTTTGCATGCATGATTATGGTTTCGAATTGGTTATGACGTGTGCCGTACTGTGTGTTAGTTATGCGTAGGGTTTTGTGTCAGTGTGTTCACACACTAACTTTAAATCGGTTGATATGTTAGGACGCGATTAGTGGTTCCATCATTTGCTTCTTTTACGTTATTCTAACCGAGCAATTTAAGGTGAGTTCACGGCCCTATTTTATCCGGTTTTTGAACAACAGTCAGCTTCGATCGCGAACTCTTATGTGACGTAACTCTAGGCTCGCTACCTACATGTTAACATTGAACTTAATTACGAACCAACATTATTATTCTGTGTTAGGAATAATGGAACTATGTCGTTATCCCGGGTTAGTGATAAACGGGGAAAAATAATCTTTTAAACCGAACTTGTGAACTCACTCTTCTTTAATGTTGACACTTGTTTCTTTACATGTTTCTCAGGACGCTAGGAGCGCTAGGTGCACTCACATGCATTTGATCAAGACATTTTTATCGAGTCTTTATTTACGAATAATTTTTGGGATTTTGGTTTTGTCGTTTTTGTTGGCACCCGTTACTTTACTTTAATGCTTCCGCTAAACTTTGAAACCTTGATATTTTGAAAATGACTATGAATGTTTACAACAAATGTTTTTGGAAAACGTTTAAATAAATCATATAGAGTCGTTCGATATTGCTAGTGTCTGAGATTCTGGTTTGATCACACGCCTCACGGACAGTTGACCTTTAGATGACTTTCAGTTTTAAACTTGTTTACTTAGATTGTCGATATGGTTGTCCATTTAAACTTTACCACGTTTCTCAAATGTTCCAAGATATGTTAAGGTATGATTTGTGAAACTTGACTTAACTGTGTTTCCCACATCTTGAATACACTGCCGAATCCAGATTCCCTAGATTTCATCTTACAGGTGAATATAGCGTAATTGATATCTGTCTTTGGGTTAATGCAAGACCTTGAGAGCTCAGGTTAGTACTACCGTACAGACAAAGAGATGAAGGCTCGTCTTAAAGGTGTGTTCCATTTAATGGAATCTTTTCAGCACTACAAATGATTAGATCTTTCGATTCTTGTCAAGTTTGCATGCCGTTTTTTAGGGGTTTATAGCAAAAGCATTATAGAAGTTCTAGGCTATTGCTTCCGCAAAATCAGAAGAACTTGTATAATACCTCAGATATCAACTATCTATAAAGACCTCGTATCTCAGAATCAGGCAATCTCTCAAACGAAATTTCGGAGTACTAAGTCCATATATCCAAGATGTGTTAATCCACAAGATTAAGCAGTTGTAAAATTTAGTTTATATCTCGGAAACAATTTACTGAACGTGTTAAGTCTATCGACACATCCACAATAAAACTTTTTTATCACTTTTTTAAAACTTTACATTTCTTTAGCATACTGTGATAGTCCACTGATGTACTATCATTTCCTTTTTGTGACACCGAATTCTTTTTGTCTTTTTTCAAAGTTTTTTACTTATTGAAATTTTTCATATGTTTTTGTATTTTCTCAAATATTTTTCCCTCTAAAATCAAAAACATATTTTTGGATTTTAGTTTTTAAGAAATACGAATCTAAAAGATAAATAACAAACCAATGTGGATCACGTGAACTCGTCGTTCGATCCATATTCAACCTCAGCTTCCGCACCTGTCAGCAAATATTTATTATCGTTAAGCCTCATGAGATATTTAAATCTTGCTAAAGGAAATGCTTTGGTATAAAAATCAGCCTTTTGTTCATCGGTGTGGATTTTTTCTATTCGCACCAACTTCTTTTCGTAGCAGTCACGAATGAAGTGATAACGAATTTCAGTGTGTTTAGTGTGTGAGTGGTGAACAGGATTTTTGGTTATATCAATAGCTGCCTTGTTATCTATGAATAAAGGCGTATCAAGAAATTGCAGACCATAATCCCTCATTTGTTGTTGAATCCAAAGGATTGAGAACAACAGCTGGAAGCAGAAATGTATTCTACCTCACAGGTAGAGAGAGAGACCGTGGTCTATTTCTTGCATTGCCACGTTACCAAACGTGTTCCGAAGAACTGGCATCCTGCCGTTGTAGATTTTGAGTTCAGCTTGTCCACCCCAAATTCTGAGTCAGCATATCCCGTTAGATCAAAATTGTCATTCTTTGGATACCACCAGCCGGTGCTTGGACATCCCTTCAAGTAACGGAAGATTCGTTTGACTATCTGCATGTGTGACCCTCGAGGACTCGACTGATATCTCGCACATAAGCAGGTAGGATACATGATGTCTGGACGCGATGCCGTCGGATACATCAAAGATCCTATCATCGATCGATAGAGTGTGTCATCAACTTTGGTTCCCGTCTCGGAGTCGAAAGCGACTTTGAGCTATCCATTTCAGTGCCAGCGGAGTCGAAAGCGGCTTTGAGCTATCCATTTCAAACTTCTTGAGAATGTCGTGAACATACTTTGTCTGATGAATGAATATGCCGTCTGGTAACTGATAGACCTGTAATCTGAGGAAGAATTTCATTTCACCCATGCAGGACATCTCGAATTTCTTCTTCATGATCTTTTCGAACTCTTTGCAAAGACTATCATCCGTTGAACCGAAGATGATATCATCCACATAGATTTGTACAATGATCAGATGAGATCCGACTTCTCTAGTAAACAATGTACTGTCCATTGTGCCTTTTGTAAAGCCGTTTCCAACGAGATGTTGCGATAACGTCTCGTACCAAGCTCTCGGGGCTTGGTGTAATCCGTATAAGGCTTTGTCTAGGAGATAAGCTTTGTTCTTGTTCAGCGGATCGACGAACCCTGGTGGCTGGCCGACGTACACTTGTTCTCGAAGTTTACCGTAAAGAAATGCGGATTTTACATCCAACTGATACACCTTAAAACCTTTCCAAGCTGCGAACGCAAGGAAAATACGGATTGACTCTAATCGTGCAACCGGTGCATATACTTATATAGTCAATACCCTCTTGCTGGTGGAAACCTTTGACAACCAACCGAGCTTTGTTTCTAACTATTACACCCCGATCGCCTCTTTTACACTTGAAGACCCACTTCGTATCAATAGCTTTCTGCTTCGGTGGTAAGTCTACAAGCCTCCAAACACCTAATTTCTCGAACTGTAACAGTTCCTCTTGCATTGCTATCACCCAGTTCTCGTCATCCATAGCTTCATTAACAGTTTTTGGCTCTATTTGAGAAATGAAACATGAATAGTAGCAGTAGTCTTGAGTAGGAGCAACTCGGGTGTAGAAACAACTAAGTGCTTTGTTGATTTGGCTTCGTGTACGCACACCAGTTTGTAATTCACCAATGATATTCGTTGAAGGATGGTAAGAATATGATCGCGGCATTTCTTCGCTAGGAACATCAACTAAGCTTTGCTGATTTGAAATGTTCTGATCATCAGTCACTTCAATGTTAGGAGCGCTCGATGAAGCTTCATTCTGGTTTCCTGGGATTGCAGATTGATTCAAATGTTAGATATATGCTCAACTTCTTCATCCGATGAGGATTCACCATCAGCGTCAAATGTTGGCGCTTCATCAGAGTCAGGATTCTGATTCTGAGGCATACTTGGCACTGTTGTAGCATTTTTTGGTTCGGAAGAAACATTCGATGGAGTTATAGACGGTGTCGCTTCTGCTTCAGAAACATTTTCAACTTGAACACCGCTAGTCCTATGACCTGCTCCGGAAGACGAAGAATCCAACGTGGGTTGATTAACCACAATTGGTCTTATTATTTGTTCTTGATTCGCCGACTGTTGAAGATAATATAACACTGCAATTTCTTCTTCAGAAGGTTCTTCCGGCAAGTCGAATGACTTCCAAAGGTCTTGATAGTTGAACAGCCATGCGTCACCTCTTCTTTGAATAGGATCCATATAGTTGAAACAATCAACATGCTGTGCCTCTATTACCTTTCTCAATGAAGGAATATACACTCTTTGTAGCGGACTCGCATACCCGACAAAGAAACCTTCAAGCAATTTGGCCCGAATTTACCATCTTGATCTATTATAGTACAAGGTGCACCAACTGGCTCTAGAAAGTTCAAATTTGGCTTCCGTCGGTTAATCATTTCAAAACATGTCTTTTTCGATGGTTTAACAGTTAAGACCCTGTTTAGTGTGTAGCAAGCCGCTGCAACTGCCTCACTCCAAAAGCTTACTGAAGTTTCGAATCTGCAAGAATGGTTCTTGCTGTTTTTATCAGAGTTCTGTTCTTCCTTTTGGCTAGACCGTTTTGCTGCGGAGTGTAGGATGCACTGAATTCGTGCAGAATTCCCTTGGCGTTGCAAAATTCCTTCATCTTATTATTCTTGAATTTTGTGTCGTTGTCACTGCGGATTCGTCGGACAGGTAGATGATAAAGGTTTTCTAACTTCTTGAAAAGAATCACCAAGTTTTCAAATGTTTCGTCTTTTGATTCTTGGAAGAAAACCCACGAATAACGCGAATAGTCATCTGTCACAACTAAGCAGTATATGTCTCCTGAAATACTTCGAACATTGACAGGACCAAATAAATCTATGTGGAGACGTTCAAGTGGCAGCTTAATAGAATTCAGAATCTTCTTCGGATGTGACTTTTTGATCTGCTTCCCCTTTTTGCATTCTAAGCAGTGATCAGACATTTGGAAGCTTCGTAAGTTCACACCTTCAACCAGATCATTATGTACCAGAAAATTCATTTTACGTAAATGAATGTGCCCCATTTTTCGATGCCAAAGAATAGAATCTTTCTCAGTAGCCTTTGTTACAAAACATTGCGCTGATTTTGAGGAAGCGGTAGCGATGCCCATATCTAAAACATATAAATCGTTCTCGCATGGAGCTTGCATCAGTATCCACTCATCAGGTATTTTGAAACCCGGCTTTAAGATCATACACTCTTTATCATTGAAATGCACCGTGAATTGTTTGTCACAAATCTGAGATATGCTCAGAAGATTGTTCTCAAGCTCAGCAATGTAGTTCACTCGATCAAACGATACAATGCCGTTGGAGAGTTTTCCCTTGGCGACTATCCTTCCACCCTGATTACCCGCAAATCCAACATATCCACCATTAATAGCTTTTATGTCGAACAAAAGAGCTTTCATTCCCGTCATATGTTTGGATGCTCCACTATCCAAAATCCGCTTTGAAAGAACGGATCTTTGGAGCCCCTGCACATGTTAAAATCTAGTTAAATAGCGCGACCCAAGCCTTTTTGGTCTTGGGTTTTGTATAGAAAGCTTGGTAATCATCCACATAATCTTCATCTGAACCTCCGCTGTCATTTACGTTTTCAAAATTCACTTTCTTTTTACCTTTTGAATTATTACCACTTGTAGATTTGTCAGTTTTGGATTTGGTCTCAGACTTTGATTCATTCTTGTTATCAGTCTAAACAAGCTCAGACTTGATAACATCAGATGCAGTTGTCTTTTTCTTAGCAATACAGGCTTATGATTTAATGTTTGCCTTTTTGATGTAAAACTTGTTTTCGTTTGTCCTGGAACATTCACCTTTTTTGAAAATTGAGTTTTCAAATTTCTTTTCATAGTTAGGTTTAGCTTCAGGTTTTGACTCATTTCTTTTTAAAATCGTTACAGGTTTTACAAACTCTGATTGCTTTGGTTTAACAACATCTGAACTTTCTTTCATTTGAAGATAGGCCGGCTTAGACTTCAAACACTTCCGTGCAATATGACCAACTTCGTTGCACTTGAAGCAAGTCTGATTATCATGTGAGTGCCCACTAGTGGATTTTACACCACTTGTGGCTTTGGCCTCATCTCGAAGTTCTTTTTGTTTCTTAAACTCGTCGTTTGATTGTTTTCCGATCAAACTTTCCTCATTAACCGTGCTTGTCCCATAAACGAATTTCATGTTTTTATCTTTGTACTCGTGAAATTGTGACATTTTCTTAACCAGTTCTTCATCCACATCTAAACCCAGCCCAGCTCTCCGGTTTTCCGGATGATCCCCACCATTTCTCCGGTTTTCCAGATGATCCCCACCATTTCTCTGATAGTTATTGTAATTCCTTTTGGGTATAGAATAGAATTTCTTTTCATTTTTCTCCAGGTGCTCTGATGAAACTTCAACCATTTTAAACAGTTTATCCAATTGATCTTCTTTGACATTCCGAATCGGAAAACTATCATCAAAGTATAATCTATCAGATTCCTCAACCTTGTACATGACAGCGTTAGGATCATCACATAGATCATCTTCAGATGATGTATCGTCATCTTTAGATTTTGTGTCAGAACTGTTCAAACTCAAGGTGGCGCTCTCAAAGCTGCCATCATCAGAATCATTAAGAACATTTTCAACCACATTTTTAACCACCGCATTATTTTCATCATCTGGTTTTGTATAGACTACATCAATGTTCTCTGGCAACTCATTTTTCTTTTCAGATAATAACTCAATGTTGAGTGCCTTATCCATCCCATCAACAGTTTTGCGATAATATTTCTCGCAGAGGGGTGGAGGAACATTGTTGTAGTCTCTACCATTTTTCTTTTTAGACCTTTTAAACATTTTCTTCTGACGAGATCGTGGGAAGTATATGATCGATGACATACGCGTTAGTTGTATAACTTCATAAAAGTTGTTGAACATGTTATGTTTCAATTTTCATGTCCTAGAGTTGTTCTTTAGTTTCGGCAATGGTGTTAATGTAAATATTTGTTGCTTTTTGTTTATCCATCACCGTTCCTTTTAACATCCTCACAGTATCATGTTGTTCAATATTATTTCTGTCGAGCCTGCCATAATCATCTTTCATTTTGTCATATGCTTCCTTCATTGTACGATAATCATATTTGAAATGTTCATTATGTACATTGAGTTCAGCAATGATTTGTGATTTTTCGACACATTTAGCACATGGCTCGGTACATTTTGTGCAAGGTTTTACAACCTCCACAACTTGCACTTTGACAACTTCCTTTTCGACGATCTTTACCTCTGGACCTACCTTGGTTAGATTCGCCATCATTGCTTTATTGGCAATGTCCGTGAGGTTTTTTAGCATTCACATCTTGAGCATCATCAATAAATTCTTCATCAATCGATTTTTCCATTACCACTTGCTCCTGAGAACTTCCATTAAAATTACCTGCAAAACTAGAGGTTGAGTTAGGAGATAAAATGCCTTGTGTCTTCATGTGAAGGTAAGTCTCCTCTTCTTCCTGTTATTGCAGATACTATTCCAGTAGAATATTCTCCAGAGCTGCGTCTTCAGCAGATGTATCTTCGACAATCTCGGCCATCAATGCAACTCCTGTCTTCTTTCCAATATAAGAATTCCAATCAAAACCATCATCTTTGTTGGTAGCAACCATTGCCTTCTCGGTATTGTTGGATGATTTTTCTTGAATCTCAACTTGAGTCTTTTTCGGAAATGGTTTATACTGAAGTGACTTCTTGTAGTATTCGTTTCCACCTCCAAATGGACTCTGATTGACCGTTGCTTCAGGATTCCTACATTCTCTCTTGAAATGCCCCTTCTGTCGGCATCTGAAACAAGTGACCTTTGATTTGTCGAACCATAGCTTGTTGCTTGAATTTCCGATATCTCGGCCTGTGAGTGCAACAAACTTTGTCACCCTTGAATGATAGAACCCAAGGACCATTTAATGTCCATCTGTTCAAGCTCTTCTTCGTCCACCTGATCGTAGTCTTTAGCGATCATTTCAGGATTGCCAATTTTCCTGACCACCAGACTTTCATACGATTCTAGAACTGTAGCGAGAAGAGTCATGTGTTGTTTAGCAACTTGCTCAGAAACAACATTGTTTAAGTTGACAGCAATGCTACACTTGTACACATTCAGATCAGAATTCATTTGTGATTCTAATTTGCTTGACTCTGATATGCTGTATTTGAACCAGTGCTCGAAAACGAAGTACTCTGTGGACTTTGGTCATATTGAGGTTGATTCTGTGGTGAAGAATTCATGTTTGCACTGAATGCTGTTTGAATCTTTGGGCTTGAAATGCTGTCTTGCATTCCGTTCTTGTAATACAGACCAACATCTTGAACAGTGTTAGCATTCTTCGACTTTACGATCTTTAGAAGCTCCATCTCATGACCTTCAAGTTTGTCGATGAATGTAGACAGCTTGAAGAATTCCCAATTCGGACTTTCTTTCAATACCATAAGATATGTAGTCCATTCTCCGTCAGGTAACGCATCTGCAAGCTTATCTATGTATTCTGGTTCTGTCTTCTCGAGACCGTGCCTCCTCATTTGAACTTTCAGATGACAAAAACGCTCAATCATTAGTTTCATAGTCTCACCCTTCAACATGATAAAAATGTCGAATTCCTTCAAGATAAGAGCTTTTTTACTCTTGATCATCTCTGTGCTTCCTTGGTATTTCTTTTGCAGTGATAACCATAGCTCTCTTGTAGTCGTGTATTCGGGCAATAAGACCAAAATATCTTCTTTAACGGATTGCATGATGAGACTGATCATCTTTTTCTCGGCAATGTACTCATCCTTTTGTATTGTGGAGTACTTGTACTTTTCCAGAACTTGCTGATTCTCGTCTAACGGAACGACATAACCTCTCTCAATAGCCACCCAGCTTTGGAAATGCATGGCCTGAACCCAATAACCGAACTTCTCATTCCATCCCTCGTACTTGTCCATACTCATTAACTTTGGAGGTTTAACGGACGTGCCCATTTCGTTGTCTAGGTTGACTTGCTGTATCACATTAGCATTGGATGTACCCACTCCAGACATAAACGCTCTCTGAAGATCATTCATCACGAATATCGACACACGTACGTTGAAAACACGTTCAAACTTTGTAAATTATTAGAACAACTACAATTTCGGTCGAACTTGCAGTGTGTGAATGAAGAATTACAGTTTTAATACACAAGTTCGGTCGAACTTATGTATTCTGATTTGAAAATTATCCCTGATGCAACTTCGAGCGAACTTACTAGAATATTCAAGAAGAACCTTGCAAGTTCAGGCGAACTTAATATAGGATTCAATGAATTTTCTCAAGTTCGGTCAAACTTGAAGAAAAAAACAAGGAAAATATAACACGTTCGGTCGAACTTCACAAAACTTTTCTCAAAATCCCTCAACTTCGAGCTATCTCCATAGAAATCACTCAGAAAGTAAGTTTCTAAGTCAAGTTTGGTCGAACTTGGCTAACAAGTTCGACCAAAATGGTTTTGGAAAACATGGTTTTTGCAATTTGACACCAATTCGTTTGATTTTAGTCTCCAAACTCTCAGGGGTTTATCTATGACGTAGTTAACATGACATTCAAATTTGGACAGAATTTTCCCGTAAATTCTTCATTTTAGTGTTAAAGTTAAGAAAAATAGAAGAATAGAGTAGAATTAGAAGTGTTTTTGTCTTTATATCAATCAAATCAGGCTAATCTAGCTCTTATACCACTTATAGGACCGATCCTGATAGCATAGGAACCTAGATTTGATATCTAATGTCCATAATAGCGGAAATATTATGACACGATTACCAATTAACAAGAATTAGTCAACTAAACGTCAATTTTATTGATATAGCATCAAGTCTCAAATTTGACAGAGCTTCGCCTCAAAGTGCACAAGTTCGCTGGAGGGAGAGATGAGTTCGGGCGAACTTGACATAGTGAAGTTTCGCCGAACTTCACTTCACAACACATCTCAAGCCAACTTGTCCCTTTAATACATAAATACTTCGTTTCGCTAGCCTATTCACATCTAATCTATACAGACTCGATATAAGACTAAGACATAGACATTCTGCACCAACAAATATCAATTTAGTTACTGATCTAAAACAGTTTCATAAAAACCCTTTTAAAAAGGCGATTTTTACCGGTTTTACTGCATAGTATTGTGTCAAACATTACCATAACCATCCGAACTCGAAACGACTTCATATTTTAACACAATACATGTTATATAATGAATAAAATGATGGTTGTAATCAGATTAGTGCAGTTTTTGTGTAGGTCTCATAAATCATGCGATTTCATGTATTTTACAACACTTTTAAGCACATAATACAACATGCAAAGCTAGTAAACTTTATGTCAAAGTTCCATACCATTTTGCACTTCCAATAGCATTATTTTCATGCTTTATAATCTGATCAAAACTCATTTTTATCAAAACACACTTTATTCACCATTTCATGGCCATATGTTCACATGCATGCTTATGTACAAGCACCTAATGCATCCATAACATATTATTTTCAACATGCATGTACTCTTATGCATCTAGACATACATTTATTTCATGTTCATATATCCAAGCACATTCCCATATTCATATAATCATCATCATCTAATCATTTCAGATAAATGCAAGACACAATCCTTCACATTTATGAACTAACAACAAACATTTGCATGCATGCATATATATTATATATATATATATATATATATATATATATATATATATATATATTATATATATATATATATATTCCAAAACTCAACTTTTCATGTTCATACTTTTAATCATATAACTTTATTTAAAAACCCATTTGGAACCTTCCAAAGGTTGTATGCACATCACACTTCACATCTTTTCAAACAAGACACTTCTAATATCAAAATCAATCTCATATACATATATATATATATATATATATACATTCACGGCCACCCAAATATACATATACATATCCATTTTTATTTTATTCCAAAACCCATTTGTTTTAGTTTTCAAGTTAGTGTTTAAACTCCAAGAACAAGAGAAACCTCCATGACCATCAACATCACTATGAATCAAGAACAAAGTTTGAAAGTTTGAAATGTTATACCTTCAAGATTCTAGTGGGTTTTTGATAGAAAATGATGATATGGAACTTGTTCTAATTTGATCCTTCTTGAAAACACCTCCAAAACCTTTTTGGATCTTCAAATGGACTTGAAACAGGATTGCATGAATATGGATCTTCAAGAAATAAGTTGGAAAATGAAAATGAATGTGTTTGAGAGGGTGTTCTGCCGAGCTTATTAGTGAGAGAAAGAGAGGGTGAATTTGATTTCAAATGTTTTTCTTGGATTTGGTGGATTATAGAAGATTTTATAAAAGTTGCAATGATTGTGTATGTTTCCAATACTAACACTTGGAAGAG
Source organism: Scalesia atractyloides (assembly GCA_947069175.1). NCBI lineage: Eukaryota > Viridiplantae > Streptophyta > Magnoliopsida > Asterales > Asteraceae > Scalesia > Scalesia atractyloides. Next base: position 44,581,430 of record CAMTDV010000025.1, read on the forward strand.
AGAGAAGGAAAAGAGTGATGTAGGGCTGCCATGTATCCACTACACACACATATACACACGCATATATACATATATAATACATGCATATGCTTTAAACTAGTATTTTACTGGATACAGGGTGTTTTATCTAGCGTTTTAACTGCGTTTTAACGCATTTTAAATTATTTTCAATGCTCTATAAAATAAACTCACTAAAATATTAGTAACCAAAATTTTATTTGTCTGGACCAGTTACGTTGTCGGTATTTGGCAGTATGCGCGCTGTGTTGCGCAGTACGCGCTTAAATTCACAAAATAGGGATTTTAAGCGTTTTAATTTATTTTTATCATTAAATAAACTTGTCAAATTATTACTATAATAATTATTGGTTGCCCTGAACAGGCTGTGTTGACAGTATTTTGTCAGATACGCGCAGTATCGCGCAGTACGTGCTTAAACTCGAAAAATAGAGTTTCTTAGCGTTTTAAGTTATTTTTCTTCACGATTATGATTAAATATATTATTTAACTTATAACGGACTATTTTTGGGATTTTAACATTATTCAGTGGTCACCGACGTTCGTTTCGCATTTTAACCGTTACGCGATAAGCGTTTATCTTAATATTGCCAACATAATTTTTTTTATCAAAATTTAAATTTACCAACACATCAAATACCATATATAAACATCATAAATAATCAAATATGGCCTTTTATTCATTCATGACACGTGTTACATTTGTACGGTACATCCTAAATAGCCGGGTGTCACACATCCTTTGCAGAAATAGCTGTAGCGAAATTAAAGAAGTGAGATTTTGTAAAATTGTTATAAGTTTAGAAAACCTTAGTGAATTGAAAATCTTTTCGTGATATTGTTCAAAAGTCTTGTTCTTGTATTCAGAAAAATAGTGTTGTAATTTTTTGTTTTGAAAATTGCTTGAAAAAGACTTTGGTTATATCTTTGGATGAGAAAATACAAACCAAGTTAATGGTTTGTATTAAAAATTCGTTATCTCTAAAAATTAATTACTTTTATGATAAAATATTTTTAGTCCAATTTTAAAATAAGGAAATTTTTGTGAATAAAATTTTAAGTTTCTCATCCAAATGATAAAAATTTTGAAAATTTGAAAGACGAATATAGTGTTTGAAAATGTAGTGGGATTGTAAAGTGTCGTGAGAATAAGGTGAAAATTGTTTCGAGTGTATTGAATATAGTTGTAACATATTACCGAATGTAACATGCCGGAGTAGTGTCACAAAGGTACTAGTGTTTAGAAATTGTTCGACTCGGTCATAGCAGATAGGTTTTTCATAATGTTTCGAGAAGACATGCTTTAGCCAATAAGTGGACACTCACCCCAAGAGTTCCCAGTTAAGAGTGACTGGTTCGATTAAGTGGATTTGTACGAACACTCTAGCCTTAGATAGAAAACTCGGGGTACAGGCGTTCACCCTTCCAGATTGCATGAGTTCACATTAAATAATGGGGGGCAGTTTGGAGGTGGGTCCCATGGGGGACACCTCATGCTTCGTAACACGCGCTAAAAGATGATGTTTATCTTTTGTTTATGTTTAGGTTCGTTTTCGATGCGTTCTCGATTTGCAAAACGGGCTCCGTTTTTCGTGTTTTTATTGTCAAAAGACTTAATTTTAAAAATCGTGCATAACCGTCTCGAATCCAAACCCAGTTACGTTTTAATCATAAAATTATCATATTAGGGTAGTTTAATTGTTTTTAAGCTTAGTCGATCGTTCCTTGCACATTTGGTTGCCTTATGTTATGCCCAAAACGAAGGCGTTTCCCTAACCGGGAAGCTGCTTCGTTTTGCGTGCCCGGGCTTCGATTAACTTCAAACCTTATGTCACAATCTATGGCACAAAACTAAGTTGTTTCTGGAACTCGGAATCTTAAATAATGCTACCGATAACCTAATAACCAACGTCAAAGGTTTAATGCGCTCTTAAATATCAAATCTCTGTTCAACACGTTGTTCAAGGCTAAGGAACCAACCTCGCATTGTTGGTCCTTAACAGTGTCATGTTAACCATGACGTGCTCTCGGATTCCTCCGAGACATAATAACGATTGCTCAGTATAGCACACAAGTCATACAAGTTTGCAAAGTTTACGCACAATTATTGTTTTAAGCATGACTTAAAGTTTAGGACCAATTAAGGGGTACCTGGTTTCGTCATGGGTATCATACTTTTCCGGAACATGGGCGAGAAAGGCAAAGTACTCCTTAACAAGTACTTGTTCGCTTTGATGTACGACATAAGCTTGAGACCTTTAGAAGGTTTCTCGCCATAGACGTGTAGAGAATCACCTTGAGGAAGAGGGAGGCGAATGAATTTTTCAGAACAAACAACTTTGGTGCGAACTCGCATAAGCCAATCCATGCCTACTATGATGTCGAAACTACCCATTTGCATGGGGATAAGATCAATGGAGAATGAATGATCATTAAGAATCAAAGAGCAACCAGAAAGAACGGAATAAACGAAGATGGTTTTACCATTAGCGACCTCGACAGTGAAAGGATTAGGCATTTTAGATCGTTCGCACTTAAGCAAGGGTTCAAATTCTAGCGACACAAAAATCCTATCGTCGCCGGTATCAAATAGACAAATAGTATAAATATGGTTCACAAGGAATGTACCAGTAATGACGTCGTTAGAGCTTTGAGCTTGAGCGGAGGTAAGCATAAAAGCTCGTCCTTTAGCAGGCCCAGGTTGCTGTTGCTGCTGATGATGCTGATGCTGTTGGTTAAGAAGAGGACAAACATTGGCGAGATGATTGAGATTGCCACATTTGTAACATGCTCGCACAGGAGCATTTTGACGTTGAGGTTGGGTTTGGTTCGGGTTAGGGTTAGGGACAATGGTTTGGTTACTTTGGGGTTGGCGACATTGGCTAGAAAGATGCCCCATCTTGTTACAGTTGGCGCACTTTCGACATGGGGCATTAGGGAGATGGTGGTAGGTGCAACGATCACACCTAGGCCAAGAGCCGGTGTAGCTTCGTTTGGGTGGATCGTTGTTTTGGTGGAGGAGATGGCATTTAAAGGTGTAGGGGTAGGCGGAGTGACAACGCGTTGTTTTGAACTGAAGCCTTCCGCTTCTTGTTCTTGAGGTTGTTCTTTTTGACATGAGGGGGAGGTGACTCGGTAGTGGCGGTGGTATTGGCGGTGGCTTGGTGCGCATGCTTCGTAGGAACCTTGTCGTAGGCCCCCTGAAGGATGCAGTTAAGGTTAAGCTGGATGGTTATGCTAAAGGCTTCTTCGAGGGTCCTAGGGTTTGTGGCGGCTACGTGATTCATGATCACAGGCGAAAGCGATCGAATAAGCTTGGCTATCGCTTTGGGAACCGTATCCACCTGTCCAGATGATACTCAACTGTTTGAAGCGAGCGATCAATCCCTCAGCATCGCTCCCCTGCTGGGTGAGGTTCCAGAATTTGTTTTCGAGCTTCTGGGTCTCGTGGGGAGGACATAACTGATCTCTCATGAGTTGCTTGAGCTCTTCCCAAGTTAGAATGTGAGCTGCTTCATTGCCACGCTTGTTGCGTTCCGTAGTCCACCACTCAAGGGCTCTCTGGCGGAAGACCCCGGTAGCGTTAAGGGTTCGAAGGTCGTCAAGGCACCCGCCCTGAAGAAAGGTAAGCTCCATCACGTCAAACCAATTGATCATGGCAGTAACAACGTCCATGCCAGTGAATTCGACTGGTCTACAAGCCATGAAATGCTTGAATTGGAAGGACGTTTTGGGGTTGTCGGTTTTTGAGTCAGCAGAGGATTGGCTAAAGATATCGGGTATAACACGGGCCATTTGATCGGCCATTTGCTCGGTGACAAAATCAATGAGCTCTTGCTTGTAGATGGAGTCCTCATTGTTGTTGTTGTTGTTGTTGAAACCCTTGTTGGACCTCTTGGATTTTTTGGATGAGTTAGGAGAATTCATCTAAAAGTTCGACATAGAAGAAAAGGGATTGGACTTGATCATAATATGGGAAAACAAGTTGTGCATGAATAAGCATGTAATAGGTTCAAGCATGGTTCACAAAGTTTGCATGAAGGTATCAAGTATAGCATGGATAATCACGTATAAATGCGAATAAGGAGTATAAATTTAGTTTGTTCACAAGGATTAGTATTGTTTTTTTATTGCGATAAACGTGCGAAATGTGTAACGGTTCAAACGAATAAGATAACAAGTATAAAATCACATAAAAATTGAGATAACATAAAAGATTGGCTCAATAAAACATGAGATTGTTTTGGGTAGAGAAACATCGACAATTCCAAAGTGAATCAAAGATCCTTTCTAATTAGAGAAACGTGCTTTGGCCTATAGGTAAAATACTCTCATCGAGAAGCGACTAATGGTACTTTACCCTTCCTGTTACTACACGTCTCTAATCGATTAGAAAATCGAAACTTTGGCGAGATTGAAAATCAAGGAACGGGACTTAATCGACAAGGTGCGGGTTTCACCCCTAACTTGACGACTTCGTACCTAAGTGTGGTTTATTTCTTACTAAACAAGGAGCATATTCTGACTCGTTTGTAAGATCCACTAGAGTATGAAATGGAAGTTTCCATCAAGGTGTGGATATCACTCCTAACTTGATGGTATAACTTCGTGAAAATCGAATACGCGGAATGAGAGATTTCACCAAAAAATTGCAAGTCATTGGACCTATTTTGGTACAAATCGTCTCGTTTGTATCATGAGTGTCTTCAAGTCTTCAAGTGTATTATGTAAAATGTCTTAGGAAAGACATTGTATAAATTTTAAGACCACAAGATAAGGAAGAAGCAATGAGGAAGAATAAAGTTTTAAGCATAAGGCGAGAATGGTCAAAAAGGACACTTAAACTATAGACTAGGTCGAACATGGAAATTCTACCTTATTCCCTATAGTTATGGCTCTGATACCAATCTGTCACACCCCAACCGATGGCGGAAATATCGAGGCGGGATGAAATATATTGCTCGTTGCTAATAAATACTAATTGGTGACAATATTTAAATAAAACCCATATTTCATTCATAACAACATTGTCATACATTACAAGGAATTTCAAATACAACAATAACAAAGGGCAAAATTTGATACAACATTTTATAAACCTAACATCTATATGTGTATCTAAGCATCGTCACTACTCCAATTTCATGGCAAAATCTTCATCAACCTGTAACATGTTAAAAATACGATTTCAATGCAAAGGCAAAGGCGAGTACACAAATTTGGTGATACATAGCATAGGTATAAAAGTGTATAACTCGAATCCACATGGCAATTGTAAGCAAGTTTCATACTAATCATGCAATACTAGATCAAACCCGAGTTTCCACAAAAGTTTTAACGAGGTCGAGCTTCTCTTGCCACAAAAGCGACAAGACTAAAATGAGAATGAGTATCTTAACATAACCCCGACGGGCGGCGTGCTACTCCTATAGCGCTACATATGATAAGTTTAGGCTAGCTAAGTTAATGATCAAGCATGTATAATCGAGCATGTATCCAGGCATAACAAGTATTCATGTATAAGGATTGAGCTTATAAAAGCATGAGTTTGTGATATGTGTATTCTGATAGGTAAACATATTACAACCCAAAAGTGGTTAAAACGGTAAATGGGTCGAGTCACGGTTTTGCTAAGTGTTCCACTTAAGTAATCCCGGGAGCTTTGTTGTGATGTTTTAGAGTTTGGCACCTTGTCCTTCTACAAGAAGAACATAGGTATTAGTTAGGAGTGTAACAGTAGATTTGGATTATTTGAGCGAGGTTACGGAAATAAGAATTAAAGTATTATGTATGAAATATTCACTAAGACATAGCACTTGTTCTTGACACTATGATAACCCAAAAGGGTTTGATATGGTTTCATAGGTTCGAGGCCTATTAGAATCGTGACAAGGAACTATGTACTTTTAGTGATAAACTTAATAACTCGATAGATGACTACTTAGCCATTATCAAGGTTTCGGTTCTTAGGATTATATTTTAGTCCATAATCTATACTTAGAAGTAAGATCATGTAGGAGGTGGGAGGATGAACCATCCACTTTCGTACCTCTAAGTATTCAAGTAAGTCAAGCATGGACGTAGGATGATGACCATCCATTTAACCTCGTTATATGATTCACCACTACACAAGTTGTCATAGACAACAAGGAGGGTCATGAATGAATAATATAAACAAGAATGTAAATGACAAGAATTGTAAAGTGTGTCACCATGATATCAAGTAGCCAAGTGAATACAACCCGAAGAGCACACAAAGACACATGTCAACGGCTAGTCGGGGTTGTGACACTTTAGATCTAGCAAACTACTTGAGATAATGATGAAAATCATCAAGTGATGTGTAGTCTCAAAGTTTAGGATAGCCAAGGCTAACCAAGGTGGACACACCATGAACAAGTTATGAACTTGCACCATGTGACATCCCGGCATTTCAGGTATCTTAAACGCGCTACTTCACGGTTATTCGTTCCTACGCTAATTTAATTCGGAGAATTAAATTACACGCTCGCAATAACTATGCTAACTTTATGAATTCATTAGGTGAATTACGTGCTATGTGTTATTAGACGTTTGTAGATTTGGTGAATTATTATATCACGTTTTGATTTCGCGATTATTAGTTATATAAAAAAAATAAAAATAATAAGTAAATAGCCGAACCGAACCGAGCCGCTAAACGTGTCGACCTCACCTCCTTGCGGCCCAAGGAACTAACCTAAACTTGAGGCCCAAGCTACTTACCCAAACCCCCCCCCTTTGCGGTCGCACGAGCCCCCACACCCCCATTCTCCTTCTTTTCCCTTGTTTTATATAAATGTGGGCATGCATGAGTTGTGTTTCAAAAAAAAACACAAAAACCCTAGTCCCTAAGAGAAGCCGACGGCAGCCCACCCCCCCCCTCTCTCACGGTCGCAACACTCCAACCCCGGATTGATTCCAATCTTGTCCCGGTTCGCTAATCATCATCGTTTCAAGGTTAGGGTTTAATTGTTTTGTGATTTCACATTAGGGTTTGTGTAATCTTGATCATGATTATGTGTAATGGTAGGATCATTGGTATGAAAAGTGTTGTGATTTATGATTAGTTCGGATAATTGTGCGAGTTTTTGCGATTGTGATGTTATGATGAATACTAAAATCATAGGCTGCGTTTTAGCGATAAAGATCATGTTATATGATTAGGGTTTGCATGAATATTGATATACATGATGATATTTGACAAATAAACCTGTTCTTGATCATTATTATTAAGCGTCTTGATCGTTTAAGCATGTTCTAATGCGATAAAAGTCGAAAACAGGTTGCTGAATGGCATTTACAGCCAACTTAAGTTGGCTGTAACCTGATCATTAATTATCGAAAAGTGGATTTTCTGAAGCCTAAGACGTGTATTTTTGAAAAATGCTTCTAATGGCACCAGATTCATATTTTTCTGAGGTCGTTTACTATTTTTAAGTGGTCATCTAGTGCAGCAGCTGAAGCTGCGTAAATTCTGCAAAATTTGCTAGTTGTTTATCGAGTCGGATCTCATAGTCTGTAGAGGGTTGGGTCACGAAATTTGTAAGTAACTAGAGACAGGAATTTCTGGAAAACTCTCACTGGAATTTTGTTAATTGGACGAACGATGATTTTTAAATTATTTTCTCCGTGGACTGCAGTCAAAAAGCGACGAATCTGACCGCAGCCTAGAATATAAATGTTTATAAATAATTGGTTAAAGCGTTAGGACTTGAAAAGTTTATATAAAATTCTACAGTTTAGTTGACACCTCCTGTAAAAATTTGGATTTTTTGAAACGTTGGAACTATTTTATAAAAATCCTCGAAAACAGCCCAGTTATGAGCGTACAAGCTGAAACATGAAAATTTGCGTTTGTGTGTACCAAAGTGTTGTATGAGTTAATCTGTGTTTATGACAAGTTGTTTGATCATTATTTTGGTATGAGGATACTTTGCATGCATGATTGTGTTTTCGAATTGGTTATTTCGTGTGCCGCACTGTGTGTTAGTTATGCGTAGGGTTTTGTATCAGTGTGTTCACACACTAACTTTAAATCGGTTGACATGTTAGGACGCGATTAGCGGTCCCATCATTTGCTACTTTTGTGTTACTCTAACCGAGCAATTAAAGGTGAGTTCACGGCCCCTATTTTATCCGGTTTTAAACAACAGGGGCAGAAACATGTATACACTCTATAACTCTATCTTTTACGTTATGCGAAATTAACGTCGTTAAACTACTCGGTAACTAAGTTAATGTTAATGTACGTTATGGTCACTAAGTATCTATATCACAGAATTCCTCAACAAACTCTAGGATCGTTAGTATTGGGTTAGATAGCGGGGAAATTATAAGTAGTACTACTGGGCCGACAAGCCCCACCCGAGCTAGTCGCGCTAGCCGACCGGGTATGGTCAACGGGTGATTAATTTGGCCTAACTTTCGCCATGGTCAGTGATAGGCCTGGCAACACTGAGGCACAACAGTCAGCTTCGATCGCGAACTCTTATGTGACGTAACTTTAGGCTCGCTACCTACATGTTAACATTGAACTTAATTACGAACCAACATTATTATTCCGGGTTAGGAATAATGGAACCAACATTATTATTCCGGGTTAGGAATAATGGAACTATATCGTTATCCTGGGTTAGGGATAACGGGGGAAACAAAACTTTTAACCGAACTTGTGAACTTATAAAAACCTTTGAACTCACTCTTCTTTAATGTTGACACTTGTTTCTTTACATGTTTCTCAGGACGCTAGGAGCGCTAGGTGCACTCACTTGCATTGATCAAGACATTTTTTTATCGAGTCTCATTTACGAATATTGTTTGGGATTTTTGGTTTTGCCGTTTATGTTGGCGCCCGTTACTTTACTTTACTTTAATGCTTCCGCTCAACCTTGAAACTAATGCTTCTGCTAAACTTTGAAACTAAGATAATTTGAAAATAACTATGAATGGTTAAACAAATGTTTTTGGAAAACGTTTAAATAAATCATATAGAGTCGTTCGATATTACTAGTGTCTCATATTCTGTTTTGATCACACGCATCGCGGTAAAACTCCTCAAGTGGAAATTGAGGGTGTGACAGATTGGTACAGAGCCTCTAGCTATAGAGAACCAGGTTTGCATTAAAAGTAGACCTAAACTATAGCTGTTACACGACACTAGACTTAGTTGGCAAAGTACTGTGATATCTTGTTATGTGTTATACTACAACTGTTTTATGTAAGATATATATGTATATTGTGATGCACGCAACTCGTAACTAACTACACAACCCAACAGGCTATGTCATCATCATCATCCGACAAATCTCGACAATGAAGGGCGCCGGGGAAGGCACCCATGGTCAAAACCTCACCACCTCATGGCGTGGAGACACGCTCAGCTGCTAGGAAAAGACTCGCTCTAGGAGGGGAGTCGTCCTCCCGTCCGACCACCGCTATACCGGTCGAACCGGTCAACTCGTTAGAAGTAGGGGACGATCTACTTAGGGATATGTTAAGAAAACAACAGGAACAACTAGAGAGAATGCAGGAGACTATCGAAGCACAGGGATGGATGATACGTCAACTAACTGGTAAAACTGGAAGGCTTGAGGAAGAGCAACATGAGAATAGGAAAGTTCGAAACATTTTAGCTAAGGATCTTCGTGCTGAGCAGCTGAGGGCTGACTGGCTCGAAGACAGGGTTCTTGAGTCCAGTTGGAGGATTCAAGAGATGGAGCAGAATCAAGCACCTGTCCCAGTACCCGCACCAGCACCGGCCCCTCCAGTGCCGGTAGAGGAAGAAGAGGAGGATCCAGAGGAAGACCCAGAGGAGGATCCAGAGGAGACCCGGAGGAGGATCCGGAGGAAGAGGAGCCGGAACAGGACCCGGCTGTTGAAGCTGAAAACGCCGCAGAGGATGACGGCAACGATAGCGACTTGGGAGATGGAGACGTAGAAGACTAACTCGTCTCGCCAATCCCCATTTTGTTTTCCTTTAGTTTATTTGTTTCCACTTATGTTTGGACTCGAAATTTTATAATTAAACTGAGATGTTTGGTTGGTATTTTGTGAGACGTTTCAATTTATTTAATCGAATGTTCCTTTTGATTGTTTAATTTGTTGGGTTGACATAACTTTTGTGATGATTGAAGTGTGGAATATGATAACTATATTGGATATATATACTTATCGGTGTGTGTTTGTGTTGTCTTGTAAAAATCTGAAATGGCAACTGGACGTCGCGGAAACCTCAACATGTCACCTGAAGAATTAGCCGCAATGATCCAAGAACACGTGACTGCTGCTCTGGCAGGTGTTCAAAACCCACCAGTAGGAGGGGGTCTTAACCCCTACAAGATGTTCCTCGATGCGAAACCGAGCAAGTTCACGGGTGTTGAAGGACCCATAGGACTGGTCCGTTGGATTGAAAAGTCTGAATCGATGTTCGAGATGTGCAATTGCCTTGAAGCCAATAAGGTCAAGTATGCTGCCTCAACGTTGGAAGATGGGACATTAACCTGGTGGAATGCACAAGTCCAAACGCGTGGACTTGTTGCAGCGAACGCAATGGCCTGGACCGAGTTTAAGGCCCTAATCAAGGAGGAATACTGTCCGCGGGACAGAGTTCAGCAGTTGGAGCAAGCGTTATGGAACCACAAGATGGTAGGGTCTGAAATTGAAGCGTACACGGCCAAACATCATGATCTGGTGTTCCTATGTCCCGATCTGGCTAACACTGTCGAAAAACGACTTGAATTTTATCTTGGGGGTCTGGTCCCTGAGATCCAGGGCATGGTAATGTCTAGCAACCCTACGACGCAGCATCAAGCGATTAGGCTGGCGCATAAACTCACCGATAAGGTGGTGGAGCAAAGGAAATTAGCACCTCGGGGTGCAACCGAAGTCGTCCCTGATAACAAAAGAAAATTTGAAGACTCACCTGCTCGACAGTCTTCGTTAGCCCAGCCACAACAAGGAAACCAGAAGCGGTCCAACAATTTCAACAATAATCGGGGTCACAATAATCAGTCTGCCAACAACACCCAGAACTCAAGCGGCTATGCGGATCGAAAGCTGCAATGTAATCATTGTAACCTCCATCATCACGGCCCTTACGCCGGAAATCGCTGCCAACGATGTGGCAAAGCGGGACATGCGACAAAGGATTGTCGCGGGGAAATCATGTCTCGACAAAATCAAAATCAGCACCAGGGTCAACAGCAAGGTATTAACCGAGGGTGCTATCAGTGCGGTAGCACTGCCCATTTCAATCGAGACTGCCCGCAGCTTCGCAACAACAACAATGGTGGGAACAACAACCAGAACAACAACAACAACAACAATAACAACAATGGCAACAATGGAAACGGTGGCACAGGAGGTGCCAAAGGTCGTGCATTCACGCTGGGCCACGGAGAGGCCAGAAACGACTCGAACGTGGTCACTGGTAAGTTTCCCCTTAACGATCATTTTGCTACTGTGCTTTTTGATATGGGTGCGGATAAGAGTTTTATATCTGAGTCTTTTAGGAAGAACCTAAATCTCACGCCTAAACCCCTAGAGACCCCTTACGTCATAGAACTAGCCGATGGTAAATCTGTAGATGTGACCCATTTAGTAACCGGCTGTCAACTTAAACTCGCGGGTCACACCTTTACCATTGATCTGATGACAACTACCCTGGGTAGTTTTGACGTGGTAGCCGGAATGGACTGGCTATCCGACGTCCGAGCTGAAGTTCTCTGTTTCGAGAAAGCTATCCGTATTCCGCTCTCTAACGACGAAGTCTTGATGGTGCAAGGCGAGAAGGCAGGCGCCGTCACAAACATCATCTCTTACATGCAAGCTCAGAAGTATCTTCGGAGAAAGAACTCCTTCGCTTTGCTCGCACTGGTCACCGAGCAGCCTAAGGACGAGAAGCGGATTGAAGATATCCCCGTCGTCCGTGACTTTTCCGATGTGTTCCCAGAGGAGTTACCTGGTCTTCCACCACATCGACAAGTGGAGTTTGAAATCGAATTGGCGAACCATGCAACTCCTATCGCCAAGGCCCCGTACCGCCTAGCTCCAGCAGAGCTGCAAGAGCTGTCTACCCAACTTCAGGAATTGTTGGAAAAAGGATTTATCCGACCCAGTACTTCGCCATGGGGAGCTCCGGTCCTCTTTGTCAAGAAAAAGGACAGGACCTTCTGCATGTGCATCGACTACAGGGAACTCAATAAGGTTACCGTCAAGAACCGATACCCATTACCTCGCATCGACGATCTCTTCGACCAACTTCAAGGGTCAAGCTACTACTCCAAGATTGATCTACGGTCCGGTTATCACCAGTTACGCGTCAGGGAGGAGGATATCTCAAAGACGGGATTTCGTACTCGGTATGGCCATTATGAGTTCTTGGTCATGCCCTTCGGCCTCACCAATGCACCCGCGGTGTTCATGGACCTCATGAACCGCGTGTGTAAGCCGTATCTCGACAAGTTTGTCATCTTGTTCATCGATGATATACTCGTCTACTCTAAGGGTGAAGAAGAACATGCTGAGCATCTACGATTATTGCTGGAACTACTTCAATGGGAGAAACTATATGCCAAGCTTTCGAAGTGTGATTTCTGGATTCGGGAAGTTCAGTTCCTCAGGCATATCGTGAATGAAAAGGGTATACACGTTGATCCCGCCAAGATCGATGCTATCAAGAACTGGGAAGCACCCAGGACACCAACAGAGATCCGCCAATTTTTGGGTTTGGCTGGTTACTACAGACGTTTCATCGAGGGATTTTCAAAGATTGCACAACCACTTACCACTCTCACCCACAAGGGCACTAAGTATGCTTGGGGTGACAAGCAGGAAGCAGCGTTTCAATTGCTGAAGCAGAAACTTTGCAGTGCACCCATTTTGTCCTTGCCAGAAGGGACAGATGATTTTGTGGTATATTGTGACGCCTCCATTCAGGGATTGGGATGCGTACTTATGCAACGCGATAAGGTCATCGCGTATGCATCCCGACAGTTGAAGGTTCATGAGAAGAACTACACAACACATGACCTGGAATTGGGAGCAGTTGTGTTTGCACTTAAGATTTGGAGACACTATCTATATGGAACAAAGTGCACAATCTACACGGATCACAAGAGCCTCCAGCATATCTTTGACCAGAAGGAGTTGAACATGCGACAGCGTCGCTGGGTTGAACTCCTGAACGATTATGAATGTGCCATTCGGTATCACCCGGGTAAGGCTAACGTGGTAGCTGATGCCCTCAGTAGGAAGGAGCACTTGAAACCTCGTCGGGTACGAGCACTACAGTTCACCATTCATTCGGGTTACCCGAACAGATACGCGACGCGCAACTAGAAGCAGTTAAGGAAGAAAACATCAAGGCCGAATCTGTGGGAAAGATGGAACGCGATTGGGAAGTGAAACCCAATGGTGCCCGGTATTTCATGAATCGTATATGGGTACCTCTATACGGAGACCTCAGGAAGCTAGTTATGGACGAAGCTCACAAATCCCGATACTCTGTCCATCCTGGTTCGGATAAGATGTATCAAGACCTTAAAGCCGCGTACTGGTGGCCCAACATGAAAGCGGATATAGCCACCTACGTGAGCAAGTGTTTGACTTGTGCGAAAGTCAAGGTGGAATACCAGAAGCCATCAGGGCTACTTCAACAACCTGAGATCCCAGTGTGGAAATGGGATCAGATCTCGATGGACTTTATCACTAAACTCCCGCGAACTCCAGGTGGTTGCGATACCATCTGGGTAATCGTGGATCGTCTAACTAAGTCCGCACACTTCCTAGCGATCAAAGAAACAGATAAGATGGATAAGTTGACTCGCATCTACATTAAGGAAGTATTTTCTCGGCACGGGGTGCCAACGTCCATCATCTCAGACCGAGATGCTCGTTTCACGTCCAACTTTTGGCAGTCACTTCAGAAAGCGTTGGGTACACGCTTAGATATGAGCACAGCTTATCACCCTCAGACGGATGGTCAAAGTGAAAGGACCATTCAGACCTTGGAAGACATGCTTAGGGCATGTATGGTAGACTTCGGGAACAGTTGGGAAATCCATCTGCCTTTAGTGGAATTCTCGTATAACAACAGTTACCATACGAGTATTCAGGCAGCACCATTTGAAGCATTATACGGTCGCAAATGTAGATCACCGGTCTGTTGGGTAGAAGTCGGTGACAGTCAACTCACAGGTCCTGAGTTGATACTTGAGGCTACTGAAAAGATTGTGCAAATCAGAAACCGCATGGCAGCGGCATGAGATCGATAGAAAAGCTACGCTGATCAACGACGCAAACCGCTCGAATTTCAAGTAGGCGACCGCGTCCTACTGAAGGTGTCACCCTGGAAGGGTGTAATCCGTTTTGGGAAACGAGGCAAACCTACAGTACGTAGGCCCATTTTTGATCTCGAAGCGTATCAGGCCCGTAGCTTATCAATTAGACCTTCCTACCGAACTCAGTGGAGTTCACAACGTTTTTCACGTGTCCAATCTGAAGAAGTGTCTATCAGATGAGACCCTAGTTATTCCATTGGATGAGATTCAAGTGGATGAGCAACTGCATTTTGTGGAACAACCTATCGAGATCATGGATCGTGAGATTAAGACTCGAAGGCACAGCAAGATACCGATTGTCAAGGTTCGTTGGGACTCTAAGCGTGGACCGGAGTTCACGTGGGAAAGAGAGGACCAAATGAAAAGCAAATACCCACACCTTTTTGCAGCTAAGCAGCAATCTAACGTTACCACCAACTAAATTTCGGGACGAAATTCTTTCAACATGGGGATGATGTGACAGCCTGGGAATTTCTTGTACCATTGCTAACAAACTGAATCTTTGTGCGTTGCATTCTAAACCGCGTTTACTCAATTTTCGGGACGAAAATTCTTTCAACATGGGGATAATGTGACATCCCGGCTTTTCAGGTATCTTAAACGCGCTACTTCACGGTTATTCATTCCTACGCTAATTCAATTCGGAGAATTAAATTACACGCTCGCAATAACTACGCTAACTTTGTGAATTCATTGGGTGAATTACGTGCTATGTGTTATTAGACGTTTGTAGATTTGGTGAATTATTATATCACGTTTTGATTTCGCGATTATTAGTTATATAAAAAATAAATAAAAATAATAAGTAAATAGCCGAACCGAACCGAGCCGCGAAACGTGTCAAACCTCACCTCCTTGCGGCCCAAGGAACTAACCTAAACTTGAGGCCCAAGCTACTTACCCAAACCCCCCCCCCCTTTGCGGTCGCAGGAGCCCCCCACCCCACCCCCTTTCTCCTTCTTTTCCCTTGTTTTATATAAATGTGGGCATGCATGAGTTGTGTTTCAAAAAAAAAAACACAAAACCCTAGTCCCTAAGAGAAGCCGACGGCAGCCCCCCCCCCCCCCTCTCTCACAGTCACAACTCTCCAACCCGGATTGATTCCAATCTTGTCCCGGTTCGCTAATCATCATCGTTTCAAGGTTAGGGTTTAATTGTTTTGCGATTTCACATTAGGGTTTGTGTAATCTTGATCATGATTATGTGTAATGGTAGGATCATTGGTATGAAAAGTGTTGTGATTTATGATTAGTTCGGATAATTGTGCGAGTTTTTGCGATTGTGATGTTATGATGAATACTAAAATCATAGGCTGCGTTTTAGCGATAAAGAACATGTTATATGATCAGGGTTTTCATGAATATTGATATACATAATGATATTTGACAAATAAACCTGTTCTTGATCATTATTATTAAGCGTCTTGATCGTTTAAGCATGTTCTAATGCGATAAAAGTCGAAAACAGGATGCTGAATGGCATTTACAGCCAACTTCAGTTGGCTGTAACCTGATTATTATTTATCGAAAAGTGGATTTTCTAAAGCCTAAAACGTGTATTTTTGAATAACGCTTCTAATAGCGCTGGATTCATATTTCTTTTGAGGTCGTTTGCTATTTTTAAGTGGTCATTTAGTGCAGCAGCTGAAGCTGCGTAAATTCTGCAAAATTTGCTAGTTGTTTATCGAGTCGGACCTCATAGTCTGTAGAGGGTTGGGTCACGAAATTTGTTCAGTAACTGGAGACGGGAATTTCCGGAAAACTCCCACTGGAATTTTGTTAATTGGACAAACGATGATTTTTAAATAATTTCTCCCGTGGACTGCAGTCAGAAAGTGACGAATCTGACCGCAGCCTAGTATATAAATGTTTATAAATAATTGGTAAAGCGTTAAGACTTGAAAAGTTTATATAAAATTTTACAGTTTAGTTGACACCACCTGTAAAAAAAATTGTAATTTTTGTAACGTTGGAACTATTTTATAAAAATCCTCGAAAACAGCCCAGTTATGAGCGTACAAGCTGAAACATGATAATTTGCGTTTGTGTGTACCAAAGTGTTGTATGAGTTAATCTGTGTTTATGACAAGTTGGTTTGATCATTATTTTGGTATGATGATACTTTGCATGCATGATTGTGTTTTCGAATTGGTTATTACGTGTGCCGCACTGTGTGTTAGTTATGCGTAGGGTTTTGTATCAGTGTGTTCACACACTAACTTTAAATCGGTTGACATGTTATGACGCGATTAGCGGTCCCATCATTTGCTACTTTTTTGTTACTCTAACCGAGCAATTAAAGGTGAGTTAACGGCCACTATTTTATCCGGTTTTAAACAACAGGGGGAGAAACATGTATACATTCTATAACTCTATCTTTTACGTTATGCGAAATTAACGTCGTTAAACTACCCGGTAACTAAGTTAATGTTAATGTACGTTATAGTCACTAAGTAGCTATATCACGGAAGTCCTCAACAAACTCTCGGATCGTTAGTATTGGGTTAGATAGCGGGGAAATTATAAGTAGTACTACTGGGCCCGACAAGCCCCACCCGCGCTAGTCGCGCTAGCCGACCGGGTGTGGTCAACGGGTGATTAATTTGGCCTAACTTTCGCCATGGTCAGTGATAGGCCTGGCAACACTGAGGCACAACAGTCAGCTTCGATCGCGAACTCTTATGTGACGTAACTTTAGGCTCGCTACCTACATGTTAACATTGAACTTAATTACGAACCAACATTATTATTCCGGGTTAGGAATAATGGAACCAACATTATTATTCCGGGTTAGGAATAATGGAACTATATCGTTATCCCGGGTTAGGGATAACGGGGGAAACAAAACTTTTAACCGAACTTGTGAACTTATAAAAACCTGTGAACTCACTCTTCTTTAATGTTGACACTTGTTTCTTTACATGTTTCTCAGGACGCTAGGAGCGCTAGGTGCACTCAGTTGCATTGATCAAGACATTTTTTTATCGAGTCTCATTTACGAATATTGTTTGGGATTTTTGGTTTTGGCGTTTATGTTGGCGCCCGTTACTTTACTTTACTTTAATGCTTCCGCTCAATCTTGAAACTAATGCTTCCGCTAAACTTTGAAACTAAGATAATTTGAAAATAACTATGAATGGTTAAACAAATGTTTTTGGAAAACGTTTAAATAAATCATATAGAGTCGTTCGATATTACTAGTGTCTCAGATTCTGGTTTGATCACACGCCTCGCAGTAAAACTCCGCAAGTGGAAATTGAGGGTGTGATACACAACTTATGAGCTTTAAGCTCTATGAAAACAGAAAGTTTGTAAGGATAAATCCTCTTGTTTGCATGTCTCAACCTTTTTTTTAAGCCTAACCAATCACAAGAAGTGTTG